>CANTUT010000051.1:602500-1202500 GCA_947687605.1 Reutealis trisperma
CAAAATTTTATTTTTTATGGCCAATAAGATAGTTATAAATAATAAATATAATTAAAACATTTAAAGTATTATAATTAAATTAATCTGCTATTATATTTCACTAATTAAAAATGAAAAATACTAGAATAATTAATGTAGTATTTTAAATTTATATATCTATAAACTTTATAAAAAAAATAGTCTAATTTATGAAAAAATATAAGAATATTATATTTTTTAATAAGAGAGCTTTTTTTTTTGTAATTACAAAATTATTTTTCTTTTTCGTAAAATTATTGTTTTGCAAAAAATAAGTTATATTTTTGTAAAATTAAATTTTTTTTCTTAACTAAAAAAATAACCAAAAAATAGTTTAATTTACGAAAAAATATGAATAAAATTATTATTTTTTGTAAAAAAATATTTTTTTCGCAAACAAAGTAGGTTATTTTTTTAAAAAATAAAGTAACCATAGAAAACACATATATTTAGCTCAAGAATATCTCTACTTATTTTAATAAAAATAGATTTATTAATAAATATGATAAAATAATATAATTACTATAAATTATAAAATATATAGAAAATTTATAAAAAAAATTTAATGATTCAACAATTAAATTTATATAACACAATTAATAATATTTTTCAATTTTTTTAATCTCTATGATATTCAATTTGAATTACATGCATGGAAATATAGAATTTTAGTAGTAGTCTAATATACAATATGAATAATAAAAATTATTAAAAAACCTAAAAATATTATATAATTTATACGAAATCTAATAAATATTAAAATTTAAATATAAAATTCAATTAACTTAAAATTTAATATAAAATTTTAGTAAAAGTATTTTAAAGTATAATTATATTTTCATAGATAAACTTAGCAAAATTTCTTAAGTAATTTAGTGGTTAATGTAAATGTAAATTTTTAATACCAAAAGGTTTTGGGTTCTATTCCACATTTAGCATTGTATTTTATTTTATTTTTACTCAATTTAATAAGATTTACATCACATTTAAATTGAAATTATATATATATATATATATATATATATATATATATATATATATATATATATATATATATATATATATATATATGTTTTAGCATATAAATTTACCAAAATTATTTAGATGGTTTATTGATTGATTAAGATTATCAACATTATAGGTTTTGAGTTCTTTTCTTATCTTTTTATTATATATATTTTTTAATAATCATTTCGAAAGTCTGAAGAAAAAATAGGCAGGGTCAAAGCCCATAAATAAGTATTAAGTAGTTCTAATAATAAATATTATATTATTAATTTTATTTTTGAAAAATTAAATTATCTAATGAAGTTAATTATTTTATTAATTTATATTGAGTCACTGTGTCATTATGTCGAAGTCCAACGGGTTGACCTACATGTTTGGGTCGTTAAGTATCGAATCATTCAAACGGAATTAACTATCGAGTTTTGGGTGAGGGGATTCAAGTCGAGCCATCGGTTGGGTCAAAATTTGTCACCTCCATTTATATGTAGGTTAATATTTATTTTTTCGGATATTGGAGAAAGGAAATTCAAATTTGGGCAATATATATATGTATTTAATATCATATTATGCCCAAGTATGTGTTTAAGTGTGTGTGCGTCTATATATATATATATATATATATGGAGGGGAGAGAAGTAAATTTATGTTAAAGCCCCTCACTAAATACTTTTTAATTATATATTAATGATATGCAATATAGTTATTTATTAATTAAATAATATAATTATTTAATTACAATTAATTTATATAATAAATGATGAATTTAATTAAAATAAGATAATAATAAAATGATTATATTTAATATTTAATTATAATTAATTTAAATAAGAAAAGATGAATTCAATTAGAATAAAAAAATAAAAAAATAATTATTATTTAATATCTAATTAATTATATTTAATATTTAATTTAAATAAGAAAAATAATGAATTCAATTAGAATAAGAAAAAATACAATAATTATTATTTAATATATAATTAATTATAAAAAAGAATTCAACTAGAATAATTTATATTTTTTAATATTTTTTCAAATATTTAGAAGGTAGAGAAATTCTTTTGATTTTAATTATTCGAATATTGACAAGTTAGATAAATTCTAATTTGATTTTTATTTTGTAAATTATTACTTTGTTTTATTATAAATTTTAAAATTAGTTATTTTAACTATTAGTAATAATTTGTAAATTAGAAAAATTATTTTTTGTTTTATAAAAAGACGCAGTAGAAAAAAAAAATACACTAATTGAGAGTTTATTTAACAATAATGAGCAAAATCATTTTTTTAAATATTTAGAAATTAGAAAAATTCTTTTGACTTTGATTATTCAAATATTAACAATTTAGAGAAATTTTAATTTGATTTTTATTTTGTAAATTATTATTTTATCCCATTATAAATTTTAAAATTACTTATTTTAACTATTAATAATAATTAGAAAAATTACTTTGAGTTCTATAAGAAGAAGCAGCAAAAAAAATTGTACTAATTGAGAGTTTATTTAATAATAATGAGTAAAATCGGCTTTTCAAATATTTAAAAGTTAGAAAAATTCTATTGATTTTAATTATACGAATGTTAACAAATTAGAATTCTAATTTGACTTTCATTTTATAAATTATTACTTTTTTCCATTATAAATTTTAAAATTAGTTGTTTTAACAATTATTAATAATTTGTAAATTAGAAAAATTCCTTTTGATTTTATAAGAAGATATAGTAGAAAAAGAAAATACACTAATTGAGAATTCATTTAACAATAATGAGCAAAATTGTTTTTCAAATATTTAAAAACTAGAGATATTCTTTTGACTTTGATTATTCGAATATTAATAAGTTAGAAAAATTATAATTTGACTTTTATTTAGTAAATTATTACTTTGTCCCATTATAAATTTTAAAATTAGTTGTTTTAACCATTAATAATAATTTATAAATTAAAAAAATTACTTTTTATTTTATAAAAAGACGTAATAGAAAAAGAAAATATACTAATTGAGAGTTCATTTAACAACAATGAGCAAAATTATTTTTCAAATATTTAAAAGCTAGAGAAATTTTTTTAACTTTGATTATTCGAATATTAATAAGTTAGAGAAATTCTAATTTGACTTTCATTTAGTAAATTATTACTTTGTCCCATTATAAATTTTAAAATTAGTTGTTTTAACCATTAATAATAATTTATAAATTAGAAAAATTACTTTTTATTCTACAAGAAGGTGCAATAGAAAAACAAATTATGCACTAATTAAGAGTTCATTTAGTAACAATGAGCCAAATTATATTATTTTATTATCAAATGTCAAAATTTCTATTTATAATGGTATATTATTCTAAAAAAAATCAATTTGTTTGTGATTTTATAAATATTTAAATTTACTTAAAGTTTTCATTACGGAATAGATTAATTAATTATTCTTAAAGATTAATTAAATAGCAAATCAAAATTATAAAATTTTTAATTTAATAATTATATATCATTGTTATTATTTGTAACATCAAAGTTAAAATATTCATAAGTATTCATGTAATATAATAATTAAATAGATTTTTTTGGACTTATAATATAATATGTTATTACATGATATAATATGATATCACATGATAAATCAATTACATATAATTAATATTGATATTAAATTTATAAAAGCAAATTAGAAAGGTTGTTATTGATTTTCTTGAGAAATAAAAATTAAGTTATAATGCGTCAAAGAGATCAAAGTTTATCAAAATTAATAAAAACATACAACTTACATTGAAATTATGGAAAAATAATAAATGTACCAAATATTAGCATGAAAATCAACTTATAATTAATAATTAGTCAATATAACAAAAACAAAATAAATTATAAAATTGTAATAAAACGTATCTATCAATTTATTTACTTTCTTTTCTTTAATATATTGTTGAATATAATAATATCATTTAAAATTGTAAAAAATGATTTATTTAAATATGCTTGAATCTTCTTTCAATATTGTATATGTATTGCTTTTTAAAATACATTTATATATTTATATAGAATCTATAATTATTTTATGTCATTATTTTAATTGTATTAAACAAGCATGATTATACAACTTATATAATATTTATTGTATATAATTATATTTTCGTTCAATTTTTATATTTTTCATATGAAAATTTAACTTAACTTGAATTCAACAACTAAAGTGAATTTAATTATTAAGTTATATAAATATTTCTCCATGATAATCTTAAAATTCAACCAATAAGATTTCAACCTCATAGTATTTATTTGAGAAGTTTTATATCATTTTATACTTAAGTAACAACACATTGGTCATTAAAATTTTAATAAGGAAAAAGTAAAAGTTTAGAATAAATATTTATATTTCTAACAAATTGTAACAAGTTGTAATAGATATCAATGCGCGAAACACGTTATAAAAAAATATAGTATATATATATATATATATATATATATATATATATATATATATATATATATATATATATATATATATATATATATATATATATATATATATATATATATATTAAGAAAACACAAACTAAATAAAAAAATATAACTAAAACTGTGCAAAGTGTATGATGATATTGTATTTTAAAAAATTAAATTTTCTAATAAACTTTTGATTTAATAAGTGTTAGAGTTGTTTTTAGAATTTAAAAATTTTAAATTCGGGTCTTAGTCAAAATTAAATTTATTAAAAAAAATCCCAATTAAAATTATTTTTGCCTTTTGTTATGTATTTTTTCATAAAATAATTTTTTTCTTTTTGTATTTATGGATCTAGGGATCCATATAATTCAGCAAAATACCAATTAATTAGACCATATCAATTCAATTATATTAATTATTTATCATATCATATCATTGTTTATTTTAAATAATTTGTTCTTTTATAAATTTTAAATATAAACAATTAACTTTGTATATATATATATATATATATGTAGAGGTTGGCGTAGTTTGTAATATGTGTTTACTTTTCACCTTATTGATCATATTTCAAAATTTAGGATAAACTTTCAAGAGGTAATTCATGAATTTATAGGCTAAATATAAATTTCAGGAGAGAATACTGTTTCGATAAACGTGCAAATTGGAAACTAATATGAAGTTACCTTTGATTGAATTGAAAAGGGAAAAAAATAATTTGTTAAGTTAGATGAGATAAATAAGAGTAAATGATTCCGAGTAAATGATTTCAAAACTCATTAAACTTTAAGATTTTTTTAATGTGATTACTAAAATTTAATTTGTTACAAGTGAAAACTTAAATTTTTATTTTTTTAAGGGATTTTTTAATATAATGACTAAAATTTAATTTGTTGCAGACGAATACCTAATTTTTTTTTTCAATCAAAGGTTACTTGGAAATTTTCGACCAAAACTCCACTATCACTGATATGACATGTCATCTTAGCCATTTAACTTATTACATCATCTCAAATCCATGTCATATAAATTTTAATAATCCCATTAGAAAAACCTCCAAAGTTTAATATTTTTGATATCATTTATATTTTTTGTTTTTTGATTCTTTTAATTATTCATTTTTCATTCAAAAATATTCTTTTAATTTTTTAATTAAAAATATTCTTTTAATTATTTTCACTTACATTCTTTTAATTATTTTTATTTTTTCATCCAAATATTATTTAATTTTTTTAAGTGAAAATATTTTTCTAATTTAAAATTTATTTAATTTTCATAAATTCAAAAAATAAAATTTTCCTAAAAATTAATATATGAATCTAAAACCATTGGTTACTTTTTTTCTATTCAAAATATTTTTTTTAGTTTTTTTAAATAAAAATATTCTTCTAATTTAAATTTTAGAAAAAAATGGAGAATTTTTTTGCTACATTAAAATTTAAATATGTTGTTTATCGATTTGAATATAAGACTATCTAAAGGATCTTAAAATTTTAATCATTGAATTGCTCATATTTATCCTAACGGGAGCAAGAGTAACAATACGTTTTATAATGCTGCAGCAGGAGGTATAGCAAGCAAAATCATACGAAAAGAAATGGGGGTACGAAATAACCAAGTGGCTCTATTTCATTATATTCCATCCATATCTTAATTCCATTCATTTAATATCCCTTTTGGTGTCATTGACATAAGAGATGTCATTTCAAATCTATCTCTTTCTATATTCTATTTCTATATATATGAAAATAAATTATTGATGTCATATGATAGATCTAATAGTCATTAATATATTACAAGAATATTTACTAATTTAGTGAATTTAAATTAGAAGAAAATTTTGACTTAAAAATTAAAAAAATATTTTGAAAATAAAATAACTAATATTTTTGAGTTCACACATTGATTTTTAAGGAAATTTATTGTTTGGATTTATGAAAATTAAATAAAGTTTAAATCTCTTAAAGGAATTAAAAAATATTTTCATAAAAAATAAAAAAAGTCTAAAAGAATATTAGTGAAATTAATTAAAAGAATATTTTGAATAGAAAAAATAATAAAAAGAATTAAAAAGGAAAAATATAAATAATCCAAAAAAAATACCAAATTTTGCAAATTTTTCTAATGTAGTAACTAAAGTTCATCTAATATAAATTCAAAGTGACGTACTGAGTCAAATTACCAGAATAATGTGTCATATTTTATCATCTACTTTAGTAAAATTATGGCAGAAAACTCCCAAGTAATTAAAGAAAAATAAGAATGTACGTATTTGATTACAATGAATTAAATCTTAGTAATTATATTTAAAAAAAAATTAAAATTTAGTAATTTTTGAGTCATTTAGATGGTAAATTGAGAATATGAAAATTTAAAGTTATAAAGACAAAATACAGAATATATTTAGAAACGGCCATTCATTACCTTTGAAAGGGAGCTAGGGACATCTCATCTACCGCCGGATTGCAAGGAGGAATTGCCTCTATTTACCTAATTTTCACCTTTTTTTTTTTTTTTTCCACATCGTGGTGTTGGCTGTATATGGCTATGAAAGGGATTGACTACTACACATATATCTTGTTTGTTAAGTTTATAACTTGAAATTAGTTAGTGCTCCGTCAAGTCGGCAATTAATTTGTCCTTTTGCAATTGCAATCTAATCTAATTAATTAAATATATCACAAAAATTTACTAAATATTTGCTTAATTATAGTAATTTAGGGATTAGAATTTTTATTTGGATATAGTAGTTGCATCCATAAGGCTGTGTCCCAAATCAATCTAGGTGTGATATAGTGCCTCTCATGTGCTAAAATGGGAAAATTAGAGGTATTGTATGGTAGCCTTTGAATTTTGAATTATGAGTTAACCCCAAGTAACTTCATTGAAAATTTATTCAAAGCATAGGAAATGGGGTAAATATCAATTTGGTGATAGAATTTTGCCTAAAAGTGCAACGTGCGATTCATCGTTCGAAGCAATTTAATTAGTTTCTTATATTTTATTTTTGATTATTTAAAGTTGGTCTATCAATTAAAGTTAATGGACGTTAACTATATTGGTAAAGTGAAATTGTGAGACTTATTTTATATTTTAAATAATTAAAAATTTAAATTTTAAAAATCATATTTTTTAAATAATCATAAATATTAAGATTAAAAACTTTAAAAAAATAATAAAAAACAAGATAACCCAAATATGGGTTTCAAATGGGTTCAACAAGATGCACTGGCCAATGAAAGAGGGAGAGTGCAGCTAGGAAAAGTCAACACCACTCTCCGATTGGAAAAGCCCACTGCTCATCGCCGATTGAACCATCGCCATTCAAGCCACTGCTGGTTCACTGTCAAAGCTGGCCATAGTCAACAACATCAAAGCCATAGGAAATTGTTAATCTCCAATCCTAGATGAAGATACTCTTTGACAGTGATCGGAAGATAAAGTAACACAGAAATAAGAAGATTTTATAATATTATAATCTCTCAATAGAAATATATATCAAAAAATTAATAAATGCATATCACAAACTGAAAAAGGAAATTATAGTAAAATCATATTATAGGTAGTATTATATATTTTATAAATATCGTATCAATTTTTTCAGTTTAATTGAATTACAAACCATTTTTAAAATTAGAAAATTCGTAAATAATGCCTTTATACTTTATACTATGGCATCAACATTAAAACTCAAGCAAGCAAAATAAAATGTAAGCTTACTTGTAAATATATCAAATAGGGATTGGCAATTTGCTCAAACTGCCACGTACATGACCTATTTTGTCAATGGGTAAGATGTATATATATAATATGAATTTGTTAAATATAACACCTTTCCAATTTATAAATTTACATTTAAAAATATAAATGATATAAAACATTCATTTTTAAGAAAGAATAAAGAAAATAAAAATTATAACTAATAATACTTAATCCAATCCAACACTTGACCTGGTTTGACTTAAAAAAATTGCGCTATCCATCAAACAGAGAAATTCAAAATCGAATCGTATTTAAATTTCATAAATTCAAAATCAAGTCAAATTTAAATTTCACAAATTTGAAACCAAGTCAAGTTTATGTTTTTTGAAACTCGACCCTTACCCATCCATATCCTTACCTTTTTTTAAAAAAAGCAATTTTCATTGCAGAAGGCCATAAACTTGGGCATCTAAAAGCAAAATCCCCTTCAAAGCTTTTAGGGGTAGGGTAGGGAGGGGAGGGTTAGTGATCCAACAATTATAATACAACATATAAGATAGTTTCTAACTAAGCAATCAGCAAGCTTATTTACCTCTCTACAAAAACATAGCTTAGCTGGTTCAATTGACAACATCTACCACGATCTTTGCATCTGATTTAGAAAGAGCAAAGGTTGTCCCTATTTGAATTCCTAGCATACATGCTTCTCTTAGGATGAGGCTTCTCCAAAGGAAGTTGACTCACATGTAAACTTACAAGTATGGCTTTCAATCATAACCCTTTGACAATTTTTGGCTATGATTGCTCCCCACACCACACAAGTATCTTTCTTACACGCTATATCACAAATAAATTTTATCAAACGTGGTGGCGGAGGTTGTCATTATTGGATTCTACTTTGAGACAATCTGAGGTCCCTTTGACCCAGTGCAACTTATTAAGTATTAACATATTCTGCAAAATACTTTGAGATTTTGACATTGGTGGACTATAGGCTTGGTCGCCTTTTTTGAAATACAAATCCATTCATCATTTTTCAAATTTGCTAGCAAGCTAGGGCAATTTTTGTAAGGAAAGGTTCAAATTCAACTCCTCCAAATTCTTCATTTAGCTTGCACTACCAAATCTCAAAGATTATAAAACCTTCCTTCCTCGGCTTGTACACAAGATCTCTCATAAACCACGTGGCTGTAGTATGTTGGTCAAAGAGTAACATGTGTTCAGGTGTCTACACCTCACACTTACAAATGAGGCACAAAGAATTTGTAGCAGCTCTTTTCTTTACTAGGTTCTCTATGGCGATTAGGGAGTTTGTTACTACTCTCCATAGAAAGTTTTTGACTTTTGTGGGAGCTTTATAATTTCAAATGAACTTGCAGAGTTTGATAGGAGATTCATAAATGAGCTAGCAATATTGTGCTTGTTTTGCAAATTGAATTGTTTTGTTATTTATAGCCTGACCTGACAGAGTATTTCCCATCCCTATTATAATGCCAAACCTTACAATCTGATTAAGGAGATGCTATGAGAATTTTGATTATTGCTTCCGCTTTGGTTTTTAAAACTATGCTCATCAACTTCTCTTCATCCCATCTCCTCCATCTTGTGTGACAAGGTCCCCTACAATAAAGACACCTAGGTTGTTAGGTCTAGGTGAAGTAATCTTGAAGTCCCTGAGCTAAGGAACCCATCCTTCTTCCCAAATCAAAGTATCTTTCCCTTCCCTAATGTTGGTCCACAACCCCTACTTTAGTGTCTCTCATCCCTCCACGAGACTCTCCATAGCTATAATTCTTCTTATTTCTAGTGTTCCAAAAATAGCGTTAAGGAAATATTGGCCTTTTATGATTCTGGACCGTAATGCATATGGGTTTTTAATTAATCTCTTAGCAAGGTATGCTTTATTAAAGAGTTATAAGTCCCTAAACCCCATCCCACCCTAATCCTTTGGCTTTGTCATCACAACCCACCATTTTCAATGAATTTTGTTACCCTCCTAAGATCCTCCCTACCAAAATTTCACTATAATATTATTCAAATTTGGTACAAGAGGTCTTTGGGAGTTTAAGTAAAGCCATTTTTAGGTAAGACTTGTAATAAGTATTGACTTAATGAGAGTTTCCCTTTCAATTTATGACAACAGCTTCTACTTCCAGCCCTTGGTCTTTTGCTAAATTTGGTTCTTATGGAAGGATAAAGCTTGCATTTTTCAATGACCCCATAGAGATGGGAGACCCAAGTACTGATACGCTATAGCCATCTCCCCTCATTCTTGCTATGTTCATCAAGGATTCTCTTCTTTTCCATTTGGGGCATGCCCTTATTGAACATTATACTTGACTTCCCATAAATTATGCTCTAACATGATGCCTTGTTGTAGTTTAATAAAATCTTTGATAGTGAAACATTTTTTGCAATTGCTGCTTAACCAAATAACAAAGTATCGTCTACAAAAAGAGAACTTGTGATTAGGAGCAATACCTATTGATCTCAAGACCTTTTAAAGATCCCATTTCCTTTGCATGATTGATTAAGCCTATGAGGGCTTCAAAGACAAATAAGAATAAACCTAAGCTCTCTTAATGGCTTAAAAGGTTCCCTTGGCTTTCCATTTAGGAGAATAAAATAACTAATAGTTGTAACACATTACATAACCTAACCAATCCATATAGAATCAAATCCCATATTCACAAAATCTTCTCCATAAAGCCCCACTCAACATTATCGTATGCTTATTCATGTCAAGTTTAATTGCCATTATGCGATTATTGCTTCTTCATCTTATAAGCAAAGAATGGAAAGTTTCATGAACTATCACTATATTATCTTGAATGGCTCTATTATGGATGAAGGCAACTTGGTTTGAGAAAATTATGGTGTTATGAAAAGTTTTAATATGTTTACCAAGACCTTGGATATAATTTTGTAAAAGAAATTGCAAAGACTCGGTCTGTATTGGGTTAACTTGGTAGGATAGGGATTTTTAGGGATGATGGCAATATGGGTTCTATTTTGTTCATTCAACGAGAATCCATTAGCAAAGAAGCTCTTTATTGCATCTATAACTTATTAACCCACTACTGTTCCCACTATGATTGAAAAAAGATTCCATAGAATCCATATGGACCTAAGACCTTATACCCTCCTATTTCAAAAGCTATAGTTTTTATTTCCTCACTCAAAACCAATATGTACAAGATTGAATTTATTTCTAAAGTGACAAGAGACTTCACGAGTTGAAGCACTTGGTTAGCTCTTTGGGTGCCAAAAGATTTGTACAAGTTATGAAAATAATCATGGACTTGATTACAAATTTCCTCCTTGTTTTCAATTCATCTACCTTATTCATCCATGATTTTCACTAGCTGATTTTATTGTTAGCATTACATAGTGGATGCATAAAAGAATTTGGTGTTGTGGCTCCCTATTCTCAACTAGTTAATTCTCGACCTTTGATAAAAGATCATCCAACTACTTCAAAAGTCTCAACTCCTACTCTCTCACTTGTATAGCATATTACTATAAGTATATCTTGTCTAATTTTGCAATCACAGTGTTCACTGGTTGTAGGCTACTGCTGAAAGAGCTTTTGTCCCAATTATCTAAGTCCAATCAACATATTTTGAGATTATATACTGCTCTAAACATAGGGGATTCTCTCACATAGCTACTTCAAGCATCTTTTCTTACACTAGAGCATTCATTTCGTGATGGCCATTTGCCCTTAAATCTAAACACCCTTCTAAAATTCTTGGACAAGTAATGTAGGTCAAAAATGAGTGGTCTATGATTGGATCCAATTAAGGACTCATAGATCACAATTTCTCTAAAGAATAGTCGCCTTTATTCCAAATCAATAATCACCCTATCAATTCTTTCATTGATTGCTTGGTCTTCTACTTGTTTATTGAACCATATATGAGGAGGCCTTTGCACTTTATATCCATAAGGCACTTATTCTGCATGAAGTCGAGGAAGTCTTGATTATGCCCATCTATAACTAGTCTACCTCCCCATTTATCATATTGACTGGTCACCACATTTAGATCACCCATGTACATCTATGGGAGGTCGCTTCCTTCGCGAAGTTTGGCAATGCCATCCCAGAAAGCATTCTTGGCACTACCATTTGGATCTTCATAGACAAAAGTGGCCTGCCACTTGCTTTCTTTTTTTGAAATACATTTCACATTGATGAAGTGACAAGAGCTCTCTTTAATACATATATTAATGTCCCCTTTCCACCAAAGGCACAAGCCTTCTAACAGCCTTCTCACCTCAACATAAAAAGCTTCCTCAAAACCCAATCTATGCCTGATAGCAACATATTGTTCTTGGTTTCCATGATAAAAATCATGGATGGGGCTATACTTCCAACACAAGTGCCAAAGATTCTTAATTGTCAAGCGTTGCCTAATACCCAAATAGTTTCATAGGATGACCCTCATCTCTGTTGTGGTTGTGGGCCAACCACTAAAGCCAAGTTATCTTTGTTCCCTGTTTGTTGAGATGAGGACCCATCTCTGTTTTTTTGAATCCAACTTCAAATCTTCATTCTACTCAATCTCTGTAATGATAACCCTAGAATTAGTTTGTACCCTTCTAGCTCCTTTTTTTTTTTGAAATAGTGGCCTGCCACTTGCTTTCTTTTTTTGAAATACATTTCACATTGATGAAGTGACAAGAGCTCTCTTTAATACATATATTAATGTCCCCTTTCCACCAAAGGCACAAGCCTTCTAACAGCCTTCTCACCTCAACATAAAAAGCTTCCTCAAAACCCAATCTATGCATGATAGCAACATATTGTTCTTGGTTTCCATGATAAAAATCATGGATGGGGCTATACTTCCAACACAAGTGCCAAAGATTCTTAATTGTCAAGCGTTGCCTAATACCCAAATAGTTTCATAGGATGACCCTCATCTCTGTTGTGGTTGTGGGCCAACCACTAAAGCCAAGTTATCTTTGTTCCTTGTTTGTTGAGATGAGGACCCATCTCTGTTTTTTTGAATCCAACTTCAAATCTTCATTCTACTCAATCTCTGTGATGATAACCCTAGAATTAGTTTGTACCCTTCTAGCTCCTTTTTTTTCCATTCCATTTTCCTCTTTTGGTTTTCTTTAGGTATGGGTGAAACATTATTGTCACCTAGTTTATAAGGATTATTCACTAAAAGCATTGAATGGTTTATTGGACTAAATAATTTTGGTATTCATCTTATAGAAGAGAGTAAGATTGTAAATGAGCTGAGTCGAGCTTTAGATTACTTAGGCTAGGCTTAGTTGTTTTTTCTGAGCTCAAGTTCGAGCTTGAGTTTGGATTCAAACTTAAAAATCGTGTTTAAACTCAGCTCTTTTTGATGCTGAGCCTAAATCGAGCTTGCAAATCGTGTTCAAACTAACATAAAAGTAAAACATTCAATTAGTAAAAAAAATTAATCATAAAATTGAGTATTAAATGTTTCAAAAAAATTAGGAGTACGTGTATTTTAGTCAAATTGAATTACCAAAAAGATTATAAAAATGTTAAAATATATTTTATAGAGTACCAAAATTATTAGGGTAATAATAATAATAATAATAATTATTATTATTATTATTATTATTGTTAACCTAAAATCTTTTTTCTAAAAAATTAAACTTTTTAACTATTTGATAAAATTATAAAATATAATATTAATAAAACTAATTGTACGCATATATCATTATTAATTTCATAATTACAAACATACATCATAAATATATATATTAAAATATTATAAATGAGCTTGTTCACTGAGCCTATTAATCGAATTATTCACAAGTTTAATTGAGTCGAGTTTAATTTTGCTCAAACTTAACTCGTTTATTAATCGAGTCTGAATTCAGGCTCAAGTTTGGCTTATTTATAGAACGAGCAAAAAATGAACAAGTTTTTTTCGAGCTTCTCAAAAACGACTTGACTCATTTACAGTTCTAAAAGAGAGGACAAGTCTTGTTTTATGGTTGGGTTTGACTTTTCTTGGGCTTTAAGGCAGTTTGAGGCTAGGAGAATAAGACAATATGAGGATTGGACTTAGGAGAGAGTTTGGGCTTTTTGATCCATATATTTACCTTAGGCTTAAAGAATTTGTCATAGGGAAATTTTATTTCCAAACACTTATTTTCTCTTTATAATTTTTTTCTTTTATAATTTCTCTTTATTTAAAATTTTCTTCCCACAATCTCCTCTTTTTCTTTTATATCCTTTTAATTTTTACAACTCATTTTTTTCAATAAAAAAATAATAATTTACTATTTAATCTCTTAATTTTGAACTAATTTACACTTGAATCCCTTTATTTTCAAAAATCAATTAAAATATTTTTGCATTTTAGTTTCATTTACTATTTGATCCTTCCATCCATTTTACTATTAATTGCCTGTAAAAAGACTAAAATACCCCTTGTTTATTCTTAAATTTTCCATCTCACCCATAAATAATATTATTACTCATCAAATAAATTTCTTAAAGTATTTTTTTTTATTAAGCACACATTATTACGTTATTTTATTTGAGAAGCTGGATGTTTGAAAAGCATCAAAGTAGCTCTCTCTCTCTATTTGCAATTTTAATTTTAATTGATTGGAATCTCTCATCAGGCACTTTAGAAATGGAAAAGTCTAAAGAAATTGAATCTAGATCATAAATTAATTAAATTATATTCCAAATCCATGATTTTGTGATTTGAATGTTTCAAAATCATAAAATTAAAAAATAATAAAAAAATTGATTGATGATCCACATCAAAAGATTGGCTGGATTCAGTATTGGAACAACAAACAATTTTTTTTTTTTTTTTGGAACTATACAATAAATTCAAATATAAATCCCCTAATCCAATCCCAACAACCATTATATCAGAACAAGGAAAAAAGAGAGGGAATTTTCCCAGAAACCAAACAAAGTAAATAATAATAATAATAATAATTAAAAAAATATTGTTGAAAACTCAGATGGACTTCTTCAAAACTTAAGATCCATTTTTGCAATAGGTGAATCTATTTGGCCATTACTTAAAAATTAAAAGAAAAAAAAAAGATGAAACTCGTTGATTTGCATCGTTCAAAGCATTAGGAGTCCATATTTCAAATCATAAAAAACCAAATCCTAGTCTTTCAAACAACATCCATTCTCATCCATCTAAAGCAACACAAATCAAAAGATCAAGAAAAAGAAAATAGCACTAATCTAAAACTACTACAGTTTCACAATCAAAATCTCCACCCAAATCTCTATCTCAAATATCTACTGCAAATCAACTATTGAAAATAAAAGAAGCAAAATAAAAAACAAAAAAGAAACCCATATCTGGGTTGTGGACTGAGAGAGAGATGGAAGGAAAGAGAGTTAAAAGAAAGGGAAGGATATGAATGGTTCGTGGAGAGAGAATGGAAAGAGAAATAAAGGAAGAAAGAAGAGTATTTTGGTATATTAAAGTTAATTATTTTATTTTATTTTTTATTTTTTAACAGAAAAGTAAAAAAATTTTGCACAGAAGGATTAAAGTGTTAACACAACCAAAATGCAAAAATGTTTTAATTGGTTTTTAAAAATAGAGGGATTCAAGTGTGAATTAGCCTAAAATATAAGAATTAAATAGTAAATTATCAAAAAAAAATTTTACAATTCCTTTTTAATAATCCCTTGCCACCTTGAAATCCGGTCTTTCACTTTTACTATAATTCTCAAACCCTCAAAAATAAAATATGCAACAAGAAAATGTGAATTTAGTTAGATGGAAATTAAATAGATACATAGAACATAATTGGATTGTGAGAAGAAAATTTTAAATAAAGGGAGATTGTAAAAGGAAAAAAAAAAAAAGTGTAAAGACAAAATTGAAACTTGGAAATAAAATTTCCCTTTTCCTTCATCCGATAAAACTCAAACTTGAATCTCTTGATAGTGATTTCTAGCCTCTAGCCTTTAGCACACACCTAAGAGGTTTGGTAGTTTTAATTTGTGTACTTTTAGGACGAGGCTTTGCTTTTCGTGGTTTTGACAAGGTGCTTTTCGAGTGTTAGTACTTCCACTTATCACCAAGTAGGAATATAATCTTCTTGTCAAAGAAAACAATTACATTAGAAAATGGAGTTGCTTAGGGCAAAAAGCCACTTAAGATTCTCTCTTTGGCCGAAAAAAAAAAAAAAAAGCCAGTTAAGAAAGCAAACCCATCCTTATTCCTTCAAGATTCAAGTACTTGGACAACAAAAACATGAAAGCATTTTCCTGAGGTAAAATTATTGGCAATCAACGTTTTTCCTGCAACATCAACCCCCAATTCTCCAATGTTATTATCCAGGAATTTCTGCATCTCTATGTAAATTTGATGCTAAAGATACGTTATAATGAAAAATATGCCCAAAATTACAATACCCCATGGCAGGGATCCTTCGCCAGTAATAAGGGGGGAACTGGGGGGTTGAACATGTATACATGGCAGCACCTGAAAGTGCTCGTTTCATTTTTCTATTTGGGAAGAATTCTTGCCCTCTTTGTTCACCATCTTCTCAAAGAACATAAAGGACCGGCTGAATGTGTTGGTAGTATGTGAGTCAAATGCTGCGAGTCCTTCGCTCCCCAAAAACACATTTGCATATCTTGAATTACAGCAGATCAATGAATCACAGAACATAACTACACCTGTCGCAGCGATTCTTGACGTCGAAGAGGGATTCCTTCTGGTTCAAATGCATCCTCTTCTGCATGCTTGGACATCCGCAATGGTAGAGACTGTGATGAACCTGTGAACAAAGCTCATTTTTGTTTACATCGATAACCCAAGAAACCTAAAAGAAAAAAGACCAAGCATCACCAAAATGCCTTAAATGCTCACCCTCAACCATGTCCTTTGTTTTATGAAGAAGAAAAGTTCCAGAAAGGATAGTCACAAATCCACACATTTCAGTAACAATTTGAGTTGGGTTCTGTCGATCCCAATCCTGAATTGGAAAATAAGTACATATTTAGATAAAAAGCAAGCTCATTTTAAAATGATGAATGTTTAGTCAAATCAGTAAAAGCCCTAAATCAGTATTTTAGTTCTTCAGGAAATATTAACAAGGACTGACAAATTGACACTCAAATGTAAGAACATAAATCTTCCACAGATAACCATCTAAGTTTCCAACCTTTATATTCTCCTTTCTGCAGGCAGAAGCTTATTCGTATATATTGTGTAAAATAAAGAACAATTGTAATTCCCCACAGAAATTCTTAATTAATCATAATTCCAAACAGAAATTCTTAATTAACAGACATTATAAATAAGAACAAATAACAACAAGCAAGAAACAAGTGAACAATCAACAGCAGACTCACAAACAAGTCTAGGATTTATGTGTAAATAAATAAATTAATATATAGACACACATATACCAAATATTGACGATGCAATGGAGCACCATCATAGAATTAAATTATTAATTCAAATTGCATTATAGTTGATGATAATCGCATCACATCCTCATCAGGTAAAAAGGCTCACCCTTTTGTCAATTAGGAATATTTGTGTCTAATGTTGGGTTGAATTGGCTTTCAAGAAGTAACCATCTCGTCCTTCCAGTCTGAATTTTTTGATTGTAATTCATATCAATAAGACTTTCTTGTTTCTTTTTAATCCAAAATCTTATTTATGTTGCTTAGTAAGAATGACTGCATGATCTATCCTGATCACACCGCACCTCGTCGATGGTGAGGCAAAGTCCATGGGCATATACAAGTGTAAATGGGAATAAGACCACTTTTCTTTATGTCCGGTCAAGGTTCTTCAGCTTTTCTGTATTCTATAAATACTATTAAGTAAAGAACATATCATTGAGAAATAGGATGACCAAGAAAAGATGCCAGAATGTCAACCAACTCAAGTACTGAACCAGACTCTGACAAACACAGAAAAAACATATTTATGCGTCAAGTGGAAACAAACCCTAGTTAACAGTTAAAGCAACTGCTATCAAACCAAAAAAAAAAAAAACTATCAACCTTCTAAAGGATATCAGATCAAAACCCTGAATTTGGAAGAGGCAACACAATGATAGGATCAGAGAAAATATTTAGTAGGAGGAAATCATATTTCTCAATAATAGAATTGTTAATGCTGTCAATATAAATGATCGTCAAAGGCACTCTAGTGTATTGTATCCCCAACTTGTATCGTGATGATACCAAGTGAAATGTTAGAAACATGTTAATTGTACGAACCAATTCTATTACTATAATGTTAGCTATTACATCAGTGAATCAATTCAAAATAAACACAAGAAAAAAATTTTTATTTTTGTACTTGTATTTTGAGCATATCCATGCAAGCTATTTATAATGATGTTTCGTTTTCATCTAATTCACAAACTTCATTCAGACAAATGATTTCATATTGTCATCATTCATATCACATAATAGATTGATGGCATCCATCTTCCTAGTTTTGCATCAGAATTGTCAAAGAACCAAAATAACATCTTCCAGGAAAATCTCAGCCTCAAAAGGCACTTATAGCTTAGATGTTTTCTCAGATTTTGACCAGCGTGAGAAACTAAGATGAGCCACTACTGATTGAGAAGGATAAATATCAGAAGTGAGAACTGAGAAGCAAAATTCAAGAATGGCGTTGTAATACACTTACTTGATTCCAGTCATAAACAGTATTGAAAAAACAGATAATAATTTAATTCATTCAGTCCCCCACACCTGCAGACTAGCACCATGCATTATTCAAGAAATTTATAGCCACAAAATGTAATTTGTGGGAATGGAATGAGAAGTGTTGGAGTAAGAAGAATGAAAAACAATCCCACATCAGTGGGAAACAAAAACAAAAAGCAAAATATAAGGTTGTGGGTAAACTAACTAAAATGGAAAATGTTGCCAACCCCAACTAGATTGGCATAAAATTTTCAGGATATGAGGTGTCTTGGTTGTATAATTTAGTAACTCTCAGTGTTTTTATGCCCCAGGCTCAGAAGATCATAGTGTGAATGAGAGTCATCACTGTCAGACACAGTAAAGGACAACTCTGTCTCATTCATGTATGCTTAGCTACATTGCCCCGTTAACTTAACAGGCACCTTTCTTTCTCTTACAAATTAATGTTAGGAGCTTGTATAGTCTTGAGAGTGTCAACCTCAAAAGCTAGATATTGAAATTGGAGAGCCCAATTATATATAAGCCCATTCAACATTTTATATTTAATCCATGTGTGGTTTATATCTTAATACTCCACCTCAAAAGGCAATTGGGTCAAAACATTTTTTATTAAGCCTGATTGACACTAACAAATCTATGATGGAAATTGAGTTGATACGATTGAAAGCCCACCCAGGATTATATAGTCTTACAAACTAATGTTGAACTTACATAATCTTGGGAGTACCACCTCAAAAACTAGCTGTTGAGGTTGAAGAGCCCAATCATATATAAACCTATTTAATATCTCACATTTAATCCAAGTAGGATTTATATCTCAATACTTCCTTTTTTCTTTTCTTTTTTCCAATTGTAGGGGGAAGGGGGTAGGACGTGGGTGTTCGGTAAACACAGACAACTAGATGTTGCCATCCAATCACAACTAAAATGAATTAAAGATGAAAATAGTTTTAATTTCAAGGGGCAAGCACTTGGTTAAGGTACCATTGAATATAAGGATTAGGTGCCATCACGTGATATTTCAATTGCATCAAGTCAAAGGGGGGAAAGAGAAAGAGAGAGTGCGAGAGAAAGAGAGATTAAACCCATTAAAAAGAACAAATATGTTTGGCCAAAAAGACTACCTTAAACATTATTACACTCGCCAAAATGGTTAAGGACGTAAACATCACATAGTATATGGGTGACACAACAGCTGTGTTGAATGTATCAAGAGCCTGCAATTAAAAGAATATAATATAAGTTTCCTGCAAAAACATCAAACCACAATCCATTGGTGCTTGCAAAACGGAACTTTAGAGGCAATTGAATCATTTAGAAATTTTTGCATTTGTAAATATCTATTTATGGTAACTGTTCTCACTATTCAAATTTGCAGCCGGCGGTTGCAAGCTAGAGGTTTTCACCATAGCATCCATCAATGGCATTTTTGCGAAAACCACATAAAAGAAAAATTTTTTATATACATAAAGAGAAAAAGAAAAGGACTTTGGAGGGTTTTTGATAACTCAAATTTCAAAGTTCCATAAGTTAATTTTTAAGTATGTTTGATAATATTTATTTTCCAGCACCTAAATCGAAAAATTTGCTTAATATGTCAAGTAAAACATCCTACTTAATGATTTAAGCTACTAATGATTCTTTCTCAGTACTAACATAATTAATATTATGGTTTAAAAGTTTCAAATTACTGAAATCCAGCAAACTAATGCCACCAGTAAGTTCAAGGATTAATCATCATGAATCTTGGGAGCTAAATTCCAAGAGAGTTATAACTTCCCATATTTCACGATTTATCATTTGTTAAATTACCAGTTTAGTGTGTAAAAGAAAGATGCTTATTTATCTCGATGCGTGAGCTAACGAGCAAAAGCAAATAACATGAGATTCAACCCTACTTTCTGGCTTTCTGGATTTCTGGCAGATCAATCATTCTTACAGTTTCAGTAAGTTAAGTTATGAAAAAAATTAGCTGCATTTAAAATTATTCTAGGTGGTCAAGGCAATAGGTTTTATCCCTCAAAATTACACGGGACCGAAAAGAACTCCTAAGAAAAACAATACCTTGTTTAAATAGTTCATCTGAGTGATCACACAGGTAACCACAACCAAGGTAAAGGCCCATGTTTGGGGGTACACTAACTGATTCATTCCTGAGAATGTTAGCTTCAGAGCAATTCCCAGTGCTTTAACACTCATGACCTGTCAGCGTGGGTAGGAAGATGAACTTAACAACAATGGAATATGTATGAATGAATGTGTGCGTAACAAACAAATAGGAAATCAAATTCAAGAAGAGCAACAACTGACACATACCGAGAGTGAACCCACAAGTGAACAAACTGCTATATAGACCATAACATGAGTCTGCCCATACTGGGGTATAATGCGGACAATAATGATGAAAACTGCCGCAATGACACAACTAGCATAAAAAAGAAAAGCTGCAATATCCAGATTGATAGAATTACAATTCTTAAATATGATAATTATCAAAGGAAAAAAAAAAGGACAGTGAAATGATTTAAAAAAATTGAGGATCTATGATGTGTAGAAGAGATGAATACCTGGTTCTGTTGCAAGGTCCCACACTTCCTTAACAGACTCAATCTCACGTTCTTGAGGAGCATGTAACACAATTGTAGTTGAACCTACGACACATAGAACACAGCCAAGAATCCCAAAAATGTGCAACTTCTCCCGTAAAATAACACGTGCTAGGGCAGCACTGTAAGACAAAATGGAGGCTAGCATTAAAATCAGATAACTCAGATTTGTATTCAACTGTAAATCTTCTCTTGCCTGATGATAATGCTCAGTGCACCAAGTGGAGTGACCAGAATAGCTGGTGCAAATGCATAAGCCGCAAAGTTAGCAATTTCCCCGACAATCACTGCCATAATGACAATTATTTGTGTTAGAATCCACTAAAACTTTGAACAGGCTTAATATTAATACACTTGACCGAATATGCATAGATACATACATATACGCCCGTGTGTGTTTAATTAAAATAAAAAAAGACCGCAAAACTAACAAAAGAAAATTTGTAATGGGAAATGACGAAAAGAATAGTGAAAGATCATGAAAATAAAGGGTAATCAGACACACAACAATATGAAACATGCAAACACTTTCTGTACCAGAAAATGATGAATGATTAGAATTCTTAATAAAGGGCAGGGCAGTCATCAAAAGTGTAGCTTTCAAATTATATCAGGTTGCTGGCTCAATGAAAGAAGAAAAAGAACTTTGATCACGGCAGGTGATTATGTTAGGAAATCCTCCAAATATCAAATCATAGTTGGTTGCTTTCATAAGCACTGCATGGAAAATGAAGCAAGACCGTGTTCAATCAAATGCATAATGTAAAAGGTTGGTTTATTAGAAAATAATTTCAATCAAATGGTCCTTTACCTTCCCTTTGCAATCAAAAGTAAGCGGTGAACTTTGTTAGAAGAAATTATATTTTTAAAGAAAAGGTAAAATCTGCAGGTCAAGTCTCAGTGCGAAGTACAGCTCCAGAGTCAAAAGTTTGGCCCCTAAAGTTAACAATAGTGTGCTAAAAAGACATGCATGCTTAGAAAGGATTTGCTCCATTCATCTTTTTTAGCAGTTAAAAAGTAACATAAATGTGAAGCAGTGCAGAAATGGGGAACCTGATATGATATAATATGTGGATATGGCATTTATATTAAAATAAAAAATAAAAAATAAAAAAATAAAAAGAGTAGGGCATAGAATTAGTAAATTTTGCACAGAAATATCACTTCTTAACAAACATAAAGACTCATAAGCAAACCCTAAAAACACCAATCTAGCCTACACCAACAGAGCTGGAAATTACAAAAATGGACCCTGAATCTTGAAATTGTAAACTAACAGGTAATTGTAAAGTACTTTGTAAAACTCCATAAAGACTAAAATTAATTGACAACATACTAATTACGTGCCACATAAAAATCCAGGCTAAGATTTTTAAAAGTTTAGAATTGAATCTTCTCAAGTTCCTTCTTGTCTGCATCACATAAACAAGCCCCTTAATTGTCCCACAAGTTTTTTGAAAGATTCCTGTGTTTCTAAAACTAGTGAAAGAAAACTAAGATTGTGTTCAATATTGTGGTATGCTTTGCGTTTTAGTTCTTGGTTTATTGTTTTTTAGTACACTGCTTTTATTTTCCCTCTTCTTCATCCGTTTTATTTACCTAACCACTGTTGTTTTGTCTTACCTCCACAACAAAATAACATTGCCATTCTATATTATATCCACCACCAACAATGGCCATCAATTCTCCTTCATGAATCCAAGACATCCAAATTCCCATAGTGCATAACCATCAAAAAACACATCATCATCAATCAAAACAATATACCAAAATCAATTGCCACAAGTATCAAAATTTCCAAAGGCAATACTCACACAAACCCAGATATAACAGAGGTGATAATCTAAATTCAATCAGATTCAGAATTTGTAACGATAAGAGTTTGTGCAATTTCAAGGCAAATTTTCGTATAGATCTGTGAAGAGGGTTGCACACTCTTGGTTGCTGACAGATGAAGGACATCTGCACTCATAGCTACCGATGTGAGAGATCTGAAAATGATGGTAAAAGAAAGGGTAGAAGATGCCAATGATGGACAGTGTGAATGATTCAATGGTGCGAGAACTAAAGAGATTTTTGATGTTTGAATAAAGAAGGAAGACATAAAGATGCAATGAGAAACAAAAAAGAAGAAAACATGTTTATCGTTTCTCATTTCGCCATTTTGTTTCCTAAACAATTTTGAAAAAAGTGAAGAAATGAAAATGGAACAGTTTTGTCAAACATGCCTTCCTTTTTTCCTTAACGAAAAAGTAAAAGGACCAAAAAACACAATGTAAATGAACACACCCTAAAAGAATAATGGGAAAATTTTCCGAGACATGTCCAAAAGTTTCAGTGTCTGAGACGTGTCCAACAACAGGAAGTGAGCTCATAGAGATTTCCATGCTTTAAAAAACTCAGGTAAATTAAAGGAATATGTTGAAGAATCAAATTTGAAAACAGTAAAGAACTTGAGAATGAATATACTCAAGCTTTGCATAGGCTCATAACAATAAATAAAATTCAGGAATTTCAAATCAACCTGCAAGGTGTTAAGGAAATAGACACAACATCAACGAGGACAGCCAAACAGCAATTAAAAAAAAAAATTTCGGGTGGGTGGGGGGCATTGAGAGGAAGATCAGAGCAGCTATGAATTCCACTCGATAATTTCAAATGGCCACTTGTATCATACTGCTTCACTACAAATATTAGTGAAGTGTATGTAAAACCCTTTTCTTAAGGTTATCACCTTCTTCACAAATTAATACCATGTAGTTGAAAAGCAACCCCCAAGAGATGAAAATTTTTTCCACAGATGAACAAAAGCAAAGTAAAATAACCATAACAATAGACTTTGTAGCAAAAACTAGAAACAAAAAGCAAGGAACCAAGGGTGATCAGAGAGCAATAGGAAGACTAAAAGAAAAACAGAACATTGGTTACTGAAGTAGAGGACTATTAAGTTGGGCTATCCAACCACTTATGCTTTTCCTGGAGAGAAGTTTAATAAGAAGACAAGAAACATAGAATTTCCCAGAAGCCAATTGCATAAAAGTCAAGATTCTTGTACATGTAAGGACCACAACACCAGTTCCACTTTTGAACTCTTGATTCCCTTATTATCCTCCGCTTAACACATACCCATATTGTTGATTCCATTTGTCAATGAGGGCTTCCTCCCAATATTAGATCAATTTGCTCTTGGGCTAAGTTTCACATGAGACAAAAAGTAAATGCAGACAGAAAAGGCACAGTTTCAAAAATAAGAATGAAAATTAAAATTTTACAGTCAAAGAATCAGATAAAGTGGTTCATTGTAATGATTAATGAAACCATATTCAAACAACGAAAATAGTGTTATAATAATAGTGCCTTCAAACCAAAAACGGCATAGAAAATATTCCAAATGAAGCACAGACTAAACATTGTTGGCCTCTGCTTCAAGCAACCTCATCTACTTGGGTCCCTCTAATGCTCAACTCAACTAAGACTTGGTTCCAAACGAGCTAGACTAACCAACAGGAATCCTTTCTGATTTCAGAACTAGTTGCACTATGTAATGCAAGTGCTACATGCCTTAACCCCACCTAAAATATTTAAATCAAATCATCAATTACTGTTTCATATTCTCAACTGAATGCCACATGCTCAATCTAGTGTCCTGTAGTATTGAGTGTTGCAGTTCGCTTGCACAAGCTTGCACGCCTGTAATAATGCATCTCTGTTTCTAAAAGTGCATGTATATATGAATTTACGTATGCTAGCAGCCAGCACATTTACAATTTCAAATTCTGTGCAGGACCTATGACTAGCATGTTACTGGGTTATGAAACTGCAAAAATTATTTGAAATCAGTGACAATACTTAACGCTTTACAGGTGCCAAACATGCATGATTATACATTTAAAATTGAGCACAACATTAAATCATTGGACTTTATTGCGCCTCCTGTCCAATGAAAACAAAAGATAAAAGAAGAATAGTTTTATATAATTGTCTAGCAACCTATCTAAAGGACAATTAATATGAGATGCTGGGGGACAGGCAGAGGAGAGATAGAGAGGGTCTAATAACTTAATCCATCACAAAAATATGTGTCATATAACTAGTAGAATTTTTAAAATTAGCAGATTTAATCCTTACAATGTATTTGATATGATTATAACCTTGTTATCCATCAGCAGGAAAAGTCACACAAGTTTAATTATTATATTTTCATTGAAGGGATAAGAAAAGTATATGAACTTACTTGTGATCATGCCAATCCACCAAAGAGGCTCATACAGATAAGAATAACCCCCAGCACCTGCAACAAAATTAATAAACTTACATACAGTATAAAGACACCACTTGAACATCATGCAATACCAAGAGATGACATACTACCACAACAGTTCCAAAGATAAAATACTCAGAATACACTATATTCCATCATCAAACTCTCAAATTGTTGGAAGTATTTCATTTTTTCTGTACAAACAAGGTCAACAAAAAACTCAGAGAGCAGGCACACCAAAAGTTTCAGCCACACCCAGTTTGAACCAAGAACAAATCCTTATGCTTAATTCTATGCAGCAATAGAATATCACAATATCCTTTGTACTCCAAAAAAGGAAATTTGAAATTGAGCAAAAACCCATTAACATACACCTCTAGTTGTAAATAAACTACAGAAGTTCTATATTTATGCATATATACATATATTTAGACACTAAAAGTACAATTTTTATATTTAAAAATGAAAAAAAAGAAAACAACTAAGACATTCATTTCCTATGATACAAACTAACAATCCATAATGGTAAAGAAGAAATTGGCAATTGAACCAAAAAAAAAAAAAGAGCAACTAAAATTTCAATTACTTTCCCAGCAAAAAACAAATCCAAATACCAAAAACAACTAAAACAATAATAATGATGAAGAAAGCATTATACCTGCCCTGAGACCAGAAGCACCAGCTTTCTTCAAGCCCTTTTTCTTGACAATAAAGCTTGCACCAATAAAGAAGCTAGAAGACAATGCCAAAACGAGCCCTTTTATGTTATCAGAAGACATTCCCTTGTACGAGTCCGCCATAGTTCTAACTTCACAAAAACACCCAGACCACCACTACCACCACAATAACGACAACAATATATCACCTTCTCAAAAGGCAGCGTCACCGTAACCGGTTCCACCGCTTCCATTCCATAATCACCAATGACCCAACTGATTATTCTTAAAAACGTAATAATAATAGTGTGTGTAATGTGTATAGCAAGCTTAGCAAGTATGCAATCATCAAGTTCAATGTAAATGCAAAGAGAGAGAAAGATCGATCTAGCAGAGAGGAGAATTTGGGAATTTTGTACAGATCGAGGGATTTGGATTTTGCATGTAAAGAAAGAGGAGAGAGATGGCAACTGTACTGGTTATTTCATTCTAGTGAAATTAAAATATATAGTAATTAATTATTTTATTTTATTACATCTAATGTTTGGATTGGATTTGTTAGGGCCACATTAATTAGAAACACAAAGAAAAGGCTAAAATCCCCAAAAGCCGAAAGGAGTGCTACATTAATTAGTTCTTGTTTTTGTTGGGGGGGTGGCGTTGGTGACATTGCCAGGGCCCTCATTGCCACTTGCATCAACTGAAACCCATGGCTTGAAGTCCGGAATGATTCCAGAGAGTTGGTGTTTGAGAGAATCAATTTTGTTAGGCATTCCAATAGAGTAAGATAACTTGGAACGTCACCTGAAAATTCATTGTTTGTGAGTGTAAATATATGCAAAAATTAAATATTAGTTGGTTAGTTAAGTAAATATCTTAGCCTGCTAGAAGTTTGTTAGTTTGTTGATAATTAGTCAGATGGCATCACTCTATTAGCTGGCATATATATATATATATATATATATATATATATATATATATATATATATATATATATATATATATATATATATATATATATACACGATTTATTTTAAAATATAATTTAATTTATAAATATTTATATTTTAAATATTAATATAAATGTTATATGATATATAAATAATTTAAATAAATATTATGTGATATTATTTTTTAAATTATAATATTTATTAGACAGCAAAATTTTTTTTATAAACTACATTCTTATTGAGTTTTTTTTTTTTTTTTTTTTGCCAATGATTCTTACTGTAAGTTGCTTTTTTTTTATTTGACTTTTCACTTTTGATCAATATTTTTATAGTATATGCTCAAACACCTCTTAACAATATAACATACAATTATCCATACTAAATACATCTTTACATTATGTGTTGTTTGTCATTATACTTTATTAATAGTCATTGCAAAAAAAGACGAACATGGAATTATTCTCTCTTAAAATGTAAAGGATATCCCTCACTTTCGGCCAGTAACAATGGCATCATAGGCAATATTATTTATTTTCCTGAATATTGTCCTATCTTTATTTTTACATGTATAACATTTTCATTAATTTTTTTGCACATCATCTTGGTTCCATTGAGTAATATTATGGAACAACTAACTTTTAGTTCCAACTTATAATGTGGTGTTTAGAAATTATTTTGTGGTGCAACCCACACTTTTTTTTCTTGTTATAGTTGATATTACTATTTGATATTCTCTTTCAATCTCTTTATTTAGTTTAAATAAAACTTTTCAAATTTGAGAAAATTGAGCGTTTATAAAATTTTATAAACAAAATATTTAAATCTAATTTGACTATTCATAATTGCAAAATCACATAATGTACTAAATTATATTTGTATGTGTCAGTATAAGGCTCAATATTAGCAAGTAAGAGAATAAATGAAAAAAGTTTATTTTTAATTTATAATAATTCGACTGTTCAATCTAAAATGAATATAAAATTTGATTTATATTTTTTTTCAAATTCTTATTAAAATTTTACTTATTTATATATTTTTATATATAATATTAGATATTTTGGATTCAATTTATTTATATTTATTTTTTAAATTTCATATCTTTATCTTTTTATTTTATGAATAAAGATTTTCTCTAATATAAGTGGAAATTTACCTAATAATCTAATAATTTGAAATTTTTAATAATTTATTCCTTTAAAAAATTCAATAGTTTAAATTTTGGATTAGTTCTTATTTGTTTAGCAAATAGAGAAAAATTAAAGAGCAACTATAAATTAATTTTTTGCTATTAATAGACATAATATGCAAAAAAAATGTTAAGCTTAACCATATCTTAGCAATTATGAAGATTGTTGATTCATTTCTTCTTTTATCAAAAAATAAATTTTGTATTGTTTGGCTAACCAAAAGAACAAATATTTTGCTTATTATTAATATTGTTTTTATTCTATTAGATTTGTTAATTAAAAAATATAAAATAATAATTTTATTTAAAGTTGTTTACTAATTTTCTATTTCTTTAACTCTGGAAAAATATATTGCTAATTAACATAGCATTATAAACATATTTATAATAGATTATTAATTCTAATCACATAAATTAATAAAAATATTAATTTGTTATATTGTGACAACTCGTAGTTTTGTAACTTTGATATTAAATATCAAAATACAAGGAAATATAATGTAATATATTGTTATAGAATAACAAATTAACTATTATTTTTGGAAATTAAAATTGTTTTTAAACAAATAAATTGGTTGATTGTTATTGTTAATAAAAATTAAATAATTTTCCTATGAGAAAAAACAATCATGCTACAATTATAAATTTTTAAAATTTTTTATCTTGATATTTTTTTTAGTAGTGAAGCTTTTTCATCATATTTTTCTTTTCAATATACATCTTAAATATTTTCTACAATGAAAACTTTTTTCATCTTTTAAATGATCTTATTTAGTTAATCTTATAAAAAAATAATATTCTTTTTCTCTTTGCCAATTAATTCCTTATAGAATTCACTATGGTCTATTACTTTCTATGATAAATAAAAATAAGATATAATAGAATCTTAAAAAAAGAAGTGATATAATATATATATATATATATATATATATATATATATATATATATATATATATATATATATATATATATATATATATATATATATATATAAAATTAAACTTTATATTAACATAATGCAATATACTACGGAGGGATACCTCTATAGATTTTCATATTTGTCAACTGCACATCCCATTAATCTTCAATTATTTTCATATAAAATTACACGAACATTCATCTCTCTATCAAATATTCAAAATTTTAATATATACCTATGACATAAAATAAATACTTGTTAATAATGTGAATAGCAAATACCTATTAATAAATTTATTATCATTATTATTGCATTTGTTATATTTCTGTTTTCTTTTAATCCTATAAAATAAACTTTAATTGTATATTTTATACAAGATTCATATTTAAAAAAATATATATATTACTATAGAAATATAATAAATTCAAATATTTATCTATATATATCATTTGATTACTTATTTGAAATATTTTTCATTTTTTTTAGATTTACTTTTAGTGCTTGTCTAAATATTTTTATATTTTATTACAAACACTTTTCATTATCCTTTAATATCATGTCATTATAACTAATAATTTCATAAATTATAATCATTTTAGTATTTTTATAAATAAATAATGAGCTTCCAAAATTATTAAAGATAAAATTTAAAAATAATATACTCATAAATCTAGTAGCTCTTGAACTTCTGATATATTTGGATTAATTTGAATAGTAATAATTTTTAATATTGATAGTTGAAACTCAACTATAGTATAAAGAATAAAAAAATTAAATTTAAGTTAAGTGTTTCAATTTAACAAGACCTAATATAACATATGCCACTCAACTTTTAAGCTAATTTATGAAATACATTATCAAGTAGCACTCAATGTTCTTAAGTATTTGAAAGGCAATGTACCACTTGGGTTGTTCATCTTTGCTTCTATCTCTTCCCAACTTACAACATATCGTGATATAGACTGGGTTGCTTATCCAACCGCAAGAAAGTCCTTAACTGGCTACTGTTTATTTTTGGGACAATCTCTCATCTCTTGTAAAACTAAGAAGCAACTCACAGTTTCTAAGTCTTCAGTAGAGGCATAATATGAAAGGATGATAACAATTGTTTGTGAGCTCCAATATGTTTCTGATTTGCTGTCTAACTTTTATATTACTATTTCTTTCTCTATCACTCGTTATTGTGATAATCAAGCAGCCATCCATATCAGTACCAATCGTGTCTTTCGTGAAAGGATTGAGCACTTAGAGATAGACTGTCATGTTGTTAGAGATAAATTCAAGGAAGCATTTATCAAGCATATGCACATCAATTCCAAACTTTAGTTAGCATATATCCACACCAAATCCCTTTCCTCCAAAGCTACTAGAATCTATTATCTAAGATTAGACAAATCTCCTTTAATCAATCTCCATCTTGAGCGGGGGTGTGGGGGTGGTTATAAATGTATATATAAATTAAATAGGAAAACATATAAAAAGGTATCTTATGATTGGACTCTTTTACACTTTAGGGCCTATGAAATTTTTTTACAAAAATAGATCTATAGTTTGCACCAATAGGAATTTGGGGTCCATAGCCTAATGTCGTTAATGTCTATTGACATAGCGATTATATGACAATAGTGACATTTATGTCACACAAGCACCACTGAACACTATTTAACACCGTTAATGCTTTTGACCCCATATTGTTAATGAAATAAACTCTATACCTTAATTTGTCAAAAAAAAATTCACAAAATTCAATGTGTAAAAGGGTTAAACCACATAATACCTTTTGGTACTTTTTCAAATTAAATATTAGTTGGTCGGTTAAGTAAATATCCTAGTCAGTTAGAAGTTTGTTAGTAAGTAGTTAGTTGGCATCACTCTATTAGCTAGAATTACTTGTTTTTATATATATACTAAACAAATGATTCTTTAATATTAGAATCGCTTTACCAAATATTCTAAAATTTTCTTGATATTTCCTTAAGCTTGAAGTTCTTTATTAATTAACAAGCCAGATTAATAATTCTTCATAGAGATCCAAAACTTCTAAATTAGTTAGATTTGCAAAAATCTCTGGAATAGTCCCTTGGAAGAGATTGCTATTAAGATTCAAAGCAATTTGCAATTTTGCTAGCATTCTTGGAATCCTCCCGCTAAGTTGATTTCCTTCGAGTAGGAGTGATAATAGAGAACTCATACTTCTTATGAACCAATAAGGTTATTACCTTGTTGTTGCGCTATTTCTGCAAGTGCACAGATCGTTTACAAGTAATAAAATGATGAGTGAGTATCGTTCCCACGAGGAAGGATTTGTCAAGTACCAATTTTTAATATTACTCTATTATTTAGAAAATCAATTATGAGATTTATATTTTAAGCTAAAATAAAATTGAAGTAAATAAATAATGATAAATATGAAAATAAGATTAAAGGTCTAGGATTTAGAATTCATCAATTGATCACATATGATTTCTTTATAATCTTTAGATGGATTATTTTTGCTGGAATTAATGATTAGATTTCCCTAAATTATATGATGCTCTCTCTCAAGATACAACATGTGTGTTTATATTAACCTTACGTCTACTCTCGTGATCATAAGCAATTAATACAAACCCATTAAGTTTTGTGGAAATCCTTTTAAAAATCACAAAGGAGTATTCTTATCTCTAAGCAATACATTCCCTAGGTCAATTATCCTAATGAACTAATATTGTGCTTCCACTCTCGCTATTTCACATAATATCTTAAATCATGCAATTAATGGCCAGTTAATTACAAACATTAAGTTCTAAGATAAAAGATTAATTCCAATAATCAAATCCAATCAATTAAATATAAATAATCATATGCAAATCAAAAGATTACATCTAAATCCTAGAAAAATAAATTTAGCTATTCATAATTAAAAGATAAGAAATAATTAAATTAACAATAAACATAATAATAACTTATAATTAAATTCAAGAATAAAGTTTAGAGAGAACTTGTTTTGAGATACAATATTTGATGAACTTAAGCTTCTAAAAACTCTTCCTCTTGATCAAAATAAAAAATAAAACTAATCTATTCTAAGAAAACATATGAAAATCTCTCTACATATTTTTTTTTATGGATTTTCTTTGATGCCATTTCCCTTTGCCAAGCATGGTATTTATAGACATGTTTGGTGGAAGAATTCAAGTTCCATTAAAATTCTTACATCAAAAATTCAACATTGATGGTTAGGTTGGCCACCAACCATTGAATTCCTTCATCAATATTCAAAAATGGTTAGGTTGGCTACCAACCATTGAATTTTGGCCACCAACCATTGAATTTCTTCATCAATATTCAAAAATGGTTAGATTGGCTACCAACCATTGAATTTTGGCCACCAACCATTGAATTTATTTATCATAGATTGAAAACTTGAATAATTGCTTGCATCTTTATTTTTACTGCATCATTTTGATATGCAAAAATAAAATAAAAATACTTAAAATATGTTATAATTTATTTATAAATTGTAGAACTATTTATTTCTAAAAATAAGTAATAATATTATTGCATTCTCGAGAATTGAGCTAAAATTTAAGTTTAAACAATTAAAATAACTCTAAAAATATAGAGTTATCACTTGTAAGTGCGAGGCAAAAAAATGCTTTGCAAGTTTGAAAATTAAATATGGTATGAAACTAGTAAGCGAATTGTTGCATCCAAATTTGAACCACAATACACGCAAGTGTGTGAGGCTATTATAACTAGAATAAGCACCCTAAAGTCGTATCACCCACATAAGCAAACAATTAGGTGATTAAATAATTGCAATTAAAGCACAAAGAAAAATAAACTTAAATAGTCTATAGATTATGGAAGAAATTGTGATTGAGAAATTAAAATGTAAAATGCTAAATGCTTTTTGAGTAATCAAATGAGAATGGCTTACATGGTGTTCAACTTCACATATTTGATGCCTTTAATTATTTAGAATGAATGTGCATAAGTAAATGGAATCCATAAAACTTCATTAACCTAATGTGTCTAAGTCAATTAAAAGTTCTAAAAACCCTAATTAAAACATACACACACAGAGAATTTATTATAGGTTAGGTAGATAAAACCTAATGTTTATTATTCTTGTTTTCTAGTATTAATCTTCTCCATTAGGTCCTTTAAGTAATACCTAGGTAATACTGTGGTGGCCAATCACAAACATTTAATCAATGATTTCAAAACAATGACATGCAACCCTAATTAACCTTACTAATGATTAGTTAATTAGAGATACTAAATCATTCATCTAAATAATCAACACCATCAAATGGGATCCATCTAGAACCCTAGAATTAAAAAAAAAATAGTTCATCATCGTAACAGGATACAAAATAATTTTAACATTATCAATATCAATCATTTGCAGTAGATAATTGAAAAATGAATTGAAATTATAATAAAAGGAATTGAAACAAATCTATTTAGGAATCAAACTTGGCTTGATATATTTGTCACCAAATTTCGACACCTTCTATGGACTAAAAACCTAACTAATTTTTGTTCAATTGTGTCACGACCCATCTTTGAGCCGCAACTATCCTAGGGCATAGGGAGACATAAGGTCACCTAAACCCGTAAAACAACCTATAACTCATAAACTATTACCATCACGTTACCCTTAACCCAAGATCGTAGCCATAATTCCCATGTAATAGTCATTCAATGTCTAAATTCATTTTCATACTTATTACTTTTGAACTCCATTTTCCAGTATACTAATTGCAACTTAAGTGAGTGTTAATCATACATCTGGGCTATAGTAAGATAATACCCAACCACACATATTAATGATACTCTAAGTTATATCATTATTACAGACTTTTAACAAAACATGGAGCTCTAGAGTGAAACATCCAAAATTATAACAAAATATATACATGATGATACCCAAAATCAGCAACGCAATTTCCAAGCGGAGATGCAGAACTTGGAATTTACCTTGCCAAACCGTCTACTGATCCTGAAAATAAATAACAACTATGGGGTGAGACAAAGCTCAGTGAGTACATAATAAAGGTGTATAAAATTAACAAGTGGTAGGTGGTTTAGTAATAATTTCTTATAGCAATGAAGTGAAACGGATCAAGAATCATTCTTATGGAATAGTTTTCCATATACAGTAATTATTGCATTTTTAGCAGAATATTTCCTTTATGGAAACGGTGTGTTTCCCACATTATCATTATCACTTGAGTGGCGGCTTACGCCTTGCTCACTCCCATTTCAGTCACACGTACAACTGATCGGGTCGCACGTACTGGGGGCCATAAACCCTTCCCAGCTAGGGTTCGGATACTCTTTACCCTATCCGCAGGTTCATTACCATTGTGCACAATGTCTGATGTATTGCCCCACATCAGAAGGGTATTCTGCTTGCCACGATATCATTAAAACATTTTTCCTTTTCATCCATGAAATAATTCAATGGATAATATATCAATAAATAATCAAAATTCCCATCATTGATCATATTGGGAAAAGAAGCAACAAGGTTCATGTGGCCAAGTGCCATAAGGGATATTTAATTCAATAATTGGTAAAGCATATCATGCATGCCAAAGAATTGCAATGCATTTTAATTAGAAAAGTGATCCAATATTTAGACTTATATTTAAAGCACAAGAAATATAATATTACAATGGATAATATATAATATCAATTGGGTTGTCATTATTGATCATACTATAAGATCAAACAATATAGACTCATTTGGCCAAGTGCCATAAAGAAATGTTTGGTTCACTTTGGCTCAATAATCAAGGAAGTATTATATCAACGGTTCAATATTCAATAAGCAGATTAAGCTTATCAAGAAATCAAGATTGTGGAATATCAATGAGTCATTCAACTTTTCAAGGCATAGAAACAATTCAACCATTAAGGTTGGAACAATAAAGGTTCAAGTATATGAAACAAGGAATATTATATTATTAAGTACTCACCTCTTGCTCCTTTGCTCCTATACTGATAGTTCTAATGCAGAGTATAACAAGGCTCCTCGGTATCCCGAGCAATGCCTTTACCTTTCGATTCTACAAATACACCCAAATAATCATACATTAATTCCTACTCCTTTAACTTGCTAATCTCATTCTAACTCAACTTAACATTAACTTCCTACTACTAATCACCAAACACATTCCAATACATTAAACAATAACATACATAAACACATTAATTATTTAATCATTTTATTTCAAAATCCCATGTTGTCCAAATCCTTTCATTAAAATAATTAGGTTCCTTTTCCTTCCTAACTCCTTAATTAAATTTTATGTTTATCAAATTAATGCTTAAACAATCAACATTCATTCACCCATTGAAACTATCCTCTTCCAATTCTCATAAACCCTAACTTTACCAAATTGGGATGATTTGGGGAAAACCCAAAATTACTCAATCAAATCTCAAATTGATCTTGCCAAGATAAAATTAATGTTATGCAAAGCCTACCATAACAATCAAACATCAAACTACACTTCACATTACATACTTTCCTTATATCATGCATTATGCCTTCAAGAATTTCAATTTTTGAATAAAATTTCTAAATTCAAATTTTACATTTTTAAACCACTTTTCAACATCCCAAATAAGCTTAGATATTGTTAAAAAAAAATTTGGACACTTCCCCTAAAATTCCTAGTTTGACCGAACCTTATGCAAATTTCTCTTCATTGATCTTTCATGCTTCCCTTGTTATTATTTACCTATTAAACCCCAAATCCTTAACCCCAATTCTCATATTTCATCACTTAACATGCCAAACTAACTCCTCTTCAAATCATTCCACTAAAATCCAATTATATAAATCAAAAGAAAAGGAATAATTGCTAACAATTTATCATACTTAGGCTAAGGAAAGAAAGGAATCACTTAAGCAATAAATCTCACCTTGAAATGCTCCAAATTTAGCTCTAAGTTGAAGAACAAGTTGGGAGGTTTTGAGTCTTTGGTGAGGGTGAAATTTTTGGTGTAGGTTACAAATGAAATGGTTTAACACAATTTCATTTTATATACAAATAAAATCAATGGTGGTGATTTAATCACACAAAATCAATGGTCACATTTTTACTTGAAATGGAGGGCTAAGATTGATCAAGATGGATGGTTGAGATGGCCCTTAGGTGTATGGTGACTAAGCATCAAAATAATGAACACCATCATCACCAAAGTGAATATAATCATGGTGATGGAAAAGTAGGAGGCTTAGGTGTAAAGTTGGCATAAATCAACACATATGGCTAACTTAATTTCTTTCTCATCCTAACCCCTAATTAACTTGTTCTAACCATTCTTTAGTCAAGTTCCACCAAAATTTGAGGCCTTAGGGCCGGCCACTCTATGGGCTTGGGCTTTGAGTTCAAAAGCCCATTAACAAGCTCACCCGAAAACGTTTCCCGAACTTAAAATTTTTTCATAACTTTTTCCTTTCCCTTTCACTTGGCATTTTAAATCTTACCTTCCCATATCATAATAAGCCTAAACTAAGCCATATTGCCTAAAATTAATTTAATAAAACATACAATAAATATTCCTATCTCATAAATGTACACACTCAAGCACTTAGCATCAACAAGAGTTTCTGTCATCCTATCACTATGTCATTGATACTATACCCAAAAATTTATATTTTATGGTATTATTATAACTCTGATGAGCTATGGAGACCTTGGGTATTACAAATTGCAAGAAAATGATTGTGAAATTGGAAGAGCTATCACTTTCTTCCTCTTTCGGTCTTAATGAGCTCTCTTAATGGTGGCTGATGTTTCTCTTAAAATGTTGATTAGAGTCATTAGGGTTTCTTAAGAGAAAAATTTTTTTAAATAAAGGAGTTTAAGTTTCCACATCAATACTCAACACATGACAATTGGACCAGGCCGTAGAACACTTTGTCCACCATTTGATCTTTTATTCAACTCTTTTATCCACTTTGATTTTTCACACTTCAATTTCCCCCTTTTCTTCTTCAAATCCTATTCAAAATAATGAGAACACATCTAATTATTATGCATAAATGGAGAGTTGGCTCAATTAATCCAAATTTAGCTCTATTTCTTCACTTTTCAAGTCATTTCTTGAAATTATCATAAATCTGTAAATAAATCTAAAAAGAAACTAAAAAAAAAACTTGAAAATTGATTATAAATAAACAAAATACTAGCCTAAAAATAATACAAATTTGGTCACAACACGAATTCCAGCTGATATCCAGAATTCATAGCTTGTGTAATTATGTGATTAATAGAGGGATTTCTCCAATAAGCTTGTTTAGTTGAAGTTTCAAAACTTAAAGACTATTAATATTACCCAGTTGCACTAGCTAAGGACCTGAAAGATCATTTTATGCCAAATTTAACAGAATCAAACTTTGGCAAGAGTCCAACTCAGCAGGTATTACACTAATCAACTTATTGTTATCCATTTTTACGTAAGTCAACTTATGAAATGATATGAATGAAGAAGATATTAACCCATTGAGCAAGTTGCCTCCAAATCTCAATCTAATCAAGCTTAGATAATTATTCTTTGGAATTGAACAATCTAGCATATTATAAGACAAATCCATAGTTTGCAAATTTGACTATGAAAAAAGGTCTGATGGAATCAACCCATTTAACTTATTATAACCAAGTTCTAAAAGGCTATGATATCTTGTAATTCGATTGGGAATTATACCAACAAACCCATTTAGATTTACTACAAACCAAACCAAGTTTGGGATATTACAATGGTAAGGAGAATTTCTCTACTCAAATTATTCGTATACAGAATCAAAGTTTTCAACTTAGTGAGATTTCCAATTGAATAAGGAATAGGCCCATCAAGCTTATTTATACTGAGATTAATCATAGTCAAATTTAGATGATTCAACATAATTTCCTAAGCTATTTTACTTGGGAAAGTATTCATAAAAAGCCTAAAGCTCCTTCAACGTGGATTTTCCAAACTTCACAGGAACAAAACCTGTAAACTTATTAAAATAAAAATTCAATCTTTTGAGTGCAAATAATCCATCTAATTGCATAATGATATTACAACTCAAAGAATTGAAAGAAAAGTTCAAGGATTCTAACCTAACAAAACCACCACTAAAAGTACGCAAATCACTAAATCAATTTGTTTTTGCTAAAATTCAGTAGCTTTAGGTCACTGATACCTCCACAACTATCTATAAAATCATATGGGACTGAGCTCAAGTAGTTCTTGGAGAGATCAAAGGATCGCAAAGATTCAATCTTGCAAACAGCATGCAAAAACTCATAATTAAAAATACCAAACCTAGATAGAGAAAGACCAATTATGGAAATGTTACAAGTGTTGCAATAAACGCCCTTCCAAGAATATGGATTTGGCTATGAAGTAACATTCCATGGCAAACCAGTGCTGTTAAGTTGTTAAGAAAGAGTAATCATGGTGGAAGTTTGGTTTATAGATAGATATAATGCCAAAGAGAATAATAGGAATAAAAAGCTACGTGAAAGCAATTGGTTGTTATATGCACACCAGTTGATTCCTTCACCAATTGCAATTGAATTTACCATGATTGTCATAACCGGATGGTTAAACTAATAAAATAAAAAATTAGTCTTCAGGTCAATTTAATTTAGATCATAAAACCGACTTAGCTAGAGCCGAGGAAAACCTAGTGAACTATTCAGGCACAAGTGACCTAGGTGACCTAGCCCGAGTTTTCAAGATTTTTTGGGTCACAAATTTTTTTTTGTATTTAAAAAAATTGTCACTAGAGAAAAAAGGAAAATTTTTTTTGCAAATTTAAAAAAAAAATCATCATTGAAGAAAAAATTGCAAAACCAAGCTAGTACATGCCGGCTCATTTTGATCTGGCATTCGTGTACGTATGTCGTGTGCCTGTGCATGCAAGACAGAGCCTCCTTTGCCACTTTCTTAGCATTAAAAGCAGGAGCCTTTCAATATACACCGCATTTCAATTTTGCATCTTTTCAATGTGAAATAACTCACTTTCCTCCCTCGCTCTCGTTAAGATAGAGCTTACCTTAAAGTTTAAATTATCATTCACTTAGTGACAATTTTGAGCACATGAATATTCAAATTCATATTTCTTATATACAATTCATCTCTAATTACAGAGTAGTATGATTCACCTAAATTTGAGTCTCAATATGGACACTAAATGAGCTAATTAGTAATTACAATAATTTTAATTATATGTGGTATGGTATTGTTAATTTTAATTATATGTATATCATATTTATTTTAGCATATAAATAATAAATATATGCTATTATTTAAAATTTCAGCCTGATTTAACTTTGGTTAAATCTTTGACAATGATCCACTGCCTTCACAAATTCTAAAACTAGACAGAATTTGAAAACATAGGAATTTACACAATTTTATGTTATAACCAAAAAAATATAGAGAAAATCAGGGTTAGTTTTTGTGTTTGATTTGGAGAAAATTTTATGCTATGATTAAGGACGCAAGGCTAAAATGTTGAGTTCGTTACTACATCCAAGAATTTTCATTATTTTACATTGCTTGTGCAATTAAATTCACAAATGAAAATATTTAACTAATATGATTTGTATTTTTTTTTTATTCAATGAATGATATCATTACTCATTTTAATTTATATGCTATCATCGCGTTATATATATATATATGGAAGAGTTTTCAATGGTTACGATTTTATAGTAACTATCATAAAAATTTGTGTAAACATTAAATAATTGTATATTTTCTAAGCCAATAAATGAATTAAAACTAATCAATTTTGTACAAGTATTAAATGATTTAAATTATATATATATATATATATATGTGTGTGTGTGTGTGTGTGTGTGTGTTTGTGTGTGTGCGAGCGCGCGCGTGTTCAATATAGGTTAGACTTGCTCGTATATCAATAAAGTTGTCTCTATCTACATTATTTTATATTAGAAAAAAGTGTTAATTGTTAAAATTATATGTTTTCTTTCTAAAATATTAGGATAGTTTTCTAAAATATTAGTTATATACTAAATAGTTTTTTCTCCCATGTTAATAAAAAATTGTAAATTAATTGGTGTTTTAGTTTAGTGGCGGGTAAATAGCTCTAAAAATTACTAAACTTTAGTATTTTTTCAATGTGGTTAGAAAAGAATTTTTTCAATATGGTTAAAAAAGAATTTTTTCTTGCAGAAAAGTACCTAAAGTTTTAAAAACATTTCATCCAGTGGTCATTAGCTGGAATTTTTACCTGAGAAGCTAACATGGACAGCCACATAAGATGAGCACATTGACTTAGCTCGCCACCTAGGCACCTCATCAACAAAATAAATTTTCATTATTTATTTTAAAATAACAAAAAAAATTTAAAAAAAAATTCCAAAAACATCAAACCTAGCAATCCAAAAACATCAAAACATCGTAAATATCAATGTAGAAAATTCAAATTCAAACCAATCAAAAAAATCAACCCAAAAAAAATTCAAACAAAAAAAATAACTAAACACACATCTCTTTCAAGTATTTCATCAAACACCCTATTTGCATTCCTCATATTCCCACAATTACTATAGATCAACAAAAGGGCATTACCTACACAAAAACATCCAAATCAAAAACAACCCTAAACAGAATCCCATGAATCTCCAAACCCTTTTGAACATTCAAATCCTTCCTCCCAAATCGTCCACTACTACCAATTCGATGAAGGTAGTTCTCTGGTTGTGTAGGGGTATCAATACCATGGGCCAAAACGCCAATAGTGATAAGCACACTAAAGGTACCAAACCAAGATTTCCTCATAGTAATGTCCCCTGTGTTTTGGTCCATGTCTCCATAGGTGGCAGATATTGTGTGATCATGAGCCCGCGTCTTGTCTGGGAGCAATCTATCTTGCAAATCGATTTCCTGATCTTCTAAGCAAGCATGTCCCACAATGGAGCTAACAAATTTAAACAATTGAAGCTTTCTAGTCATTGATTATCTCACTTCTACTTTATGATACACACATCCCTCTCGCCATGCCTTGCAGCAATTGTGGACACAAATCTATAGTATACCACAACTCCGACCACCTAGTATGCGTATCATATGGTATGATTCAAGATTACAATGGCTACGAGCACCTAAACCCCTCATCTAAAAAAAGCTACAATCTTTTGATTGATACGATGAATAAGTCTTATCCCACACCCATTCACCATCAAACACATCACACTCATCACCCTTCTCTCCTAAAAACTTGATTCTTCTGTTTGTACCAGACCCATTAAATTTCATCCACACCAACCTCTTTGATGTACCCATAATTTTATACCTTTTAGTAATTACAAACCTAAAATCCTAATAAAAAAGCAACGAATCACATAAACTGTAGCCAAAAAGAACCCAAAACCCATACAAATGGCTCAAAAAGCCTGAAATGCTTGAATTTATAAAAATTTCAACGAATTGCTTGTTTTCATGGTCTTGCTGAGATGGGTATTTGAAATTAATTTGTGGCCACTCATATCCCTTTTGCTCAAATCAGATGTCTTTTCTTTCTATCTATTTCTCTCTCCATAGACAATCTCTCTGATGGTGGTTATTGTGGCGTTTGCCAAGAGAGAGAAATAGAGGTAAATTTGGTTCAAATCGGGAGAAGGGGCTAAAAGGAATATGGAGAGAGAGAGAGAGGGAAAGTGGAGGTGGTGACTATGCTGGTGGTGGTGGTGGTGATTGTTTTCTTTGTTGCTTCTGCTTGCAAGTTTATGAAAAGATGAAGATAAAAATTACTTTTATTATTTTTTTAATAAAAAAATGAAACAAATGGTTTGATGCCATTTATTTTCAAAGGAGAGGAAAAAATAAGAAATAAAAAATTTAAGAAAATTAGTTCAATGTGGCATGATGACATAGCAAAATTTGTTGACATGACATACCATGTTAACTTTTTAGATCTGAATTCCGGCCAGTGACTTTTCATATGAAAATATTTTGAAACTTTAGATACTTTCCGGCAAGAAAATTTTTTTTTATGACCATATCGAAAAAATCACTAAAATTTAGTATTTTTGGAGCTATTTATCTATTTAGTGGCAAATTGAAACTAATTTATGAATAAATGTAAGAGTTTGATTCACTTATATTAAATTCTCCCTTCCAATATTTAAAAAAATTACAAATTAAAATACTAAAACCAACTATTTTTTTTTTTAATGATGTTATAAATGAAGCAAACGGAAATATAATAAGCAAATCAATATACAAAACTCATCCGATTTTAATATATGAGTTTTAGGTGATTGATCGTATTGAATTAATCAGTCAATTAACCTTATAATATAGATATAAAATGGGCTATATAGCCCAACATATTTCAGGGTGCAAAGTGTGTTGCTCCAAACAACACGTTGCATGACTAAGTCTACATTTGTTTGTTTAACAAAAACTAATTCACCTTTAGAAAATATTTTTCAAAAGATTTATTAATTATAATATTGAAAATTAATGGCAAAATATTAAAAATTTTAATTTATAAGATTTTAAAAATATTTAAATATAATATAATATAATATAACTTACTTATAAATGCATATATAATTTAGATAAAAGATTCATATCCAATTTTTCTTCAGATACTTAAAAAAAAAAAATTTAAATTTAATTTATACTTATTATCTTTCAACTTAACATTTAATTAACTGGTGTCCCTAGATAGAGATTGCAATAAATTAAAGTATGGAGACAATAATGATTTAAGAATTAAATTCAAAGATAATGAACGTAATGTAGCAAATTTTATACTAAAAAATTATATTTTTAAAATTTATTATTAAATATAAAAATAATAAATTGTAGTGGTAGTCATCAATCGGCGGCCAGTGGCAGTAACTATCTGTAATCTGTAGTGTTAATAAATACGTATATAATATTGTAATCAATTTCTTGAGTGCTCCAAACGCTATAATAAATATTGAAATTAATAGCATTACTTTAAAATTATTTGCTACACCATGTTAGAATTAATAGCAAATTGATAGTTTTGTCAAATTTAAACATATATTAATAAAATATTATATTTATAATAGTGTTAAAAAAAAAATTGTGATTATATTTTTTTTATACAGCGGGTAATTGAGCTGCTGATATTTATTAATATCAAATTTTTTATTTTTAATAACATGATTTTAGATGTTATCAAAAAAATTTAATAGTAAAATGTTAAAAAATGCAAAATATACTCTTAAGAAAACAAATATAATTTAAATGGAAATTTTGTTTGTAAGAGTTTTGCATAATTTGGTCAATTTTTTTAAACTAAACTCAATCAAATCCTAGCTTGTTGAAAAGAATAAATACTAAAATATCTTCAGAATAGTGAAATTTTAGGGGGCATAGAATTACAAATTCAAATTACAATTGAAGTAAATTTTGAAAAATAAATACATTGGAAAAGTAAAAGCAAAAAAAAAAAAAAAAAAGGTATTATTATTTGTGGGAACTGAAGTTACCAGGAAGTTGCTTTTGATGAGACTCCGGCCTTTGGGTTGGAATTTTTTGCAAGGTCTTCCTTGACTTGAGCGGCTTAATGCTTGTAAGACCATGTATAGCTAGCTTATTTAGCCTATCTTCTTTTCACGCCCGGCCTTAAGCCAAAGCAATTAAGACTTTGGCCTAAGACCCCACAATTCAAAACGGTCTCATAATTTTAAAATATTTTAATATTTTAATTATTTTTTCAATTTTATATTTATTAAATATTAATTTTAGAAGTCACTAATCAGTTGTAAAATTTTTTGTTAAATATTAGTTTTAGAAGTTCCATTCACATGCATAAGATTTACAAAGGCAAAGAAATAAATATTCTTATTCCATTTACTAATGAAATTAACAGTATTTTATATGTATATATGGGAAATAAAAAATCTCTTTTGTTTCCATCATTTTTCTACCAAAAACAAACTAAAATATTTAATAATATAATTTTGTAAAACAAACTAAACTTTTGTTTTACTATAATTTTGATTTAACTCGATTTTGTAATTTTGTAATTTTATAATATATAAAAATTATTTTTTTCTTTTTGAATTTTTAATTTTTCTTTAAAATATAATCAAATATCTAAATATACAAAACTTTTCAATTTAGTGAAGACAAATCATTTACCTAATAAATAGTATAATCTTTACTATATTCACCTCATTATCTTTCATTTTATTTTTCTTTTTATTACCTTTCCTCATCACCTTTGTTTTTCTTTAAATTAAATTCTTGTTTAGTTTGTTTAGTTGAAGTTTCAAAACTTGAAGATTGCTAATATTACCTAGTTGCATTGGCAAAAGCACCTGAAAGATCATTTTTTGCCTTTTTTTTTTTTTTTTTTTTTGGAGATAACATTTTGTGCCAAATTTAATAGAACCAAACTTTGGCAGGAACCCAATTCAACATGTATTACACTAGTCAACCTATAGTTATTTCCAAGTAAGTCAACTTATGAAATGATGTGAATGAAGAAAGTACTGACCCATTGAGCAAGTTGCCTCCCTATTTCAATATGATCAAGCTTAGAGATATATTATCTGGAATTGAACAATCCAACATATTATAAGATAAATCCACATATTGCAAATTTGACTATGAAAGAAGGTCTAATGGAATAGATCCATTTAATTTATTCTAACCAAGACCTAAAAAGCTGAGATATCTTGTAATTTCATTGGGAATTATAACTAAGTTTGGGACATTTGCAATGGTAGGGAGGAACTTTCTCCACTCAAATTATTGGTAGACATAATCAAAGTTTTCAACTTAGTGAGATTTCCAATTGAATAAGGAATAAACCCATCAAACTTATTTATACTAATATTAATCAGAGTCAAATTCAGATAATTCAACATAATTTTCTAGGGTATTTTACTTGGGAAAAAATTTATGAAAAGTAAAAGCTCCTTCAACATGGATTTTCCAAGGTTCGAAGGAATATAACCTGTGAACCTGTTAGAATAAAGATTCAATCTTTTAAATGTAGGTAATCCACCTAATTGCATATTAATTACCACTCAAAGAATTGAAAGAAGAGTCCTAGAATTCTAACCCAATAAAACCACCACTAAAAGTTGGCAAATCACCAATCAATTTGTTTTTGCTAAAATTCAGTAGCTTTAGGTCATTGATATCTCCACAATTATCTATGAAATTCACTGGGATTGAGCTCAGATAGTTGTTAGAGAGATCAAAAGATTGCAAAGATTCAATTTTCCAAATAACAGGCAAAAACACATAATTAAAAATACCAAAACCAGATAAGAAAAGACCAATTATGAAAGTGTTGTTAGAGCTGTAATAAATGCCATTCCAAGAATATAGGTTTGGCTATGAAGTAACATTCCATGGCGAATCGGTGTTGTTAAATTGTTAAGAAGGAGTAATCATCGTGGAAGTTTGGTATACAGATATAGACAATACCAAAAAGAATAATAGGAATAAAAAGCTACATGAAAGAAGTGGTTGTTATATGCACACCAGTTTATTTATTCCCTGTTGCAATCATGGTTGTCAAAATTGACCGATTCAACTAGTAAAATATTATTATTCTAACTTTAAATTTTAAATTATTATTCACTCATTTAATATTTTGAGCACATGAATTTTTTAAATTCATATTTCTTACATATGAGAATACAAATTTAAATAGACTTTCCATCACTGAATAGTGAGATACAAGTCTCAAAGTGGGCCATTTAATGAGTTAATTGCCATAATTTTAATTATATGTGGTCTAGTAATATGTATATTATATTTATTTTAACATATAAATAATAAATATATGTTATTTTAAAATTTTAGTTTGACCCCAATTGAATATTTTGATATGTGATCCTTCATTTTCATAGGTTATAAGATTAGATCGAGTTTAAAAACATATGAATTTACACAATTTTATGTTATAGGAAAAAAATATGGAGAAATTAGGATCAATTTCTGTGTTTGATTTGTATATTGGAGAAAATTTTATGTTATGGCTAAGGATACAACTAAAGTGCTGAGTTCAATGCTGCATCCAAGAATTTTCATTATTTTACATTGCTTGTACAATCAAATCAATAAATGAAAACATTTTATTCTCACTAATATTAAATTCTTTGTCTCCAATATTAAAAAAATTACAAATTAAAATACTAAAACCAAAATTATTTTTTTTTATGATGCTATAAATGAAGTAAATGGAAATATAATAAGCAAATCAATATACAAAACTCATTCGATATAAACTATGCAATAAACAAAAATTTAGGTGATTGATTGATTGAATTAATCAGTCAATTAACCTTATAATATGAAAGGGGCTCTATAGCCCAACGTACTCCAGGGGGCAAAAGGTTTTGCCCCGAACAACACGTTGCATGACTAAGTCTACATTAATTTGTTTAACAAAAACTAATTCACCTTTAAAAATTATTTTTCCAAAGATTTATTTTCTGCTATTTAATTGTAAAATTAAAAATTAGTTGTAAAATATTAAAAAATTTTAATTTATGAAATTTTAAAAATATTTAAATTTAACGGATCAAGAATAGCCTATGTATATATGATTTGGAAAAAAACTAGCATTTGATTCTCTCATGTTAAAAAAAAATTTAAATTTAAATTACATGCATTGTCTATGAATTTAACCTTTAATTCAATATTGTCCCTAGACAAAGAAAGAATCAGATAAGGAAGATTTTCTTTGCGATAAATTGAAATCTAAGGACAACAATGAATTAAGAATTAAATTCGAATATAACCAGTGTAATTTATCCAATTTTATAAAAAAATTATTTTTTAAAATTTTTTTTTTAACATAAAACTAACAAATTGCAGTGGTGGTGGTCAACCGGTGGTCAACAGGAGTAAGTATTGATGATTGCTAATGTCCATAAATATGTGTATAATATTTTAATAAATTTCTTGAGTGCTTCAGACATTATGACAAATATTGAAATTAATAGTATTAGTTTAATACTATTTGACACACCATATTAAAATTAATAGCAAATCTTAAAATATATTAATAAAAAGTTATTGGTGTGCTATCAAATATTTATAATAGTGTTAAAAAAATACATTTGGTTATAATTTTTTTTTTATGTATCGGATAATTGAGTTGTTGATCTTTATTAGTATTAAATTTTTTTATTTTTGACAGTATGATTTATATGTTATTAAAAGAAGATAACTATAATAGTAAAATCTTTAAAAAAAATGCAAAAATATATTTTTAAGGAAACAAACATAATTTAAATGAGCAATTTCGTTTATGAGTTGCTCAATTTTTTTGAATTAAACTCAATTAAATCTTGTTGAAAAGAATATATATTAAAGTATCTTCAAAATAGTGAAATTATACACAGTAAAATTGCGAATTCAAATTACAATTAAAGTAAGAGAAAGTCTTTCTTTTCTTTTAGGGTTTTCTTCTTCTTTTTTTTAAGTGCGTTGCTTTTACCAATTTGCTAAGGGCTACCTCCAATAGCCTGGACCATCAATGGAAAATCCACTTCTAACTTTTTTTTTTTCTTTGTTTTCTCTAGTTTTATACCTTAAATAAGTTATTTAATGTGTTTTGTGAGCTTTATTTTGTTCCTATTGCATATCGATATTTCGAATCTATGAATTTTATCTTTCTCAGCTGTAATGCCGCTCAAATATAGGGTGTGGTCTAGCATGCTCTCCGACTAGTAGTGTATTTTGCTCGTTGGTGGGTGGGGGAAGGAGAAACTAGATGTTGCTTTGGTCGCTCATTTGAGTTTTTATGTTGTTATTTGTTTGACATTAAACTCTAAGTTACCTGGTAGATATTTGGTTCCTTGGGCTAAGGCCTTTCTCTTTAAAGGAACCATTAATCTACTAGGGTATTACGCTTGGTGGTTTTGTGGTAGTGGAGGGATCTACTTAAAACTCAAACGTACTATGTTTTAGGTGTATGCTCAGTCACAGAGGCTCCGTTCATTTAGCTGTTTAATTTTTTTATTGAGTCTTTCATTTGAAATTAGATTATGCAGCTAAGGTTTTTTTAGCAGAATAAGACTGGAGTTTTTGTGTAATTTTTTTAATGTTATGTGCTATAAACCCAAGTAAAAAAACCCTTTTTTCGGTAGTCCCTTGTTGAACTATAGATCCATTCTAGTTGTTATATATTGGGTTACTCTCATGTACTATTATTGGATATGTAATTTCTTGAGTTTTGGCCCCTATTAATATTAGTTTTGTCCCTATTAATACTTGTTTTCTCTTTCTTTGGAAAAAAAAAATTTACAATTGGAGTGAATTTTGAAAAATAAATACATTGGAAAAGTAAAAAAGAAAAAGGGGATAATTTTAGTTTGTGGGAACTGAAATTACTCAGAAGTTGCTTTTGATGAGACATTGCTTTTGGGTTGGAATTTTTTTCCAAAGTCTTCCTTGACTTGTGGAACTTAATGGTAATAAGCCATCTTCTTCTTGGGAATAAAGAAATAAATAAATTTTTAAAAGTCTTGGCCTAATTTAAAACTTGTTTTCACTTGCATTTACTATTTATGAATTATGCAGTGTGTCTGCATTTTTTTTTATTTTTAATTTTTTTACAATATAATCTAATATCTAAATATATAAAAATTTTCAATTTAGTGAAGATAAATCATTTATCTAATAAATAGTATAGTATTTACTATATTTACTTCATTATCTTTCAATTTTTTCTTTCTTTTTTTTACCTTTCCTTATCTCTTTTGTTTTTCTTTAAATTAAAATCTCAAAAAAAAATTCATTTGCAAAGAACATTAATTTTATTTAAAAAAAAAAGAGATAGAAAGTAATAAAAAAATAAAAGAGAAAAATTAAGGAAGATAAATAAAGTGGAGAATTGAGACTGAAGTGATCCATTTTACATAATTTCCTCCTTTTTCAACTCAATCAGGCTATGACTTATTTTCAAAAGAATGCCAAGTAAAATGGGAAAAAATTAAATAAAATAATAAAATTTATAGGAATTGAAGTTACTTAGAAGTTAGAAGTTGTTTTTTGATGGGATTTCCAGTCTTTGGTTGGAATTTAATCAGTATTTTTTTTTTTTACCTGAGCAGTTTAAAGTCAGTTTCACATTATTATTTGTATTGTTATTAAGAATTAAGAAAAATAATATTTTATAAAAATTATTAAAAATTAAACTTGATATATTTTAATTATAAAAATCTTGAAATAGTTAATAACTATTTTCAAATTACTTATCTAGTAACATCTAAAATATATATTTTTAAAAAACAGTTTCAATCTCAATTTCAAACGAATTTTTAACAGCATTGACGTAGTTTATTTTTATTAAGTACCACTATTTTATTTGCGAAAATATTATAAATTTTAATATATAATAAGTGCAATATTTAATCTTATTTTGGGAGGAAGATTAAATAAATAAAAAAAAGAAGGTAGAAATAAAATTGTATGTAACAAAAAATATATATATAAAAAAAACAAATTGATAATCCTTAATTCAAAATTTGTCCTATAATTGACTGTAAATAACGAATTTACTTTGATTATTAAAATAATTAGCAAGTTTGAGGCTAAATTTAAAAGTATTAATTATAAAAAATTTGCAGCTTGGATAGATTATCTATTAAAATTTATACAATCAATTTAATATATCTTAAGGATGAAAAATAAAAATATATTTTAATTATTTATATTATTTAAAATTATTAAAAGAAATATTTAAATTTAATAAAAAATAATAATAGGTATTTGTTAAATATTTAAGTTCTCTTAAAAAATATTAAAAAAAAAATCAAAATCTGGTGCGTGGACTAATATTTTTATAAATATTGACCTTAGATGTGGCAAATTTTCTGGCTACGTGTATTGTGAATCTTACATAGGCATGACTCCAGAATCTACAATTTTTTGCCGTTAAATTAGAGAAATTGAATTCAATTAATTGCAAATTGAATGATAAATACTAATATATTAATTAATGAGAAACTTAATTAATACCTCAATAAATTTATTTATAAATTTAATAATGTAATATCAATTAATATACATTGTTAAAATAAGTCTTGACATTTTGGCTTTTAGAATATTCTTTTTTTTCAAAAATTAATTTATATTTCTTCCTAAAAAAATTAATTTACATGGCATTAATTACCTAATTATATTTATATATAATGAATAAAAATGTACCTATGTATAGACTTATCCACAAAAAATATGTACACCAATCTAATAAAATAAGAATATATAAAATAAAAAAAAATATCGATGTCTTTTCACTGAGCAAAAAATAGACAAAAGAATTATATTTACTAAAATATTTCATCACTTATTAATTTAATATATGAGATAAGGCTAATATATATATATATATATATATATATATATATATATATATGAAAAAATAAAAAACAATATTTTATAAAAAATACTAATAAGTTTTTTTATATCATATGATAATATAATATACATATATACATAAATGAAATTTATTATTTTATCTTATATAATTTAGATAACATTAAAGATAGATGAGTAAAAATTTTAGAATAAATTAATAATTTTACAATCTCACAATTTGTGGGTGTCAATTAATTATTATAATGCTTAATTTTTAGCAGCTAACCAACTTGTACTTCACATTTATTTTTAATATTATTTATATTACTTTATCCTGATATTAAATTTTGAAACTTTAATTTAATATAAGTCATAATTTTATATGATAAAAATATATAATTGATTTATTTCTTTAATCTTTATTTAAAAATAAATAATCATTATCAATTTAGTATAAAATTAATATGTTATAATATTTTATTAATTTTTAGTGAAATTTAATGAAAAAATATAATTACAATGCGCAACGCACAAATTTTAAACTAATTGTAAAATAAAATTAAGAATTATAGTTAATATTACTCTAATCTTTTCGGATTAAATTTATAATTTATGTATTTCAAAAAATTATTTATTTTTATTAATGAGTTTTTTTTATTAATAATACTAAAATTATTTTGAAGACAATAAAAACTCGAATTTAATTCAGTTTGAAACTAATTTAAAAAAAAAAAAAAAAAAGAGAGAGAGAGAGAGAGAGAGAGATTTGTTTGTTTCTACACAAGGATTTGTAGCTTTCGCATAAGCAAGGCTACTTTATGTTTCTAAGTTTCAGTGATTCACATGAAATTGAAAATATGTAACTATAGAAAATATGAAATTCTGATGTTCCCGCCTCATCAATTAATTGTCACCAAAGAAGTCAATCATGTTTAACATGGTTAATTTTCTTATATATAATATAGAGATAGAGATGGGAATTAATTTAACCGACATGGCCATAAGGAAATTCATGTTTCACCCTTGAAAATATATCATATTTATTAAACTCGGTCCGAATATCAATCTGGTCTATAAATTAGGTAAATAAATCAATAGTTCAATTACCGGATTAATGGTTGAATCGATGAGTTAATGTAATTAATTAAATATATAATTTATAATTTTATACAATAAAATAACTATAAAATATTAAAAAATTAGGAGTACATAAACTATGAATCAAAAGTAAAAACTAACAAACTAAATATTTTCATTTACAAATATAAAAAAAGACATAAATAAGCCCATTAATTTTTATATATATATATTTAATCTTTTATATTCATGAATCACGCTATACACTAAAAAAAAAAATTGATAATTAATAATTTTAATTTTTACATTTTCATCAAAATATGTAAATAAGTATAAATATTTCATTATATATCAATTTAAAAATTAAATATAATTAAATTATTAAATTTCAAGGATTAAAATTAATTTAACATTAAAGATTAAAATAAAATGAAAATTTTCTAACTTTTACTATATGGAATGAAAATGTAAAATAATCAAAAAAAAATTCAAAAATAAAAATAAAAGTGCATATCATAATAATTCATCTAAATAAGAGCAAGTTATATTGAAAAAAATTTGAAAATTATGAGACCATTGAGTCACTGGTTGAGTCACACCGAATCACCGAGTCACTGATTTAATAGTCCAAGTTGCATAATTTTTTGGTAATCAATTGCAACTCTGGCCAATAATAAACCCAGATCGGTTCACGCATATACATATAATAATAATAATAATAATAATAATAATAATAATAATTTTGATAATTTATAAAAAAAAAATGCAAAAAATTGTTGGCTTGTGTGCACTTTTATTTCATAGGAAAGCCTTTTTCCACAGGGGAAGTTAATCTTTGGCATGCTAATTTGCCAAATTTGCATTTGATCATGATTTTCAGAAAAGGATAGTATTATTGGCACCCTAAAAAATGTAACCAGAAAACCCTAAAAATTAAATACCCATAATAATAATATTAATAATTAATAACAAATAAGTTTATTCTCCATTTTGTTTATAACTATAAGATTTGAATTTTCAAATTTTATTATAAAAAAATTATTTTTCCTTCTTTTACGATATTTTTAATTTGAATAGTATATGGTATGTATTTAATTGGACCAAACACCAAATAAATCAATAATACTATATATCAAATTTTAATTTATAATATAACCTTACTGTACTATTTAAATGAATAAATTAAAAGCATTATTGCACTCAATTTCTTAGTGAAAAAAAATCAATATAAAAAACCAATTTAATTAATTTTCTTTTATTATGCAAATAAAGTCAAGTTCTATCTTTCCCTAAAAAAAAAAATAAAAATAAAAATTAATTCTCACAATGTTTTCTCAGTAAGTCATTTTTTTTAGTCTATAGGAGGGCAAGTAGTTCAACATACCATTATTGACTTAATAGCTTTTACTAAATTGAGTGCAAACTCCCAACAAATTATGTTCAATTAAAGAAATTTAACTTATTTTTTACTCTGTATTTTGTGTTCAATTAAATGTAATATTTTCTATTATTTTAATATTGACTAATAATTCAATGATTAAATATTTAGGTATTATTTTGTATTAATATGGCTTACTTATTTATTTATTTATTTATAGATATGTCTTACTTATTGGGAAGTACATTTCTAATAAAATAGATTTTCTAAAAAGTTATTTCCTAAAAACTATAAGTAATTGTGCATTTAATTTATATATAATTTTCTGAAAAATAAATTTTTTTATTTGACTTTATTTTATTATTTTTAGAAAAATAATAATGTAAAAGACAATAATATTCTTGTAACCAATTGTAAATCTTTCTTTAGGTGAATTCAAAAATATATTTTCACAGTGAACAAAAATATTAGGTCACTATTTCTTAGATATTAATTCCAAAAACTGGACCTAGTTGATAAGAAAATAAGTAAATTTTTTTACCAACTAAATTAAATATTGAGATTTTTAACCTAAATTATTAATTAATAATGAATATGTTTTTTAAAATTACTCCATTAAAATAAAAAATAATTATTTTATTAACTAAATTTTTATTAAATTACAACTCAAAATTTTTATCTTTTCAAAGACAATTTTGATATTAACTAATAAATCAATAATTAAATATTTATCTCATAATAATTTAAAAATTAATATTAAAATTTTATTTTTTATTGATAAATTTAAGATGTACCATTGAAAATTAAAAGCAAACAATAACATTATTCCAACCTCCCACTCCCATTTATTTAATTTTTCCATCAATGGGTCAAACTTCCATTATTCAATTCCCATTCACAAAGACTTAAAAAAAAAAAAAAAAAAAAAGAGCAAAAATGTATGGCCATTTTCCTTAAAAAAAGAAAAAAAAAAAGTATGGTCATTTATCTAAACGCGTTTTGGATGGTTTTTAAGCCAACTTTTCACCGTTCCAATCTGGGGGCCCCCACCACCAAAGACTTCCTTTAGAGACTTTATTTATATTTTCATTTTTCCACGTATAAAAACAAAATATTATTATTTTTTTCTTGAAATCACTTTCCATATTTGCCATCTATAAAATAAAATTTCAATTTCATGGATAGCATTTAATAGCCAAGTAGAGCTTTTCTCATTTTGTTAATTAAAATTTTAATTTTAAAACTAAATTATAATCTTTTTATTAAGATTTAAATTTTAACATGCCCTATAAAAAAAATAAATATTTAGGGTGTATTTAATAGACTATAATAAAATATAATATAATTAAATAATTTTCTAATATAAATTTATATTAGAAATTTATTTGATTACATTACATTACGTTTCAGTATGTCTTATAACGTTCTCTTAATATTTAAAATTTTTAACTATGGTATCATATTATTGTTGAATTAAAAAATATATTGAAATTTATGAATTAGATGTAATTTGATTAATTTTTCAATTTTATAAAATGCAGAGAGTGAAGAGTTTTATATATATATATATATATATATATATATAGAAAAGCGGAAATCAAAAATATTTTGAAAAATTTTTCGTTGTATGTCAATCACTTTTCTTAAAAATTAAATTTATATAAAGTCATTTTATTAATTTTTTTTCATATTATTTTTTTTTTATAAATTTTAATTAAAATTTATATGGATTCATGTATTTTTATATTAATATTTAAAATTATAAAAAATAATATTTAAATGATAATAATAATAATTTATATATGTTAAAATATTTTAAAAATATAAATTAAATAAAAAATTGACTAAAATTCATGCAAAGCATAGGCCGGCTACTAGTAAATAACAGTAAAAAAAAAAAAAAGAGAAACTTTTTTTTTCCATGTGTGTCCGTATATCCATTAGTCAAAAACAAGAAAAGGTCAAGCCATACTCAAAACCCCCCAAACCCATAAAACTCACTGACACCTTATAAAACCAAACCAAATCAATGACTGTCAGTCAGTTGCTCTGCCAGTTATTCCTCAGTCTTCTTTGCAGCCAATAGCAGTCCACAGTCAACTCCTCTCCCAGCACGCCATACCCATATTTTCTTTCTTTCTTTTTTATTTCATTTCTTGCAATTGCCAATCTCTCTCTCTCTCTCTCTCTCCTAATCTATGTTCTTAGTCTATTCTGATTCTCTTCTTTCTTCTGTTCTCCTTTGTTCTCCTGTCTCCTCTTTCCCACCTGAAATTTAACTTAATAAATATTTGTTTATTTAATATATATATATATATATATATATATATATATATATATATATATAAAGTAGTTCAAGAAAACCTCCCCCCATAAGCACAAAGCTAGAAAAAAAAATGACTAGGTATGGGTGTGCCAGTGGCATCTCTCTGTTTCTGTCTTTCTTTTTCTTGTTCTTCATGTTTCCTACGGGGTTGTCTCTATCTGCAAACCACACTTCCATCATGATTACTCTTTCTCAGCTACTCAACAACACTGGTTTGCCATGGAATGCTAACTCACAGCCAGACCCATGTTCTTGGAAGGGGGTTAATTGCAGCTCTAATAATTCTTCCATAATTGGTCTCTCTCTATCTGGGATTGGTATTTCTGATTCTGGGTTTTTGCCTGTTGTTTGCAAGATTGAATCTTTGCAGTCCCTTAATCTCTCTAACAACCGTTTGAGCTCAATCCCAGGTGAATTTATAAATAGTTGTAGAGGGATTAATGGGTTAAAGTTGTTGGATTTTAGCAAAAATAGATTGACTGGTGAATTGCCTACTTTTAGTGGTGGTTTTGTTGGGTTAGAATCCTTAGATTTTTCTTTCAATTCCTTGAGTGGTATTATTAGTCTGCAATTAGATGGATTGCCTGCACTCAAAGAATTGTATCTTCATTTCAACAACTTCACAGGTTCTGTTCCTGTGAAACTTGGAAAATCCATGTTAGAGGAGCTTAGGCTTTCTGTGAATTCTTTGGATGGTGAAATACCCCAGGAAATTATGTCGAATTATCTGAATTTGACCTGGATTGATCTTAGTTCAAATAAGCTTGATGGGTCTATTCCTTCTTCAATTGGAAATCTCTCTAAGTTGCGTACTCTGATTCTGTCTGCCAATAATTTGACCGGAGAAATTCCCTCTACAATTGCAAATATCACAACCTTGGATCGGTTTGCAGCAAATCAGAATGGGTTTGTTGGTAGAATTCCCAGTGGAATTACAAAATATCTTAGCTCTTTAGATCTCAGTTATAATAAGTTAAGTGGGTCTATTCCATCAGACCTATTTTCACAGTCAAATTTGCAAACTGTGGATTTGTCTTATAATATGTTGAATGGCTCAATGCCAGTAAATATATCTCGAAGCTTGATCAGATTGAGATTGGGTAGCAACTCCCTAAATGGGTCGATACCACCTTCATGCACATCATCTCATGCGTTGACTTACTTGGAAATGGATAACAATAGTTTGACTGGTGTAATACCTATTGAGTTGGGTTCTTGCAAGAGTTTGGCACTGTTGAATTTGGCACATAATGATCTTTCGGGTCGCTTGCCAGTGCAACTGGGTAATATTAGCAATCTTCAAGTTTTGAAACTTCAACAAAACAAGCTGGACGGAGAAATCCCTCAATCAATCTCACAATTACACAAGCTGTCAATTCTAAATATCAGCTGGAATTTGATTACTGGTGTCATACCATCTTCGATTTCAGACTTGCAAAGCCTTTATGCCTTGAACTTACAATGCAACATTCTTACTGGTTCGATACCTGACAGTGTCAAAAGCATGAATTCTCTGTTAGAACTCCAACTTGGAGGAAATCGACTAGGAGGGAGGATTCCAACAATGCCAGCAAAATTGCAGATTGCTTTGAATCTCAGCAGCAACCTCTTTCAAGGGCCTATTCCACACATACTTTCCCAATTGAATGATTTAGAAGTTTTGGACCTCTCAAATAACAAATTCTCAGGTGAGATACCAGGTTTTCTTACTCAACTTGGATCTCTAACACAGTTGATACTCTCAAACAATCAGCTCTATGGAGTGATGCCAGACTTCAAGTGGTGGGTTGTTGTTAGTTCAGGTGGAAATGCAGGTCTTATCAATGCTACAAAGCCAAACAGTTCCCCAGTTTTCACCAAGAAGAAGAAATCAGTTGTTGTGCCAGTTATTCTTGCTGTTGCAGCAGCTGCCGTTGTTGTTGGGGTGATCATAGTTGTTGCTATATCATTCTCCAGACGATTTCTCAAGGTCAATGATCGGGAATCACAATCAGGAGAAGATCTTCCAGCCCCTCAGGTCATCGAAGGCAATCTGTTGACTTCAAATGTAATACACAGGTCCAATATTGACTTCACTAAAGCCATGGAAGCGGTAGCTGATCCATGGAACATTGTGCTGAAGACTAGGTTTTCCACATACTACAAAGCGATCATGCCTTCTGGAGCGAGCTACTTTGTGAAAAAGCTTAACTGGAGTGACAAGATATTCCAATTGGGAAGCCATGATAAATTTGATAAAGAGTTGGAAGTTTTAGGGAAGTTGAGCAATTCAAATGTCATGACTCCGTTGGCATATGTATGGACTGTTGATAGTGCTTATCTCTTCTATGAGCATGCTCAGAAGGGTACTCTTTTTGATGTTCTTCATGGTAAACTGGGAAATGCTTTGGACTGGGGAAGTCGTTACAGTATAGCAGTTGGAGTAGCTCAGGGTCTTACTTTTCTCCATGGATATACCTCCGGACCTATTCTCCTTCTTGACCTTTCAAGCAGAAACATTTTGCTGAAGTCCCTCAAGGAGCCCTTGGTTGGAGACATTGAACTCTACAAAGTAATCGATCCCACGAAGAGTACTGGTAGCCTTTCAACAGTTGCTGGTTCTGTTGGCTATATTCCACCAGGTGAGTAGCTCTTTAACCTTCTGGTTTTAGATTATTTGATGATGCATACACAACAAGATCATTCATAAAACATCCCAAAAGATTTTCAATAGCAAATAAATTCCTCAGTGGACAATATTATGAGTTTGAATCCAGTTGAAATCGAATTAACAAAAAAAAAAGAAAATCCTTTCAAATGATTTCATACTGCTCATTGAATACTTCTTTTCAAATGTGAATCAATTTCTGAATATTGGCTTGCTGATTGATCATTGCTCTTGCAGAGTATGCTTACACAATGAGAGTAACAATGGCGGGGAATGTATATAGTTTTGGTGTTGTTCTACTAGAACTGCTGACAGGAAAACCAGCAGTTAGTGAGGGAACTGAATTAGCCAAGTGGGTCTTGAGTAACTCAGCACAGCAGGATAGGTGGGATCACATTCTTGATTTTAGCATCAGCAGAACTTCGCTGGCTGTCAGAGGTCAAATGCTTGCAATACTTAAGGTTGCTCTTAGCTGCGTCAGCCTTTCACCTGAAGCAAGGCCGAAGATGAAGAGTGTGTTACGAATGATCCTCAATGCGAGATGAACCCTACCATCATAAAACAAATCCGCCTAGAAGTATGCATAGGGTGATTTTCTCAGTTTTGATTGTCCAATCATTATAGATGATAGAAAAGCCTCTATATCTACACAATATTTGTTGTGAGCCAACCTACATGTAATATGTAATACCCTTTTATACATAATATATACAAAGCAATTATCAAGTACTGTAATTATCAGTTTTGTGTAAATTATCAGTTTTGTTTCTGGTCATTTGTCAAAATCCCTGCATCAGAACTCAGAAGGTCCAAACTTGATTTTGTTTGAACATTCTTCAAAGAGTAAATTTTTGTGAAGGTTAATTTGCTTCTTGGCTAAGGAGGATTCTACTACGACTATGGAGTTGGTCAGTAGTGATGCAGAATAATCATCTAATACTCAGACCAAAAATCCAATCAATCACTTTCTAGAGAATGTCTGATATCATTCTTAAATCTGGATTTTCAGAAGTGAGAAGAAGCAAGGAAATAACAGAATGTTGTATGAAATAAATGAGACATCTTAAATTGCTCCAGTTTGCCAGTCATATATGCAGCCGCACCAGTTTAGTAATGTATCTTTAATGCCATGCTAGCCGGTGCATAATGAGGTTGCAAAAGATAAAACTGTATTTCTAACTGAAAACAGAAATGGGGCAGTTTATTTTGAGAACAATGCGAGGAAAATGCAAGAGAGAGAGATAGCAACAGAGAAAAATACATCCATCAGAATTGATATAAATGCTTCTTTAAGAGTAAACGGTAAGTAATATCCCTCCAACAAAATCATGAAGACTACCAAATTAACTTCACGAGTAACATAACTAAAACCAAGGAGATCAAATTCATGCTTCACATATCTGATTATGACAATATGATTAATAAGACAACAATGAACATAAAAATTTGATTGAGAAAAAGCCAGAGAACAGCCGGCATTTATGGTATCATTGAAGTACAAAAATTGTAATGTCTGAAACACAAATAAACATTGCTCTTCAAAATTCTGCTCCTATTCTGAGTAGAACTCTCAACAGAGTGATTTAACTCCTAAAGTTTTCTGCTTGAGTTTCCTCCATAAATATCAAGGATTGATAACGAGGAAAATGTGCTTTGAGAGCATACAACAAAATTGAGGAAATGTGTGCCGGATGCAAAGACAAGGCCTCATATGGTAACAGAGAAGTGTACTAGAATGTAAGATCTTTGGGGTCCTCGATGATCTTTGCCAGGGTTTGCAAGAAGGAAGCCAGATCAGCACCGTAAATTACCCGATGATCTGCAGTAACATTTACCTGCATATCATGCATTAGCAGTGTAAAAATTATATTTCAAATCCAACCGCTAGTTACACGAATACCCTTTTGAGAAAATATGATGAACATGCTTGTTACCTGCATCTGGTTCTTCATGCCAATTCGGCCATCCTTGGTACCCACAACAGTTGGTTGAGATGCTCCAACAGCCATGATTGCCCCCTGCACCAATCCAAAATAATAAGTGTTATTAGATAAAGAACTGCACGTAAATTTTACTGCCCTCTTGCATGCAGAGAATCCAGCATATGGGAAACTTTTTATACAATTGAAAAACACTTACAGTTCCTGGTGGCAGAATGGCATCAAACCGATCCACACCAAACATTCCAAGATTAGAAAGTGTAAAAGTACCTGCCAGAGAAAAAAAAAAGGGAAACAAACATAAAGGGAAACTCCTACACATGTGACATCACATTAAGCATATTGGTTAACCCAAATATCCTTGAATGTTGAACCAGCAATCAAAGAAAAAACGCTTGCAAAGAGATACAAATAAGAACACAATAACTTTGCAGCATTAAGGACTTCAAAGTGGAATTTTTAAAAAAATACATATCACGGATTAGTAAGCATGGACAATGTTACCAATAAATTATCACAAGTTGCAGCACATCCTATGAGTCATCAAATTAAAATAGTCATCACAAGCAAGACTCAGGCAGAATTGAGGTCACAACAGCTTTAAAACCTCCAGATATTCTTCCATCTTCACTTGTGATTGAAAGTAATGATGACATAAAACTGGCAACAGGATATCATATACCTAAATGTTTCTAGCAGTTCATTACTAATACCAGGGATCTTGCACAAGATTACAAATCAGAACTCAAGTTTGAGGAAACTCAAATTGCAGAAAAGTAGCAGCCCATCTCAATGGAACCACGTCTGAGGATGAAAATATAATTGCCAGATGAAAGAACCACCATGAGAACTGTGGAAGTACAACCGAGCTAACCAGGAAAAAAAAAAAAAGTCTCAAGTCTGCAAACCTAATGAAGGAACTGCTAAAAGTTTGTTTCTTGACTAAATCATGATCCTCCAATAAATTTTTAAAACCACATGTATGTTTCAGTAGTTATGCCACATGTTAAACATGCAGACCGCAATGCTCTTCTATCCCTTTTGAAGTTTAAGTCATTCGGACTAAGTGATTTAGAGGATTGGAGTGGGCAAAACTAAATCTAGAATGAGTAGAACACATGCCAATCTGTCCAATGGGATCTGAGACTTAGCCATATTCATGCATTAGCAATATGGTACTCATTTAGCATATGGCATTTCCAATGCAAAACAACAGCATAGACAAAGAACCAATAATGCAACACCTACAGACTCGGGCTTGGTTTGGGCTTAATGCTTTTGGGACGATGAATGCCAGAGAACGGACAGGCATTGAGCCAACACATAACATCCTAGTGTGCAATCCTCACCATAAATGCAGATTCCCAGATGTAGGGAATCATAATTTGCCAGAAGAAGAAAGCCAATATCTTTCATACAAGAACAAAAAATTGTATTCAAAACTGTATTTATTGTGAAGAAGTAGAATGAATATATCTTGCATGGATTAATAAGAATGCACACATTTAATAGCATTACCTGTACTGTATTCATGAGGTTGCAGCTGCTTGGCCCTGGCCTTATCAACTAACTCCTTCCACTTTCTTGACAATGAATAAATGTCAACCTGAAAAACACTTGGGAAAAAACCATCTTTATTATTCAATTAACAATATACAATCTCTAAAAACTACAGGACAGTCCAGAGCAGATCAACAAGAACCTTATCAGCATCTTGAAGCACTGGTGTAATCAGCCCACCATCCATGGCCACCGCAACTGCAATGTTGATGCTACTACTATATGTAAAGCTCTTACCATCTCTACAACTAGAATTCACTACAGGATGTTTAACCAATGCAAGGGCTGTAGCCTTTGCAAGTAAGGCTGTCATGGTCACTCCCTTAGACTTGATCTGACCACATAAAAGAAAAATGACATTAAGGATGAATCACCAGATAAACCAAGGCAGTACGAACAATTTATTAAACATCTAGTAAACCTATATCATCAAATATTGTTCACTGTTAAATAAGCATGATGTTATCTTCCTCTACACAGCAGTAAGCACATTGTTAAGGAATAATTTATTTGAACATACCATCAACATCTTTACTAGTCTAAGAATGTAATTTGCCAAAAGGTAAACATAAAAAATTGTCTGAAGATTCCAAATGGGAAAAGCACATATCTTGTTTGGTGTGCCTAATAGCCAAAATATATCTTAGCAAGAAAAATATGCAATTATCACTATTACTAGACAATTTATTATAATGCTATAATCTTGTACAGGGAATGAAACATGCATAATGTGTAACTAATACTGGGGATCAGTGTAAATCGAACAAAAAAAATGTATCATTCTACCTTGAACTAAAATATCAACTTCTCAAATAAAAGAAGTAAAACAAAATTTCAATCTAAGCATAAACCGAACTCTCACCTTCTTGTAAAGAGCATCAAGTGCATCAGTAGTAATGGTATAGCCAACTCTAAAAGTAGGAACTGCCAAACTCTCCACCATATTCCTACTAACTGCTCCCTGCATTGTCGTGAATGGCACCACCATCCCCGGCTCAATCCGAGGGGGAGGAGTTACGGTGGTTCCCCCTTTAGTCACAGAAGGAGCCAAGTCAGGAGTGGCTGTGGAACCGGCAGCGGCAGCAGCCTCAACATCCTTAGCCACAATTCTACCCATAGGTCCACTCCCCACGATTTTCTCCAACTCCACTTTTAATTCCTTAGCAAGCTTCTTCGCATACGGCGATGCCACCACTCTTTTCCCTCCCTCTGATGCTGGGTGCACCGATGAAGCCACAACAGCCGCCGCCGCTGCTTTAGGACTTGCAGGTCCCACAGGCTCCGCAATTTTCTCTGACGTTTCCAGAGCATTACTACTAGTAGATGCCGGCGCTACTGCTGACGGCGATGAAGACGAAGATGACCCAGCTTTAGACTTGGCCTCTTCAATTTCCTCCTCAGTTTCAGCCAACAAAGCAATAGCAGAACCAACAGCTGCAACACCACCTTCCTCAACCATAATAGCAGCCAAATAGCCATCATAAAAAGTCTCAACATCCATATCAGCCTTATCAGACTCAACAACGACAACACTTTCACCCTTGGAAAGCTTATCCCCTTCTGATTTAACCCAAGAAACAATCTTTCCCTCAGTCATGGTAGAGCTAAGTGCAGGCATGAAGATCTCCCGGATCTTGGCCTGCACTTGGGTGCATCTCCGAGCAGGATTACTGGAAATGTGAACCCACGGAGATAAATTGGCAGTCCGGCGAAGAGAAGAAGAGGAGGAGGAGGGGAGAAAGGTGGTTTTGAGAAGCTGAGCCATTTGCGTAATTGAAAGAAGGCAATGAGACAGCGAGAGAGAGCACTTGGGATAACAGCGAAATAGGGAAAGATTGAATTTTTAAGGGAGTTCGAGTGTGTTTGATTTACTGGGGAGTTGAGTTGTTCTTGGAAACATCGAAAGCAGGCGAAGGTCTCAACCACCTCACCGGTGAATGAGAGAATTGATGAGTTTGGAGGTTTTTGCAGTGCCTACTGGGTTTTTCTGAACTTTTGGGCCATTTTGTTGTTCAGAACTTACATTAAGAACCTGTGCTTTGCTTCCATTTGTCATTAAAGAGAACCTTGTAAATACAGTTTTGGGCTTTTCTCCTCTTAGGCTATTATATTAAATTTAAATTTTGATTAATAAAATGTCATATAAATAGGGATGAATATTGTATTTTTAAATATCCATCGATTTTATTTAGTTTTAATTATATAAAATTTAAATATTTATATATGTTATAAAATAAAGAATAATTATAGAGAATAGAAGAGAGAATAAATTTTTGTATATTATTTTATTTATTATAACACATATTTATATGTGTAAAAAGTTATAAAGATAAGATCAAAAATAGAATTCTATATAAGAAAACTATTTCTATATAAGAAAACCATTCCTATATAAAAAAACTATTGTTATATAAGAAAACTATCTATAGAGATAGTGATAGACATCCAATTATATTATACCACTTAAATATTATCACAACACTCTTTTTTGGATGTCTATCACAAAAAATATACCTCTTTAAAATCTTCCTAAGGAAAAATACTATGGAAAAAAAATTTAGTGAAGGAAAAAGAGTATATTATTCTTGTAAAAATTTGCGTCATAACACTGTCTCGTTAAAAATTTTACCAGAAAAATCTAATGAGACAAAACCTAAACTAAGAGAAAAAGAAAACAGTGCACTAAAATCTCCCCTTCATGAAAATATGATTTCTATCAAATATCTCTTAATTGGCGCATGTCAATTTTGTTGACTAGCTTTTTAGATGTTGTTGTAAAAAGTGTCTTTGTAAACAAATCTGCTAAGTTGTCAAACCGTATACTTAATAATGTTTAAGTAATATCTACTTATAATAATTTATTTATAGTACTTCCTTAGGATGTCACTTATGCCATGAATATGTCTTGTTAAAATCCTTGCTAGAAAATCCAGTGGGAAAAAATATAACTAAGGAAAAGAGTATATTTCATGCGCTATTTTGTCATTGCACAGATTGCCTTATTAAAACTTTCGTCCAAGAAAATCATGTGGGATAAAAACTTGACTAAGGAAAAAGAGTATAATCATATACTAATTTGCTCCTTTTAATAAGGACAGATTTTAACATAGCGTATACTAATCGATAAAATAATGTCGTTTAAATACCACACTAGGTATAGACTTAATACATAAGTCTATTAGATTGTCACTCGAGCGAATTTGGTGGATATCTCTTATAGAGCTCATGTATATATAATAATTTAGATGAAATTTATATGTTTACTTCACCGCCCTTAATATACCCATCTTTAATTTGTGTAATGCAAATTACATTATTTTCAAAACATAATGAGAGTATCTTTAGTGAGGTACTTCAAGATCATAAAAACCTTTATAAAATTGTAGTATCATCACAAGTGAATATACAGTCAGTTTAAGATCTACCATTATGGAGATCAAATAAATAACTAATATTTGCATATAGATCAATTTTAAATATGAATCAAAATATGATCACAATATTAATAGTATATTGAAAATAACTTTTTACACCATTATAATATTTTTTAGTAGGTACAGAGCTATATCTTGCTAGGAATTTTTCCTTACAAATGCAATATTAAGCCTAATACAATTTACAAGATACATTACTGTCTTTATAGTACTTATATATGGTATTTTAAGATCAAATAGTTCTTTGTTATTTTGTTTAGGTCTAAAAGGGTATCTTTTCATTTTAAGTGAGAATACCACCACTGGTATGTTTAAAGGAAAAGATTTATCCAAACAAAATTTCTTAAAAATATTTTTCACATAAGTAGACTGCTGTATTAGAACTCCTTGATAATCAGTCTGCAGGCTGATACAAAATTTCAATTCCTTTAAATTTTTCATCTCGAACTCACTCTTCAAATAGAAACATGATTCTTTAAGTTTGTTAGGAGACACAATAATATTTAAATCATCAACATATATTACAATAATAATATCTATCATCCTATGGTCTTTTATGAATACAAATAAACATAGTGTATTATTCACATATCTTTCTTTCAATAAGAATTTACTTAAACAATTATACCACATGTCCATATTGCTTTAATCCATATATGGATTTTTGCAATTTTATGAAATATACGTCACATATTTAATGTGCATTTATTTCTGATATCTTTAGTCCTTTTGAGATTTTCATATAAATATTGCTTTCATAAGGTGTATATTAAGCATTTCTTTAACTGCCATACTAATTAAGTGTCACGCCCCAACCTGAAGGCATGTGATCGGCACTAGGATACGGGACATGCACGTAGCTACCAATGCCCGTGGTAAGCCTAACCCAAACCACAAGACCAAAAAGCCCAAAACTGAAAGGACTATGGGCCCAAATAAGGTAAGCAGAACCAAAAAAAATCACAACACAATACAATTATCAAATTGGCCCAACATCATTTATTCCATATATTCCAGAAAGATAATAAATTACAGGAAGGTTCTGCTTAACCCAAAGATTACAGCTCTTTAAAATACATAACTGAAATAATACATAAAGTTTAATTACAAAGTGTAACATTGCGGAGTTCTAGAGTCATAATCACAAAATGTACATCTATAACGTATATTCTTAATATCCCATTAATACAAATTATTGCTGAAGGGAAATTGGCAGTCTACTCAATTACAATTTCTTTCACCAACTCATTCCCTGACCTTAAAGCAATAAGATGAACATAAATGAGCGTTCGACTTAGTGAATGATACCAGCTAATATATTAAACTGGTATCCTACAGATAGATTTTCAATGCACATGCTATGCACCATGTCATAGAGACAGACAAATCATCCAATCAAGCAAGGATGGGGTATGGTCCACAGTACCACACTGATACTCAATACTCAATATGGGGAGCCAATCCCCGTACTCTGGCTCTCTGAGTCCAATAATCTGTCTCTTATATCCAAGGGGCCCGGCCGTCACTGGTCTATACCACGCAGCCCTGACCCGACTGACAACGGTCTTGGCGATGAGCAGGCCCGACCAACATCCATCAGTCATAGCTCATCTTCTGAATCCATCATAATCCAAATCATAGCCATAATAATCCCATAATCCTAGGTGGTACTGTATCCTCCCGACCTCCATCCATCAATCACAACCATAATATGGTACAGAATACAGAAGATCAATTCATCATTCACAGTCAAATGTTACATGCTTATAGATGCAGTAGTAGTGCATAATATACATATATATATATATATATACACATAATGCATATGAAATGGAAATAGGATAATATATCAGTGAGTATCACTCACCTAACTGTCGACGCTTTCGACCGGCTTCCCTCAGAAGAGTAGCCTTGGAACCAGGAAGACGCTAGACACCAATACCTCGTAACAGAGAACATCATGATAAGAATTACACTTAACCCCAGAACAGACTCGACAACCTAACAAACACTCTAAGAACTACTAAACATAGATTAACTCATATAACGACTGAAAAATAAGGGTTATGGGTTAACCTTCACAAATTCTGAACATACAGATGTCGAGGATCATGCCAGAATGTCGAAACAGAACCACTGGACCTCTCCACGCGCCAGCACCACGCGCCGCCGCCGGCCGGCCACGCGCCACTGCCGGTGGTGGCGGATCAGGGGAAACTCCACACCAGCAGATTCACCTCAACCCCAAGAGCACAAAAACGGTCACCACTCGCCGTCACTCGCCCTCCAGCCACCGAAAAATGCCTCCAAAGTCACGGTTTGGTACTTTTCGATCTCCTCCTCCGGTGGTCCTCAGGGGGCAAGGTAGGTACCAAAATGAAGCTCTCATCTCTAGGAGTAAAACGGCACCAAGATCACCAGATTCTGCCACCAGGATCGGCCGAAAAGTCGAGTTGAAGTCGCGGTGGCCGGCGGTCCTTCTCTCCTCGCGTACGCCGCCGTGCCGCCGCCGATCGTCGAGCTGTCACCTCCCTCGAGGTCGCCGGTCCATCCTCTACCCAGCGGTGGTGGCGATGCTTGCCACCGCCCGCCGGAACACCTCCAACACTCTCGCTCTCTCTCTCGGCCTCTCCCTTTCTCTCTCCTCTCTCATGCCCCATTCTACCTGCTTCCCATTCTGTTCCTTCCTTCCCAAAACGTCCCATTTTGGCTAGCTACCCAATCAGCTCCTTCCTTCTTCTTTTCCTTTTAATTTTACTTAAACCACAGATTTGTTATATATATATATATACACTAAACCATATAATATATACATATAATACTATATACATATCCTATATATATATACAAAATAATAAAAATAATAATAATAATACTGAGAATAACAATAATAATAGTGATGATAATAATAATAATAATAATAATAATAATAATAATAATAATAATAACAATAATAATAATACCACCAATAATCATAATAATGAAAATGATAGTAATAATAATAATAATTAACAATAATTCATAATTTACATATTAATAATAATAATTTACAACATATACTCATGAAAATATATCAATAACATTATTAACAATAATTATAGTAATTATAACGGAAATCCAAATATCCGATAAAATACTATAATCAAACTTATAATATTAATTAATACCCTTATTAATACTCAAATATCAAAATACAATCCGAAATACAATTCTCCAAAAATCCACATTAACATTATCATAATAATATAATATTGTAATATTATATCAAAATTGCCATTAATAATACATATTCAAATAATATGAATATTTATAATTTAATAAAATATAATTCCAATCTTACTTTAATAAGAAAAATAATAAAATAATATGTTTCTGTACGAAAATAGAATTTTATAAAATAATTAAAAATTCAGGGTGTTTCATTAAGCATCAAAACATGATTATTTTCATAATAAAAGAATTAGTTTTCTCATAATTAATGATAAGGCGAGTCTAGCTCTACTTTAATTGCCTCTTTCCATGCTAATCAATTATGTTTATGCTAATATTCAGTTATACTTATAGATTATGGATTCAGATTTTCTCTTGAAACAGTAAGAGCTAATATTGAGGCATATTCATTATCAACGATAATTAAATTTCTATCAACTTTTTCTCTTATATCACAAAAATAATTGAGATTTCATAGTTTTCATTTATATGATCATTAACTCCAAAAACCATATGTAGAGGATCTAATTGTTCCATTGTCTCAGTATATGTTTTGTAATTGGCTATAGCTATTTGATTGATATCTTCCTCTTCAGGAGGTTTCTTTTCAAGAAATTTTATGAGTGACGCTGCTTTTCTTTTTTGTGAATTTTTATCTTTAGTTCTAATTTACTATTCACACTTATAGCGTGTAATGATATTAATTGATTTTCTATTTGCAATTAGAAATACAACCTCTTTTTGGGGTATCAGCGGCTATAATATAAGACTTTGTCACTTTTTTATCATCTATAACTGTATTTGGCAGTTAAGTTGCAATTTGTTGCAACTCTGTTATTTTCTGAACTTTTATTCACTTTACTTATACGTGGATCAAAATTATTAGGTTTTCCTTCCAATAAATTTCTCGACATTTTTTAGCAGTGCATGTGCTTTTCCTCTCCCTAATATCGAGAAATATGCCTCATCAAAATAAATTCTTAATATCTTTTGTGGACCCATTGTCGCACATTGAGATAGTGATATTAATATATTTATGGTACAACGAAAAATTTACGACTTATGTCCTTATACAAGTTTCAAAGGAGAGTATGTATGATGTACATAATGACATTCATGCCAAACCTTCAAGGTTTAATTATTGAACTATAAGTTTAATGCTTGAACTGCAATATATTGTGTATGTATACGAGGGATAAAATAATAATGAAATAACTCATTATAATGCACAACTTGTAAAATCCTTACAAATTACTCCTTCAGAAAGTTTACATAAAATCACCAATATTGAATTATATCCTCTATATGAGTTGTTACTCTTTTAGAGTTTTCATGATTTACCAAATAATTTATAACATTTACTTCACATAATGTAGCTGTATCAGTGGGCATTGTTTGATGATTTCTCATTGGCAAGTATTCTTTGCCACCACTAGAAGACAAACAATATTTATAAATTTTTACTTTTTATACTACTACTGCAGGAGTATGTTAGAGGTATGAAGAGTAGTATATGTCATCTCTAACATATCATATTCCACAATTTTATCAGTATATGTCATCTCTAACATATCATATTCCATAATTTTATCACCACACATTTTCAGCTATGAAGTGATTCTAACTATGATTGAATTGTTTTATAAAACAAGTTTAAAATCTTTTAAGCACATGTTTACCCAGTCATATTGAGTTTTATGATAGGACCACAACTTTCAAGTAATCATATCTATCTTTAAAGCTTTATAGATAATACAAAAATCTTAAATAATGAGATATTCAGCCTTTAAATCCCATTTACATATAATATAAATATGATCAAAATCTTTGTGTTGTAAATAAAACAAGAATATTAAATTGATTTTCTTAGAAATCCAGAACTCAATTGATTTTGAGAAAAATATGAAATTTGAACTAATTTCATGTAAAAACTCTAATAATTTATAAATCAATCTAACCATTTACAATAAATTCATATTTATAATGAAATAATAAATTTTCAACTATTTCAAATTTCATACCGAAACCAAACACATAAACAATATAAAATTTATACTCATAAGGCAATTATTATAAAATAAATTAACATCAAGGCAAGTTGAAGACAAATTAGCCATTAATTATAAGGCACAATAATTTCTATACTAGAATTCAAGTTAAAAATAAATAAATAATATGCAATGGCATAAGCAAATTATATTTGCTAATCAGAGAAACCAATATATATATATATATATATATATATATATATATATATATAATATTTTTATCATGGCATATTTATAATTCTACTAAGAAATTTAGGACATAAATATCATTAGTATAAGTGAAAACCTCTCTTGAGTAAACTTGAGCTAATTATCAATTTCACAGGATTTTGGAATTCCAAATGTATTAATTGGTCAGTTAGTAAATTACATAGGTTTAAGTCTTCAAAATATAGAGTGTACACTATAACTATTTTACACTTTTAGTATAAGCAGAGTTTACTGTATAATATATAAACTAAATTCTTTATAAGCAATCATCTCAATCATGCCCAATAAAAATGCAAAAGAAAAACACAAATTTTTTATTTATATATCATATATATAATACTGTTCATTTATTAAAATAAAATCATCATGAGTGTATATATAATAGATTAACCAATTAAATATTTTAAATATCTACTGTAATTTATAACTCATTGAATATTGTTAAAGGAATATAGCAAACAAAAAGTTCACCATACAAAGATCAATTAGAGTGCCAAACCTATTAAACAGTTCTCAGACAAATAAAAAATCTTTAGCAGTGTTAGAGTTTTGATATTCAAAAGAGTAGTACTAATTAATTCAGATCTTGTTAGGCTTAATTTCATATTTAACAAAATCAAAATTAATGGGTAATATGCCATATTGGTTTGCTGCTCTCAATTTCGTATCAACAAAATATACTACCATGATAATATGGCATGAGCAAAGCATAATGACTAATTAGTTAACATAATATCACCAAAATCATATATAAAAACTAATAAGTCTAGCAATGGTTCATTTGAAGTCATCGCTAGAATTCGAGTAGCTCAAAATAGATTTTCAAAATGTTATAAATAAAATTATAATTAAATTAGTATTCCAAAAACATATAAACAATTTATTTTGTTTTTCAGAAATCTAGAATATCAATCATTTAACAAATTAAGATATTAATTTCTCAATAATTTAGGATACTTAGTTTTTCAGGAATGTAAGATATAAATTCTTCAGGAATTTATATTTATTTATTTTGATTAGTTCTTCATAAATAATATAGAATACCAGTTCTTCAGGAATTGTAGAGAATACCAGTTTTTCAAGAAATGTAGAGAATACCAGTTCTTTAATAACTGTAATTATGATTAGTTTTTCAAGAATTCATAGTTTAGTTATTTATTTAATTAGTTTTTCAGAAACTATATATAATACTAGTTTTTCAGAAACTAAAATTTAAAATATAATACTAGTTATTGAAGAACTAGAATTTAAAATATAGTATTCGTTCTTAAAGAACTAGAATTTGATTAATTATTCATCAAATAGTATATCAAATCTTTATAAATCTCAAAAAAAAAAAAATGATTTGAGGTAAATGATTATAGGAAAGAAAAAAAAATGATTTGGTAAAAAAAAATGATTTAGTATTTTCTTCAAAAAAATTTTGCTATTTGTATACAATTTGGTATAATCTCTTCAAAATTTTTTCTTAAAAAATGTATTTGATATTAGTAATTAATTAGACAAAAATTGTTTACTATAAATCTTGAATCTTATTTCTTCAAAATTTTCGTCTTAACTGAGTTATAGCAAACCACAAGCTATTTAAAATTATGAACAATATTGCAAAATGATTCATGCTGATAACTTGTCATAAAATAAATAACAATTATAGAGAATAGAGAAAATAAAAGAGAAAATAAATTTCTATGTATTATTTCATTTATCATAAAGTTATAGAGAAGGATAAAAGATAGAGTACCATATAAGAAAACTATTCCTATATAAGAAAACTACCCATAGAAATAGTGATAGATATCCAATCATATCATATTATTTAAATATTATCAACAATATTATCACAACAATATATAAGTTTTAGATGAATATAGATTTAATATATTATTTGATATTTTTATACAAATTTGTTTATATTATTTTATTATAAAATATTATATTAAAAGTATACTTAAAAATATTTTTTAATAAATTTATAAAAAAATAAATTAAACTAAATAGGATAGCATGCAAACAATATAATGAATTTATTAGAAGCAAAAATCTATTGACACCAATACATTTTTTTTTTTAAATATATTGACATCAATACATTAAGCGTGATTTTATTATGTCGTAATGTAACGTAATTAAATAAATTTTTAATATAATTTCATGTTAGAAATTCATTTGATTATATTATATTATATTATATTACAACTTATCAAACGCACCCTAAAAATTTAATAAAAGATAATTTAAAACTTTATCATAGGTTTTATCATAGGTAAAATCTTTGAAGGTTTAACTATCGGAATTTTTAAAAAATTTGATATTTATTAAATTTAAATTCACTTTGTGTATAGATTTACATGATAAATTTTCAAGTTGAATATTTTAATTTAGAGTTTAATAATACGACGATAGGAGTGTTAAATGAGAGTATATAGAGTCGTATATATGATCTATAATGTTGAACTGGAATTTTTTTTTTATACATTTTACGTTGAATAAAAAAAAAATAACAATTAAGAAAAAAATGAACAAATACACAATTTCAGCAAGTGAGCCGTCGAACTCATCAGTGACTTCAATTGTGTACCGCTCCAGGCACAAGATAAGTGGATATTAGCGGCAGCGCGCCGTAAACGGCAAACCCCAATGTCAAAAATGGTCGAAGTAACCATGCCCATCCATATCCACCTAAAGCCTTCTTTCTTCCCGAGTACTCATGTTTCCATTTCAACTATTAATCTGAGAAAGAAGAGAAGTGGAGCAGAAGCTGCAGCCGCATGTAAAGTATGGAAGATCGGTGCTGTTTCTGCTTCCTGTCCTTCCTCTGAGTCTTTTAATCAAACATTTAGTGGACAATTTTTTACTGCAAGTGAAATTTGTGGAAATAGAAAAGAGAAGAGTACAAGCAAGAAAAGGGTATTTTTCTTGGATGTAAATCCACTTTGTTACGCTGGAAGCACACCAAGCTTGAACTCTTTTGGTTATTGGATTTCTCTTTTCTTATCTCAAGTCAGCCTCAGTGACCCTGTTATTGCTGTAAGTCTTAAGTATTTACGAATTTAACACAGTTTGAGTGCTTGATTTATATTTTGACTTCATTTGCTGAAAGTATGATACTGGCTGGAGATGTTTAAGCAAATTAATGGTATTTTAGAGGTTCTGTATTGTGAACTTGTGAATATCAATTAGTTGAACCATATTCTTGAGTGTGATTATCTTAAGTATCTTTCTGTGGTGTTGAAATTCAGTCTTTGACTAATCATGTTCTCATTTTCTCTATATGTCAAAAATAACTAAGCTTAGATATGGTTCTGTTCCTCTTCTTCAGGTGCTTGATGGAGAAGGGGGTAATGAGCACCGCAGACAGTTGTTGCCTTCATATAAAGCACATAGGAGAAAATTCTTAAGCCATTCATTAGCTTTTCAAAAGTTCTCAAAGGATCATGTCAGGAGGTCTCAAATTGTCATGGATGTTCTTACAAAATGCAATATCCCAGTGGGTAAACGTTCTTTGATCTTAATTTTGGGAAGCTTTCTATTGTAAATTTATGTATTCTATCTCAAGAAATTTTCCTTTTTTATAAAGAAAGAATTATATACTCTCAAACACGTATCTTTTTTCTGCATATTGTGAAGCTTTCAAACATTTTTTGTTCAACTTTCTTTAGTTTCATTCGAAAGCTTTCAGTATTTTGTAGTTGTATGCTTTCAAGTACTTGCGTTATTTTCTAAATTTTGCCCTAGTGGAAAGGATCTAGGTTATAACTTCCGTACTTTGCCGTCCATAACTCTACATGCATCGATTATTTTATCTTTGCATGTACTTAGTTTTGTAGATTGTGAGCTAACTTTTTAGATCCTGAGCTGTAACTGCAGTAAAGGAAAGTTGCAGGTGCATGATTAAAGTTTTTCCTCAGATGGTTTAGTTTCTGGTAGACTGGTAGTATCCAGCAATGGTGCCATTAGTTTTGATGGAAATGATTTCACTAATTTATGACAGACTGGGAAAAACAATGAAATATAATAATGGATGAAAACTGTTGTTGTGAAGGGGTTGTGCTTCTACTTCATGTCAGAAACTAGTTTCTCATGTTTGGTTATTGGTTATTTGTTTTCTATCACCGTAATCATCGGTTAAGTTTCATGAATCTCCTGAGGATTATTTTTCATAATCATTTGGCTTATTTGTCTTTTATACCATTACTCTGGTTATCAAAATATAAAATTGCGCAGGTTGTAAAAATGGAAGGCCATGAAGCAGATGACGTTGTGGCTACACTGGCAGGACAAGTTTTACAAAAAGGATACAGAGTGGTTATTGCCTCTCCTGATAAAGATTTCAAGCAATTGATCTCTGAAGATGTCCAGATTGTTTTGCCCATTACAGAGCTAAAGCGATGGTCCTTTTACACCATAAGGCACTACATTGCTCAGTATAATTGTGATCCATGCTCTGATTTGAGTCTTAGTAAGTATGAGAAAAAATGTTCCTATATATCACATTGTGGCATTAATTGTATAATTTATTGCACTTTTACATGTGTACACATTGCGTTGTCATGGTGCCAAACTAAGTACTTACAATACTTTTTCATTCGATATAATTTATTTATTATAATATTTTAAAGAATAAAAAAACTAATGTTATTAAGACTAAGAAAGAAGGATAAGGAGCTTAAAAGTAAAGAATTTGACAGCAGAGGGCATAACCACTAGGTTTAGTGGGAACTCTGTTTAAGTCCTGACATAAGCTACTCCACTTAATTTTGGCCTTTATTGGAAGCTTCTCTCTGTTTTTTCCCCACAAATCTGTGGCTACAGTGTATCTTAATGGTCTTAACAGCATTTCTGTTGGATCTATAACTGTGCAGGATGTATCATGGGTGATGAGGTTGATGGTGTTCCTGGGATACAAAATGTAGTTCCTGAGTTTGGTCGAAAGACTGCCCAAAAGCTTTTGAAAAAGCATGGTTCATTGGAAAATCTACTGAATGCAGCAGCAGTAAGAACCGTAGGCAGACAGTATGCACAGGATGCCCTCACAAAGCATGCTGATTATCTACGCAGGAATTTTGAAGTTCTGGCACTGAGGAGGTAACTTGTTCCCTTTTGTTCTTGTAAAGAATAAATAAGTAATTTTCTCATCCTTATTTGCTAGGTTAGATGATAAGCCAAGGTCTCAAAGAATGCCTGTTAGAAGTCCAAAATATTTGGATTAAGTTCCAATGTGTGTGGGTCACTTGGTTTGAAAGTGCACCAGCTTGCCAACTTGCTTTAGAATAGGTCAAGAAGTTATTATTTTTTATTTCAATGATCTTTTGGCTACTTTGTTGTGATTAACTGTTGGAATCTTATCTCTTAGAAATGTGATCTAAGTATTGGGAAAAGTTGTTATTTTTCTTTTATATTTAAACTCGTTGCTAATCAATAAAGAGGTAAGCTTATTCGAACCACAGGACTGGTGTTTATTCTCACTCTAAGCAGAATCCTATTTCGATACACAAATATTATCAACTTTAATTGGGGTCTATCATTAGAAATGTTTCTTTGGATTTCTCTCGTTCCTCTCCTTTTATCTTTTATTTTATTTAGTTGTTGATGTTTGTGGATGACAATGTTATACAGGGATATTGATGTTCATCTTCAAGAGGAATGGTTAATTGACAGAGACAGATGCAATGATTCTGCTATTTTGTCTAACTTCTTCAAGATGTTAGAAAACAAAATGCCCTACCTGCAAAATAGATTGTATTCTTCAAATGGTTAACCCCAAAGCTAAAGCTTTGAATTTCTCTACATGGTGATGTGAAGATTAAAACTGACCAGAGTGAATTCCAGAGCATTCCTAGTCTTCTTGGGGACTAAGGTAAACTTCTGCACTCTTGCTTTTGGCTTTAAGCAATAACAGTCTATGGTAAACTTCTGCGCCCTTGCGAATCTCATTACTATTTTTATTGATTCATTTGGCAGAGAAAGCTTAACATATGCTGAGAAATGCTATTTTCACTGGACCAGTAAAGCACGGGCATAAAAATGACTGACCTGCTGTGAATAATACTACTCATGTTTGCAAGGTATAACATTTCATGGAAATTAAATGAGACCTGAAAATATAGAATTGACAGGAATATCACTCAGGAAAGGACAATTCTACTGGTTTTGTATATGTATCTCAGTAAAGTAATATGTGAATCCTCGTTCACTATTGTTCACATGCTTGATCGTATTACTAGTATATATCTGTGCTATTCATAGATTTGCAAATTCTGTTATCAGTAGCGAACTATGAATTGCCAAAAGGTGCTTACTGAATTCTAGCATAACTTGCATATAGCTATGTGTTGACACACGCACACACACACACACACACACACACACACACACATATATATATATATATGTGGATAACTTGATTTTTATAATTTTTTTTTTTAAGTTTGAGATGAAAAATGGAAGAGATTGAAAGAATTTAAAGAATTTCTTTCGATGATAGTTTGTCTTACAGAATTTATATTTTATTTTTCTGTTATTACTGTTATTTTAAGAATATTTATTTCTTTTCCAATTGCTTTTCTTTAATATGCATAAGATAATAATACAGGGGGTCACGCTTCACAGGTGTTAGGTGACCATAAAATTAAAGCATGACAAGGCTGTTCTCCATAAATTAGGCAATTTGCTACCTGCTAAATGAGTTACAAATTGATTGCCTCAAGAATTGCCATGCTTTCTTATAAACTCAACACTTAATTATGGTATAAATCATGCAATGATAACTAGATATTTTTAGAATTTTTGAGGATTTAGTGCTACATTTAGGTACTAATGGCTGATTAGAGATCCAAGTCACCTGAGTACTCTCAATAATGATTGTTTTCTTATTTCTTGTTTTTAAAAAATACTTATTAACTATATATCTGTAATAATTTTCTTAGAAGGCTGGGCGCACATATAACCATTCACCAAAGATTTAATTGTAAGAGGACCAAGTATTTTTGGATCCAAGCATGAGTTATAGAAATGCTTGAGAAATGGGTTTTTCTTACCCTTTTGTAAATTGAATTTCAATTTGCTGTTTTTCTTGTTTTTCTTTTTTTTTTTAAATTCTCAATATTAGAGAGCTTAATACATATTTGAGGTTTGAATTGAACTTTTGGAAATAAAAGAAAATTGAAGAATATAACATCTTTTTTGGATCAATTTTGATATATTTCACTCTCTTTTAATAAATATTTCATTTCTCAGCTACAATGATATGTAGATGATTATAAAGCTCATCATAGTGTGTTTATTTTCAAGAAAAGTTCCATTTAATTTTTCAAGATCGTAAAGCTAAATGTTTTAGCCATATAATATTTATTCTCTTCAAGTAGCTCTTGAAATATATTCATGAAAACTTGCAATTTGCTAGTGAAATATTCATAAAAATTGTGCAAAGTTTATATAAAATAATTTTTAAAGATGGAATTTTATTGGATGAAGTTTTAAGAAGATGAAACTTTGGGTAACATTGAAGACATGAAAGCTGCAAATGGTAAGTTGTTGATTTTTAAGGGTTTTTTTTTTTTTTAATTATTTCGAGGGTAAAATACTTTTGAATGTCATTGAATTAAGAATTTTGAATTATTATTAATTAATTGTTGTATTTATTTGGTTTATTAGTGAATTTAACGAGTGACAAAGCTTTATGCTGAATTACTTTAAATTTTCAGTACAAGTCTATTATATTATTTGTTATTGGGAAGTATTTTTCATGATGTTTTATAATTTTGTGGAAGCCGAAATAGACACTAAAAAGTGTCAGATTTACCTCGTTTTATATCTTTTATAATTTAACATAATTACTAAAATAATCAGAAAAATAAATGTATAACAGTGATATTATTACCATGATTAATATTAAAACTAAGACTAAATTTAAAATTTTATTTTATTTGATAATTAATTATTCAAACAGTAAGCTATGAGCATGCTTAACATGTAGAAAATTGATCTATTGATTAGTTTGAATAACTTATAAATCAGATTCATTTTGTAATGGATGTTTGCAATATATAACGAATATTATCTCTCTGTGTAATTGTATCATTCATTCGTAATATATAACACGTAGTTATCTATACAAATTAGCAAATACTTGATATAAATAATAAATATATACTAGTATTTAAAATTTCAGTTTAATCTTAATTCAATTTTAGTTAAATATTTAATTTGTGATCTTTTACTTTCACTGATTCTGAGAATTGGCTCGTGTTTGAAAGTATAACTTATCACCCAAAAGGCTAATCCCTTGCCATGTAGGATTTTTTTTTTTTTTGGCCAAATCCCTTGCCATGTAGATTACTATTATTATATATTGTATAGAAGTTTTAAAAGGAGGGAATGGAAGGTTATTTTGATGGAAAGCTCAAATTTTGTAAGAAATCAATTCAATTAAGTTCTATTTTGTTAATTTTATGTTTTGAGAAGTATAACTAATAGTATTCAAATTTTAAATTTTTTTTTTGAGTTAAAAAAAGATATATATATTGAAAGAAATAAAATTATGTCAAAATTTGTAAAATCCACTATTAAAAATTTAAAATATTTTCAGCATGATTTTTTTTAACATAAAAATAAAATGAGAAAATATTTTTTTTATTTTTTAATTATTTCAAATAATAGAATTTAAATCACTTGAAAATATGTTCCAAATACATAAGTTCTCTCATTAATATTTGGATTGGATTCTATAATAGAATTTAATTGAATTAAATTCTCGCACATTATTTATCCCTAACAGTACCTTAACGAAGGTGAAGAAGAGTATGAAATGAAATGAAATGTAAATGAGAATCAATGTAAATGTAAATTAAGAGGCACTGTTAATTCAATTGACAGATCGATAGTGAAGGTTCATGCTTAAATTAATATTTGTCCTCTAATTACTCTCCTCAAGTATTCATCTCTTTGAAACAAAGTCAATGTAAACTAAAACAAACATATTCATGATATAGATGAAATGGACAATATCATCCATCACCAAAGATTCAGAAAACATATCCCACAGGCGAAGGGTGGAAGCAGGCATTGAAAACTCTCCCAGACTGCAAATCTGGTTGGGAAAAAAAAAAAAAAAAAAAAGATTGTACAAGGATGAAATTACATCCCTTCGTACTTCGTGTTAGGGAGTTAGTGTTGGGTGGTGCCCTCCAACATGGAGGGCCCATCATTTGAAAATAGAGAAGAAAAAAGAAGAAACAAAGAATTATGTACTGAATTTTTAGACTGTGTAATAGCTAGAAAAAAAAAAGTTGGCTATCAATTTCTATGTGGTGGACGCGTTATTAACGCGAATCTCCTGCCTATAAAAGGATTTAAGAGGTGAAAAAGTAGTGAGTTAAAAGAAAATATAGTAACTACGAGTTATGTAATATTAGAGTTATGAGAGCTTTAATATTTGTGAGAGGGTTTTGATAATTTTTTGGAGGGTTTTGATAATTTTTATTTTGTCCAAAAAGTTATCATCCTTAATCCTATATTACTGTGTGAGAAAGAGTGTACTGGATTATTGTACTATGAGAGGATTTACAATTTTGTTCATGCAAAAATTGTACTGTGTACTGATATAGTGGATTTCTCTAGTGGATTATGGACATAGGTTTATTGAGAAACCGAATCACGTAAAATTTTTGTGTTTTGTGTTGTGTGCTGTTTATTTATTCTGCTTCTGCTGTTCGTGTGTACTCTAATTTTTTCCAACAAGTGGTATTAGAGCTGATAGTTCAGTTTGGGATGCATGTGGAAATGCGATGGAGAGACCCAACTGTAAATGATGGAGAGACCCCAACATGTCTATAAACTACAATGATGGAGAGATTCAGGTATGTCTATAAACTGCAATAATGATAATGAGGGAAAGACTTAGGCATGTCTATAAACTGCAATGATGAAAATACTCAGACATGTCTATAAACTATAAAAATGGAAGAACCTATGTAAGTCCTTAAATTGCAGAAAAAAAAGTGGAGACTTCTGTTTGAGGGGGAGCACGTAGAAATCGATACTGACCAAAGTGGTTGTCAAATTAGTCGTAGTTATGATAGAGCCCTCCATATTGTCGTGAGAGGGAGATTTCTTGGGTGGAGCTCTCCAACATGGAGGGCCCACCGTTTGAAAATAAAGAAGAAAAAAAAGAGTTAAAGAATTCTGCACCGACTTTTTAGGCTGTGTATTAGTTGGATGAAGAGAAGTTGGCTGCCAACTCTCTCATACGGTGGACGTGTTATTAACGCGTATTTCCTGCTTATTTATAGATAAGAGATTTAACAGGATTTAAGAGGTAAAGAAGTAGTGAGTTGAGAGAAAATGTAGTCACTACGGGTTGTATAATATTAGAGTTATGAGAGCTTTAATATTTGTGAGAGAGTTTTGATAATTTTTATTACATCCAAAAAATTATTATCCTTAATATTGTATTACTGTGTGAGAAAGGGTGTACTGGATTATTGTACTATGGGAGGGTTTACAATTTTGTTCATGCAAAAATTGTACTATGTACTGATATAGTGGATTTCCCTAGTGAATAGTGGACGTAGATTTATTGAGAAACTGAACCATGTAGAATTCTCGTGTTGTATGTTGTTTATTTATTCTGCTTCCGCTATACATGTGTGCTCTAATTTTCCCAACAGTTAGAACTATAACAATATAAACACATGAATAAACTGTCACCAATGTGGACATATAAGGTGCCATCAATGGAAGCAAAAACCCTAAGACAAAAGTTGTTGGCATTCTCAGGAGCTTCAATAAGGACTGTTCCCAAAAATAACGAAAGGAAAGCTCTTCACTGGGGAAAAAAAATAGAAGGAAGCATAAAAGGGAAACATATATGAATCATAGGGAATCTCATAACAAATAACTGATTGAACATTAGAGCAGCCAAACCCTACATGTGAAGCAGTAAAAAGTTCATTGTCTACCAACAGAAATGCTGGTTTGCCGTCCACAATAGCAAATATGGTTCTGAAGTCATGAAAATTTACACATCAAAATTTTTAAAAAAGAGAAATTATGCAACTTAATACATATAATGCATGTTCAAAGAGTTGATGACTTCACCAGTAATCTCCACAAGAACAACTGCCATCCTTGAAATGATGAAATCTTTTGTCATCCCTAACAATCAATTCCCTTCCAACAATCTTAGACATGATTTTGATAGCATTGTGACTATGGTAGAGTAATACTATTGGGTTAATTTATGGCCTCTTTATTAAATGTGAGTCATCTGATTAATTAAATTAATTAAATAAGAAATATTTTAGACCAAACTATCCTATTGTGGACTTTAATATAGTTGGACTACCTCTAAAATGACTTTTTTTTTTTTGGTACAAACACAAAGTAAAATTAATTTTCATTTATATTTCATTCATGCCACAACCATATTTCTTTTGTGATAAGAACACATATTTCTTTCATGCCACAACCATCCAACGCAAACAATATAATTCGATTATGAAGTTGCAAGATGACAGTGGGTGTTGAATTGAAGGAGAAGGTGTTATTAGAGATCTCACCAGTGTCTTTTTCACCAACTTGTACAAGGCAGAATGTTCAGTGGGCTTAGAACAGGTGCATTCCTATATAGAAGATGTGGTTCCTTCTAAAGCTAATAGGGATTTGATAACTCTAGTTTCTGAAAGAAGAAATTAAGCTAGCTGTTTTCAATTTAGGTGGATTAAAAGCCCTAGGTCCCAACGATTAACCTAGGATCTTTTATAAGAATGCTTGGGATGAAGTTGTTCAAGATATAATTCAGGCTGTGAAGGAGATTTTTTCTTGATAGAGTAATGCCAGAAGAAGTAAATGAGACTAATATAGTCTTAATTTCCAAAGTGCCTTTTCTTGCAATGTTTCACAATTCAGACTTGTATCATTATGCAACTTCTTGTACAAACTCATTTTAGAAATTGTCATTACAAGGATGAGGCCATGGATGGAGAAGCTTATTTCGTTTAACTAAGCAGCCTTCGTTTTTAATAGAGCTATCAAGGACAACATCCTGATTGCTCATAAGATCACTCATAAGCTGAATCGAGATGCTGACAAGGTGAACTATGATTGTGCTATTAAGTTAGATATGCTTAAAGCATACAATAGGGTTGGTTGAATGGGATTTCCTATTTGTAGTTTTAAAGAGAATGAGAATAGAGGAAGGTTTTGTGAAACTGATTACGCAATATGTAACTACTGTGTCTTACTCTTTTCTAGTCAATAGTACGCCCACTAAATCATTTATGCCTATAAGAGGTCTTCGCTAAGGGGATCCTCTTTTTCCTTACTTATTCTTATTTGCCTCTAATCCTTTATCGTTAATACTTGAATCAAAGGTTAGAAAGGGGAACCTCCATGGTGTGAAGATTTCAAGAAGTCCCTCCATCTCACATATGCTATTTGCAGATGATATTTTGCAGTTTGTGAAGGCTATTAGTGAAGTGCTTAATAATATTAAATATATTTTTCTCCAATATGGCCAAGCTTCGGATAAAAAAATCAACCATCATAAGTCTTCCATGTTATTCAGTAGATGTACTCCTAAAAATGTTCAAGAGAGCTTGACTAGTCTTATGGGAATGAAAGAGATGCCTTATATTGAAAAATATTTAGGACTACTTACTAGATGGGGCTGATTGAAAACTCAAGCTTGCTCTTTTATGGTGGAAAGACTTCAACAATGGGTATGTTCCTGGAAAAGGAAATTGTTGTCTCGTAGTTGCCGTGAAGTGGTGGTGAAGGTTATATTGCAAGCAATTCCCACTTATCTCATTTCATGCTTCAAATTTCCACTTAATACATGTAAAAAAAAGTCCAATATCGTGGCTAAGTTTTGGTTGGGGGGGGGGGGGGGGCGCATTGATGAAAAGAAGGGTTGGCTTTTGTGTCATGGGAGAAGCTTGCTAGAGGAAATATGTGTGGTGGTCTTGAGTTTGGAAGTTTTGAGAATTTTAACTTAAATCATGCTAGCTATACAGGCGTGGAGACTAATCAATAACCTAGATTGTCTTTGGGCTCACATTATGAAGGAAAGATACTTCCCTTTTTCTGAATTTTGGAAAGCAAAATAGAGTGCACAAGAATTTATAGGGCTGGCAAAGTATGTTAGTTGTTAAGGAGGTGTTAACACAAGGAGTTGGCTACCTGCATTTGTTGGTTAAAATGGTTGAATAGGAATGACTGTGTTTAAATACTCTATTCCTAATCTGGCCAAAGCAATTGCTAAAACTGCGAGAATAGTGATAGAATTCTAGGCTTCAAATAGAAATATATCTACTTCATTTAGAACGCATCAATCTCAAACCATCAGCAAATGGTTTTTCCCTCCAGCTTCATGGATCAAATGTAATGTGGATGCAAGTTTCAGTTGTGAATCAGGGCTTGTAGGCATTGTTGTTATTTGCAAAAATGAAAAAGCTGAAATGTTATTAGATGGTGTGGCCTTGAGGAAGTGGATAAGATAAGTGTTAGTTGTAGAGGTTGAAGCATTGATTTTGGCCATGAGGGTTGCCATGAAGAATGGTTTCAAGTGTTGCATCTTTGAATAAGACTGCCGAACTCTTATTCAAGTTTGCAAGAGTGAACTTGTAGGCTATCCTCGAAGTTGATGTATGTTCCAATTTGCCAATACGGAATTAGATATCCTTTAAAAAAAAAATACAAACTAAATCTAACAAAATCGAAATAAATGAATGGTATTTATTAAAGTGCATAGCTCATTTTTACAAATCTTTAAAATACATAAGCAAGTCCACTGCCAATTAAATCAAGAAAAAAATTTGGGCAAAAAAAAAAATTAAATCAAGAAAAAATGTAAAAATTACGGCTATTCATTATTGTTATAGGAGAAATTTTCAAGTAAATTGAGTTTACCATGTCACTCATAGATTAAAATAATAGAAATATGATACGTTAATTAATAATGCTAAATCACTTGTAAATTATAACATCATTAATTGATGTGGTTTATTTTTATTGGATTAATTTATAAGTGATGTGGCATTATTAATTGACTTGTCATATTTTTATTGGTTTAGTTAATAAATAATATAATAGACTTAATTAACTTAAAAAATTTTCTTGTTATAGATGGTGACATTTTTTTTTTTACCCTTCGAAAAATAACACAATATCCATAACAAAAATTATCATCAAAATAAAAAAAAATATTTTATATTATAAAAGGCTCTAATCTTAAAAATTATCATGATAATAAATAATTATTTATAGTTTAGAAATTTAAATACGAGATTTTTCATTCGATATAAAAAATGGCGTCTTATTGGCTGTGGTTAATATTAATTAACAATTTAGTCATATTTCACAACCAGGAACAATTTAGTCATATTTTATTAAGACAGCAGAGGATAAACCGCAAACGCGCCCTTATCTTACTGTCGTTATAAACTTTATCTTCAACCTCCAACGAAATTTTCTATAGACAGTAGAGAGAGCGCATATTCAAGCCCCCATAATTCAGAGTTTATGATTGAAGTAGCTTGGAAGAAAAATGCTTCTTCAAACAACGACCATCTCATCACCACCTCTACGAAACCACAATCACTTCTCTCTTTTTCATTCTTCTGCTCTCCTCTCACTTGGGTCTCTTAAGTTCAGGCCCCACAAGCTTTCTTCTCAGGTGAAAGCAATTTCTTTTTTCTGGGTTTGTCTTATATCATTATTATTGATTCAAAGTTACTATCTTTTTGCTCAATCTCACTCCTAGCTTCTAGTAGGAATTTGATTATGCGAGATTTTGGTTATTTTTCATAAAGAAGATTAATATATGATCATGGGTTGTTGATGTTTGGACTTGTCATGATTGGCTGGTTTACTTGGTGTATAGGTGTAGTAGACTGTGATGCATGCCTTATGTAGGAATTTAAGTAATTACTTGCTTTCTTCCCCGTCAAGGGGTGAGAAAGGAAGGAAGGGTACTACTGGAAAACATAGTGTTTATGTTGGGTTTTTTTTTCAGAATCTTTAAATTCAGTGGAAGAACATTGTGCCTGTTGCTTCATGTATTTTTCAACAACTTATTATGTATTCCCAAGACAGTAGCATAATAAGTGGTTCAAGAGTGTCATATTTGTTGTTCAGCTTCAACATGGATCTACGGATTATCAGATTGAGAGAAGGCAAGATAGTTTACTTAAGGCCTTGGTCTACATGACAGTCCTTCCACATTGTCCTTGTTCCGGTGTTTCAAACTTGGGATCTACTAATTGATATTCCAAGTCTTAACCACTAAATTTATTTAAAATGGACAAGGCTTCATCTCATATTTGAAGGGTAAAATGCACTGAATGTCACTAAACTTTTGTCTGTTTTCTATTTTGGTCATTAAACTTTAATTTCTTACAATTTAATCACTAAACTTTAATTTTTTTTTTACTGGCAGGTCACTGAAATAATTCTGATGAAATAATTCACTAGAAAGTTGATATGGCATTTTAGGTAGGATGATACTTCATCAAAATTAAAAAGTTTAGTGATTAAATTGTAAGAAATTAAAATTTAGTGACCAAAACAGAAAACAGGCAAAAGATTAGTGATCTCTATTGTATTTTACCCCATATTTGAAAAATAAATAGTAAGTAATTAAAATGAAATTGAAGAACATGAAATATTTCTGTTCTCTTTTCACTCTTACCTTTTTGTTTGTGCTCTTGTAAAATTGGCTGAATTATGTTAGTTGAGAAGGATGAGGAATGAAGAGTAGGCGAAGAGAGATGAGGAATGAAGAGTAGGTGAAGAGAGTCAGTCAGAAATTTATTCTTTTATATTCTTCCTTTTTTTTTTTTTTTTCCCTTGGGAATTTACTTTCATGCAAATATTGTGTGAGAAGAATGGATAATATAATCATAATTCTTTAGAAAAAAAATGTTTGCACCTTTTTAAGTATTAAAATTTCTTGTATAAACAGAAGCAACCACATATGCTATGTGTTACTAAATCAACTTTGTTTTTATTGCATGGTTTCCTACAATCTCCACCACTGTTAATGCTTAATTCAATTCCCAGGCCCTGTTTCAGCACTGTATTTCACCGGACTTGACAACCTTCAGATCGGGCCATGGTCTGAATGTGACAAGATTTCTTAATTTGCAGGTATGTGTTTTGACAATCTCTTTATTTCAATGGTCAGTACTTTTGTTAATCTCTTGCTTCAATGGTTGGTACTTCTATTAAGAAATGACAGATTTGCTGAAGAAACTTTGTGTTGTAAAATGGAAAATAGATATGCAGGGTGTCATTACTTTTATTTTGAATTTTCTGACTAAAAGTCTCTTTGTCATTCATGTTCTCTTCCTACCAAGTGTACCAAACAACTTATTATCTACTCTTTCCTCCCTTTTTTTTTTTTTTTTTTTTTTTAAAATCAATACTCATTCTTGCTTTAATAATGTGTGAGGTGTGTACTTCTAGATACAGCTCGTCTTGGCAGACTCTTATCTCTTTCTTAGTCAAACTTGAGTGCTGTTCAACTTATCTTGATGCCTAAACCACCAGAATCATCAAGCATTTTTTGTGGCAACTTGTGCATCATAACTGAATACCGAGCAATGCTTAAATTGGACATTACATCCTGGTTTGTTGCTAGTTTCAAATGTTATTGATAATAAATCAACTGGAAGAGAATAACTGATCCATGGTTCACTATTCCATTGTACCATTTATGTGAATTCAAGCAATAATTTCCTGCACTTAGTGAATCATAATGCAAGTTTGGCATATAAATAGTCAAGTAGATATATAAATTGGAGGATAATTTTCCTTTCTGCAAAGAATAACTGTTCGAAAAGGAAGGAAGGATATCATTTTTGAAGGGTCGAGTGGCGAAGTCATGAGTTGGATCCCTATTCTTGAGAATAACCCTTTTGCTTCTCCTGCAGACTCTACTCATCTTAGTATTCGGAGATCATGGAATTTTTCTTTTTCAACTTAATACTACTTTTTTTTTTTTGCCTCATTACACATTCTTATTTCTGCGTGTGTCCCTGCTTGCCATAATGGGTTGCTTGCCCTTTGGCATGCTTACTGTGGCAAAAGTGTGTGTGTATGAAACTACAGTCGTGGTAAATCAGAAGGAACACAACATGGCTTTTCAAATTGTACATGATAATGATATCTTATGTATAGATGCTATCTGGGTGAGAGAAACTTTGTTTCCAAATGAACTGGTTACCATGTACTTTTCTTCTTTATGTAGCATCTTATCAATAAAATGATTCTCTTTCTTTCTATATCAACATTTTTTTTTTTCGGTGGGAAAATCTTTAATGAATTTCATACATCTTTTGTTACTCATTTTGCATTCCATTCTGGATGAAGGCAGATACATCAAAAGGAATTGGCAATGGTATCCCATGACTCAACAAGATCTGAGAGTAATTTCCTGTTCTGATATTGTAGTTTTATTTTCCTAATTCAATTTTAGTGGCTAACGTCTTGCATGTGTAATTGTTGAACTTAGCAGATGCAACATGCTTTTAGGTTTTAAGTTTTTGGAGTTTATCATTTAGAACTCATTGTGTATTGTTCTTCATAGTCATTAAGTTGGATCATTTGAAGCCATCTGTAGCCTATATGATAGGCCATATGCTCAAAGGTCAGCTTTGCTATCATATTCCATCATTTGAGTTATTTTTTCAGTTAATTGATTTACAATAATGTGGATTTTTCTTCCCAGTTGGGGGCATAGATGTGAGAATCGGGCATTGATAATTTCCTCAATATGAGGAAATGTCTGCTATCGCAGATTCTTGTTTGTAGGCACACTCTGAGCCACAGATTAAGTTATGTCCTCAATTCAGGTCTTTTTGTAGGCACACTCTGAGCCACACATTAAGTTATGTCCTCAATTCAGGTCTTTAGTGCTTGCCACCTGCTAAAGTCGACTTATTTTTCCAATTTTACATGAATAACCAGGAAGATAAAGCTATAAATGTAAAAAACTATGGTTGAGCATTCAATCACATATTACAATCTTCACTTATTTATGTCTATCCTTTAGCTACTGCATTTTCTGCCACTGCATATGATTTTCCAAATTTAATGTTTCAAATAACAGTTTAAACTGCATGTTTGCTGCTTTGTTTCGTCAATTTGTACATCCATTGGATTCAATTCAAATGTTTAATTTTTCAATTACAAGAATTGAAGACGCTTTCAAATCACTGAATGTCTAAAGTAGCTTAACTTGATAAATATTCCTTGCGAATTGGACAAGTTTTCAAGATATGATGCATCATGTTGGCATTACTCAATAAAAGCCTAAGTATAACCTTTTGTTTGCTTAGATTAGCCACTTAGAAGATGGGCATTTTTTCATGCTATTATTACTCTATGATAAGTAATGATGAAAAGCAGCATCTGTTACCTTTTAGAAAATGCTAGTAGCCTTTGCCTGGTAAATAGTTTTGGTATATATATAATTCCTAACATTAGAATTATTCTGCAGAATACTCGAGGAACCTTTTGAGTATTGAGAATAATGTGAACATGAAAAGGCTATTAATTTGGGTATCAACATTCTCATATGGACAAATCTCATTATTGATTTCTGCACAAGTTGCACATGCGCATGAAAACATCAAAACAGATGCACTATATGATGTTGGGGAGCTATTTGAATTGGGAATCCAGCTATCTTATCTACTCTTACTATTAGCTTTACTGGGAGTTGGAACCTTCTTTGTAATTCGTCAAGTCCTTGTACGTAGAGAGCTTGACCTTTCTGCGAAAGAATTGCAGGTGAGTGGCTCATGTTATTCCATCTGTTTTTTTTTAGATGATTGTACAATCTTCCAACATTTGAGATTTAGCATAAAATCTTCCTGGACATATTTAGTGAAGCCATGAGCTTGTTAGAAAATAAAAGATCTCTGGGTTTCTCTTTCCCCCTTACTCTATATGTCGTAATTGATAGCAGGCTGCTGCTATCTGTAATTTGTTGCTAAGAATCCTTATTTCATTGTTGCCTTTGGCCTTTTTAATTTCAGGAGCAAGTAAGAAGCGGCGATGCTAGTGCAACCGAGCTTTTTGAACTTGGTGCAGTAATGCTAAGGAGAAAATTTTATCCAGCTGCTACTAAATATTTGCTTCAGGCAATTGATAAATGGGATGGTGATGATCAGGATCTCGCCCAGGTATGATTCCATCTTGTTCCTTCTATGTTGTACAAACAATAGCAATGGGGTTTCCTTGTGGTAACTGTATCTTGTTATGTGTCAATGTATGTGTTGCCTTACAAAACATCAAAAGACTAAAATTCCAAAGTTTTGCCAAGAAAAAAAAAAAAATCATGCATTTGATCATATCGGACTTTCTCTTGCGTGTTTTATCATATTGGATTTTCTCTTACATAATGCAAGAGAGGACTTCTCTTGCTTACCCAGGCCATCAAACTTAGTCCTGTGCTGGTCTTGGACCTAAAATGTTGGCAATTTCTTTTTTTTTTTTGTTTTTATTGTTTACAAGTTTTACCTCTAGCTAGCTTATCCTTCGGCCATCTTATATATCAAGAAAATAAAGTATCAACTTTAGCTAACAATGTGTTATAACATATCCAGTAGTGCTCTTTATTTTAAAGAACATCTTTTACATAAATAAAGAGCATCTTAATCAATTTTTAAATGTGAAGTGTAAATTTTCTTTTAAGTCCAATGTACTTTTTATATTTTAATTTTTAACTTTGCTTTTTTCCATAAAGCATTAATGATTTTAATTTTTTCCCTCATTTTCATTTTACAACATTCCTTCTTTTTATTTCATGAGAAAATTAATAAATAGTATACATAGAAAGTTGTAAAATTTAAAATAAAGATTGAAATTGGCTCTCTAGATATGAAGAGCCAAATTCACTTTCTATTTTAAATTTAAATAATAAAGAGTTCATTAGGGCCTTATTTCTTGTATTGACTATTTATTATAGAGAGTTTGGGGCATATAAAGAGCCTATTAGAAATGCTCTTAGTTGAGAAAAGCTTCCTGAGCAGCAATCAGTCAGCTGTGAATTGGTTCATCACTCCACTTTATTTCGATATTCTTCTGTAACTGTTGGTTTTTGTTATGGTCAAGAATATCTTATATTTTTATAAAGGAGAATCTGCTATTGTAGTCTTACTCCATCAATCTTGGACTCTGATTATTATCTTACTTAATTACCCTTATATTTTTAATGATATTCTAAGTATGCCATTTTTTCTGATTCAGTAACTATGTCAGTAATTTAGGCGAGTTTTGCTTCCAATTTTTGCCCATTTGTTACAGAATTTTCCTCCTTCCAGCCCCCAATAGTATTCCATTTAACAACTCACCTCATCCTTAAGGGAGTTATTGGCACTGGGATGTAAACCTATGATTTTGTTGCGCTTAAGGATTAGCTTGAGGCATCGAAACCACTAAGCCAATAGTTAGTCTGTTATGAACTCTGCAATGAACTTAGTACCATCAAGATACCTTTACACACTAGATGCTTTTTTTTCCACAATGGTAAAAAAAGGGTATTGAATGAACTCTCTGTGTAGTTATAGTACAGGATACATGTACACAATTGCATTTATAGATCTGCACATAGTTCAGATCAAAAGAATGCAACATACATATGTGTGCATATACACTCAATTGAGCAAGAATGCACACAAGCTCAAAATCTAGTCCTACCGCCTCAGTTCTCCTATCTTAGTTATAATGGCTTCAATTTGCACCTAATTACATATCAATGATCACCTAGGCTTTACAATGAAAATCTAATAATTACATTTTACTGCTATAGTTCAAGTCTTCAGGAGTCGTGAAGTCCTGCTCTTGGTTTAAGTCTTCTTGCAGTTCTTCAGGTGGTCCTTTTATGGCTTTATCCCTTATTATTTGCAAGATGAGAATTGCATGCACCTGAAGATTATTTGGTTGCATTAGACTCTAGATGCTAGTTGGAAAGGGAAAAAAAAAATCATAATCCTAAATAAGTTGGATAAATGAGAATGAGTTAAGATTTTGAAGCATTATGGCCATAATACGACTAATTATCTAGGTAAAGAAAAGAAAAAGCATGAGCTTGAATCATGATGATATTCTTTTTTAAAAATGTTCATCCAGGTTTACAATGCTCTTGGTGTCTGCTATGTTCGTGATGGGAAACTCGACAAAGGAATCGCTCAGTTTGAAACTGCAGTGAAGATTCAACCAGGTTATGTCACAGCTTGGAACAACCTTGGTGATGCATATGAGAAGAAAAAAGACTTGAAATCTGCTCTCAAGGCATTTGAAGAAGTGCTACTATTTGATCCTAACAATAAGGTTGCACGGCCTAGACGAGACACATTGAAGGATCGCGTGCAAATGTACAAAGGAGTTCCTGTCAAATCCAAGGATAGATGATTTTAATTTGTTCTCTTGAGATGATTGAAAGTTTTCTCTTCAGTTTTCTTCAACTTAACCAAGGAATTTGAGACTTTAGGAGTTTAAGATTATAAGCTCCATTTCTATTGACCCTGTGTGTAATATCACTTCTACTCCCTTTTGTAAGAGGAAAAGAGGAAAATATTAATGAATTAAAACCGTAACTATATTGAGAATAAAATAAATTCCCAAGAGGGCAAAGTAGTTTTCATGTTATTGTCAAACCTTAATTTTTTTAGTGTCTCAATCTCATTTAAGTATGCTTGTAGAGTTGTGTTTTACAGAAAGTAGCTTTGGTGGCTTTTTAATGAATTGAAGGATGTTATAGTGAAAGGGTAGTTGGATGTAACTCTAAGCTAAAAGGGATAGGTAAATTTAATTTCTCAAGTAGAATTCATTTTTTTTCCCAATAAATTAACTAAATTAATCTTTAAAATTAGTATATTAACATTTAATTAAAAATTATTTATGCTAGAATTTAAAAATTGCTAAGGAAAAATAAATACTTCTTTTAAAACATAATTTAAAAAATTAAAATTTAATTAATAATATAGATACTAAACTATTTACTAATTGAATTAACTCTAAAAATTTATATATCATTTTTCATTGATACATTAGAAAATTTTCTAGAGGGTTGAATTACTAATTTGATGGAGGCGGCGGCAGTGCCTTAATAATTTAGATATGGATATCGTGATAGTGTAAATTATTCTGTTCTATTAAAAAAGGATTGCCCACTAAGTCTATAGTATTTTTTTCCACATTTCATTCTATAGTCATTTTCAATAACTTTACTTTCCAAGAAAAAAAAATAATATTCTTTTATCGAAATATAAAATTAAATTTAATATGATATATAAAAATTAATTGAATTGTCGTTGAAAAATAAAAACGATAAACAAATCATTTTCCCTTAAAAAAATCATTAATGTCAATTTTCTAGACAAATTACATCAATTAGTCGACTGCTAGATAATTATATGATTGATTTTCGACAACAAGGAGAATTAGTGACAACAAGGAGAAATAGTATGATATCTTTGTTAATTGATTAATAAGATTTGATTATTGCTAATGATGCACGAAAACTAAATTTGTAATTATTGATTGGTTTCAATCTAATTATATTATGACTTTATTAGTATCTTCTTTTATTGATTTGGTGCGGTCTTGTCGTAGTACCTTAATTTTTTGTTAAGATACAAAGAGCAAAGTAATGACCATTACGAATAAAAACGCTTGTGATAATTGCTACACGTACATGGTAAGTGATGGAAGTTTACAAGTGAAAGGATAAGTATAGTTGTTGACAAAGATGAGGATGAAGAAATGGTGAGGGAGTTTTAGTTGGACTTCTATATTAGTGGTTAAAAAAAAATAGATAAGAAAGAATGAGAAATGATAAACTCCCTGTTCTAGTAAGCGTCTAACATTAAGGATGGAATTCGATGATGAAGCAAAATTTTGATAATAAAATGGTTCGTGATAATGAGACTGAGTAATACACAGTGAAAGATTATGAGGAAACTATCACGAGGTGAAGAATTACAAAGCAAAAAGACTTTAATGGTAACTGGTAAGGACAAGGTTGGTAACAAAAGTAGGATATTAGTAAGGACAGATGGGATATGAGATAAGGCGAAAGAATCGATGATAATATGAGAGTTGGTTATGAGAGTGAACTTCATATGTGAAGAAAAGCTTAGATAGATGAGCTCGGTGTTGACGAGGACGATGACGAGTAGTGAAAGGCTTTGATAATTAAGCAAGGTAGACAAATGAGCTGGACAGGAGTGAAGCAAATATGAGGCTTTGGTATAAATGAAGTGGATAAAGGATATAATACTAGAAATACGAGTTAAGAGAATCGGTATGACGACGATGAAGAGGATTTTAGGAACTCAGTACAAGTGGAACTAGTCAAAGTACTCGACAACAAGGTTACCAATGCTTATGGATTGATGAAGCAAACTATAAGACTCAATAGCGAGGCTGCGATGTAGACTTACAAGCTGAGTTGATTAAATTTGATATTTATAATATTGTACAATGTATAGATAAGATAAGTTAAGTTTAAGTTATGGTTAGATAATGTATAGGCTAGTGTTTGTATGGCTTAAATTATAAGATATTTTTCTTAAACAATGTTTATGATAGGATGTGATAGATGTGTATGGGAAAGAGTGAAAGCCAGCTACCACTAGATATATTATAGAAATTGTGCGGTTCTAATTTAAAGTTACTTTCCTAATGAATAGACCGTTGACCATTGAGAACATTTTAAATTATTTCTTCTTTCTATATAAGACTAATGACCACTCTAAAATGTAATCTTTCATCTTCTTTGTTATTTCTTTTCTTCCTTCTCATGACTTAAGGTTCTACTTTTTCTTTCAAAATCTCTAAGTCTCAATGGATTCCATATCTATATATGATCTCTTTCATTCTTCCTTAGATAGATGAGCTTGGTGTTGATGAGGACGATGACGAGTAGTGAAAGGCTTTGATAATTAAGCAAGGTAGACAAACAAGCTTGGCAAAAGTGAAGCAAATATAAGGCTTTGGTATAAACAAAGTGGACAAAGGACATAATGCTAGAAAAGCGAGTTAAGAAACTTGGTATGACAAGGACGAAGAGGAATTTAGGAACTCGGTACGAGTGAAACTAGTCGAGGTACTCGGCAACAAGGTTACCAATGCTTATGGATTGATGAAGGAAACTATAAGACTCAAACTTTCCAGGTAAGTTGATTAAATTTGGTATGTATAATATTGTACAATGTATAGATAAGATAAATTAAGTTATGATTACATAGTGTATAGGCTAGTGTTTGTATGTCCTAGATGATAAGATATTTTTCTTAATTAGTGTTTATGATAGGATATGATAGATGTGTATGGGAAAGAGTGAAAGCCAGTTACCATTAGATATGCTATAGAAACAGTGCGACTCTAATTTAAAGTTATTTTCACAATAAATAAACTATTAACTATTGAGAACATTTTAAATTATTTCTTTTTTTTTTGTCACGACCCATCTTTGAGCTATGACTATTCTAGGGTATAGGGAGACATAAGATCACCTAAACCCGTAAAACCTACTTATAACCTATTAAGTGCCAATAAATATCAAGTTATCCTTAACCAAAGATCAAAACCAGAATTACTATTCCTTATTACTGATTGCCATATTAATTATCTATGTGACAATCATTTATTATTTAAATTCATTTTCATGCTTATCTCTTTTGAACTCCATTTTTCAATATTTTAATTGTAACTCACCCATATATTACTTAAGTATGTGGACTGTGATAATGTAGTACCAAACCACACATATACTAATAATATTTTAAATTATACTATTATTACAGATTTTAACAATCTAAAGTGAAACTTCCAAAATACAACATAATATATACATATCATAATACCAAAAGTAACAATGCAATTTCCAAGCGAAGACGTAGAACTTGAAATTTACCTTGCTGATTTATCAACTGGTCCTGAAAAATAAACAACAACTATGGGATGAGACAAAATTCAGTGAGTACAAAATAATATTGTATAGGTTAAACAAATGATGTATGATGAATGGTGATTCCTCATAGCAACAAAGTAAAGTGGATCAGGAATTTTTCTTTTGAAACAATTTTTCCCATATATATAATAGATATTATATCTTTAGCAGAAAAATTCATTTTTCAGAAACGGTGTGTTTCCTCCATAATCAATTGAGTAGTGGCATAAACCTTGCTTACTCCCATATTCCTAGTCACACGTACAACTGATCAGGCTATATGCATTGGGGACCTTAAACCCTTCCCAGCTAAGTTTCAGATAATCTTATCCTATCTGCGGGTTCCATTATCATTGTGCACAAGATCTGATGTATTGCCCTATATTAGAAGGGTATTTTGCTTATCATAGTATCATTACATTTAAAAGTCAAAACAGAATAGGTTCATTGGCTAAATGCCATAAAAAATTATTTTATTTAGTTTGGCTTAATAATTGGTAAAGCAAATAATGCTTGCCAAAGAATTGCAATGCATTTCAATTAGGAAATCATTTAACATTTATGCTCATATTTAAGGCACAAGTTTTATTATATTATTAAGTACTCACATCTTACTCTTTAGCTCCTATACCGATATACTCAATATAAATTATAGCGAGACTCCTCGATATATTGAGCAATGTCTTTGCCTTTCGATTCTACAAATACACCTAAATAAGTGTATATTAATTACTATTCTTTTAACTTTCTAGCCAAACTCTAACTCAAACTTAATATCATCTTCCTATTATTAATTATCAAAATACATTCCAACACATTAAACAACATATTCAAACACATTAACTATTTAACTAATTTATTCCAAAAATCCCATGTTGGCCGAATCCTTTCACCAAAACAAATAAGTCCCTTTTCCTTTCTAATTCCTTAATTAAATCTTACATTCATCAATTAGAATCAGTGCAATTAATTTTCTAGCATTTAATGGAATTAACACAATTTAATAATTAAAATCTCTAATTTGGTATGTTCCAATTAGATTTGGGAAAATCATTTTGGCCAACTAAATTTCAAATTAACTTTATAAACATCAAATTGAATCAATTACAAACTTAATTAACCAATTAATTTTAAAAATTCAAGTTCAAATCTTGAAATTCCCAATTAGACCTAAAAACTTTAAAATTTGGGAAAAATTATCAATTCATTTTCAAACTTCAAATTGAACATGGATTTATCAAATTAACACTCAAACAATCAATATTCATCAACTAATTGAAATTAATCTCTTTCAATTCCGGTAAACCCTAACTTTACCAAAATGAGGTGATTTGGGATAAACCCAAAATTTCTTAATCAAATCTTAAATTGATCTTTCAATAATGAAATTTACATCATACAAAACCTACAATAATAATCAAACATCAAAAACACACATCGTATCATACTCTTCCCTTATACTATGGATTATGCTTTCAAAGATTTCAATTTTTGTATAAAATCTTTAAATTTAAATTTTACACTTTTAAACCACTTTTCAACATCCCAAATAACCTTAGATAGAGTTAAAAAATTTTTAGAACACTTCTCCTAAAAATCTTATTTTGGCCAAACCCCCTTTTTGAAATTCCCCATCATTGATTTTTTATACTTCCTTTGCTATTCCTCATCTATTAAACCCCAAATCCTTAGCTTCCATCCTCATATTCCATCAATTAACATGCAAAACTAATCCTTCCTTGAATTCCTCCAACAAAATCAAACCATAGAAATCAAAAGAAAAGCATATAATTGCTAGCAATCCATCACTCTTAGGCTAGAAACAAAGAAAGAATCACTTAAGCATAAAATTTTACCTTAAAATACTTTAAATTTGGTTCTAAGTTGAAGAACAAGTTGAGAGGTTTTAGTCTTTGGTGAGAATATGATTTTGGTGCTAGGTTACAAATGAAAAGAATTAACATATTTTCACTTTATATGTAAATGAAATCAATGGTGATGATTTAATCTTAGAAGATCAATGGTCACATTTTTGTCTAAGATGGATGGTTATGATTGTCCTTAGGTGTATGATGACTTAGCATCAAAATGATGAATTCAATAATCACCAAAATGTATATAGACATGGTGATGGGAAAGTGAATTAGCTTAGGTGTTAAAGGTTGATAAAAGTCAACAATGGTTACTAATCTAACCTAACCTCACCCTAACCCTTGGTTAATTTATTCTAACCTTAGTTTAGTCAAACTCCACCAATTTGGCCTTAGTGGGCCGGCCATTTCATGGGCTAGGGCCTTAAGTTTAAAAGCCCACTCGAACATGTTTTCCGAACTCAAAAATTTTCCGTAACTTTTTCCTTCCCTTTCACTTGGAATTTTAAATCCTACCTTCTCATATCATAATAAACTCAAACAACGAAATATCGTCTTAAATTAATTCAATAAGATATACATGAATATTCATATTTCATAAAAATACACAATCATACACTTAGCACCAAAAATGGTTCATTTCATCCCATCACTATATTATTGATACTATATTCATAAAAATTTATATTCTATAGTATTATTATAACTCTAATGCGTTATGAAAACCTTGGGTATTACACTTTCTATATAAGACCAATGGACCGCTCTAAAATGTAATCTTTTCATATTCTTCTTTGTTTCTTTTCTTCCTTCTCATGACTTAAGGTTTTGCTTTTTTTTTTTTTTTTTTTTTTTTTTTTTTTTTTTTTTTTTAAATCTCTAAGTCTCAGTAGATTTCATATCTATATATGATCTCCTTCATTCTTCCTCAGATAGTCTCGGTTATTTTTTTTGTGTTGTAAATTAAATCTTAAATTTCTAGAACTCTGTATAGTTATTTTGTTATATTATATCTATCGTTGATTATTGGAGAATTTGTTGAAATTCCACTCCTTAGTTATGTTGTCTATCAAGCACATATTTTATTGTTTATAGCAAGATCTATGATCGTTTTGAATAAGTGAACAGTGATATTATTATTGATAGATTGTTTCTATATTATGCTTGGGTGTTTGATGTTTGATGTTTGATGTCTTAATGTTTGATGTTTGATGTTTGATGTCTTAATGTTTGATAGCCTTAATGTTTGATGTCTTGTGCTTAGAACAATTAGTAAGTTATGTTCTTACTAAGTTAGACTTATTGTAGGCTATAGTAGTCTTATACTTTCTCATACCTCAATGCCAATTGTGTACTCTTAAATTTATATTGTGACAATAATTATAAGAAAAATAATTTAAGCACATAAAAGAGTTTTATAACAAATGAAAATAGAAAAACAATTAACTTAAATTAAAATAAATAAAAGATTGCAAAATTTGAAAATAAGGTTGAATTTCAAGTTTAAATTAGTTAATGCATAAACGGAAATTAAGTTCTCTCCTTATACGAATTCAAAAAGGCCCGGAAACAATTTTTTTTTTTTACCAATCGATTAACAATCGGGTCGGGTTTTGAATTATTATTTGTGGTGGGTGGTCTTATATGCTTATATGTGTTGGACTTTTCTTCATTCATAAATGAAAGTGAGATTTGATTCTTTAAACCTGGCAGTGGGATGCTAACAATTAAATTTCAATAAAATTAAAATTTAAAATTTATTTTAGTATTACTAAATTAAATATAATTAATACTTTTATTTCTATCAATTAGAAAAAAAAATACACCAAAATAAAATATTTTTAAAATATACATTTACGTACACTAAAAAGTTTCCACCCATTTTCTATATCTTTTCAAACATAATTTAATTTTTTAATTTTTCAGTTTTTTAAATAAGAATTTGTGAATTTTTTTTTTATAAAATCAGATCTATAGTTTAAAGGCACTTTAATAATGTAATACTGTCAGTCTCAACTAACTAATATATTAATGAATTTTAATAAAAAATTAAGAATATAAAAGAAAAAATATTATTTTATTTATTATATTTTCAATATTTATATAAAAAAAGAAATATATCAATATTTTTTTTTTTGACGAACGTAGTATTTTTTTTTTCAAATTGCAAGATTACAAGATCAACTAAATTATTAAAAAATAATAAAAAAAAAGTGTAAAATACAAAAGAAAGATGCATTTATTTATTTATTTTTTCATTGTTTATTTAATTTTGGTGAGAATTATCAGATAGGGTCAACCCAGTTGTGCAATTGTGGGGGATTGAGCTACTTCAACCGACCATCTCCAATCAGCCATCAAAACTTTATGTCATTGTGTGTAGCTGTGTTGCCACGGCATCCACAAAAACGGAACAAAACCCGCATGACAAAAAGCCATGATTGACGCACCCAACGGTTGTGATTTAACGGGTTGTATCAGTCTAATCACAATGACATATCAACGGTATTGATTGATAGAGATTGCTCAGTAATCACTGACACTTGTAAACACTGTATTCTTCTTTGTAAGAAGTGGCTGCCGATATATTGATCCAGTCCACTCCAATTTTTCTTTTTCATTCTTTTCTCTCTGTGTTTCCGTTTACCCAAAACTATGATGAAGAATCAAACTGCATCTGAGTCTAAGCAATCTTGAATCTGGTAAGAGTCTCTTCTTTTTGTGTTCTTTTATGGGGGAAGATTTGCTCTTTTTTTGGTATTTACAGATTTAAAGTTCTTATCCTTTAGTTTTTGATGGTGGGTACTGAGCAAGTATTGAGATCTTTTGTTGTTTAATAACAGTATTGAGATGATATTTTAGGGTTCTGGGTTAGCCATTTAATTGAAAAAAGATTAGATTTTTAGGATGATTATGGGTTTCTTTATATAGAGTCTAGCTAAAATCTTCTTAAAAAGAGAATCTTGAATAAGAATGAAAGTTTAGATTTTTATAGTTACGGTTGAGCTTAAAATGGGTTTTGAGTTTAGTTAAATTACAGAATGAGGTTTGGGATCTTAAACTTTGTCTTTTTGAGGTTTTCTTTTTAAGTGAGAAGTTTGACTTTTGAGGGTGAGAGGTTGCTGGTATTTATTTTTCTAACTTTTGGATTGATTTCTTGAATAATTCTGTTAAAAAAAATCCTATATGATTTTCTTATTATGATTGAAGGTATTTTTTGTTTTATTTTCTTGGTTTTTTGTGGTTGAAATAATTGGTAATTTTGGCCAAAGAAATGGTAATTCTAGGTTATTTGAGACTTGGGCATATTAATTGTTTTCTGGATATCAGAATGTTTGTCCCAAGTTTAAATTTCTAATTCCTGGTAAAAATTACAGGTTTGAATATTATTGAATCTTGATACTGAGGAAGAACTTGATAATGGATCATAAAGAAAGGCTATGTGCAGAAACATGGGCAAAATCTTCGTCTTCTTCCAATGAATTACCAAAAAACATTTCCACCGAGAAACAATCCTTCACCAATTTCAATTTCAATTTCCAGCAACATCAACAGAAGTGGACAGATTCCGCTATCTATGGCATTAGGAATGATCACCCTTTCCAAGAATTCAACACACAATCTGAAACCCAATCTTTGATTTCTTCCGACCCCAATGGCCAAATCAAGATTGTAGGCCAAGAAGACAGTCAAATGAATGACACGCTACGAAGCAACAAAATCCCAAATTGGGATCCAAGGGCGATGCTCAACAATCTCTCTTTTCTTGAGCAAAAGATTCATCAGTTGCAAAATTTAGTGCATTTAATTGTTGGCCGGAGTGGTCAGGTTCTGGGGCGGCCAGATGAACTTGCAGCTCAGCAGCAGCAGCTCCTCACGACTGATCTCACTTCAATTATTGTTCAATTGATCTCCACAGCAGGTAGTCTTCTTCCATCTGTGAAGCATACACTATCTACAGCCAATCCTCCTGTCGGACAGCTTGGGGGGATTCTTTTTCCTTCTGGGACAGGCATGAATGATAATGTACAGCCACAACATGGTGGAAGTAAAGTTTCTGATCAGTCCAACCAGATGGATGTTACTGGTAATTGTGGGACTGAGCAGAACTACTCTATTGAAGAACATGAGCTGAAGGATGAAGAAGATGCTGAGGAAGGAGAGAACCTTCCACCTGGTTCCTATGAGATCTTACAACTAGAAAAAGAAGAAATCCTTGCACCACACACTCACTTCTGCACAATATGCGGGAAAGGGTTCAAGAGGGATGCAAATTTACGTATGCATATGAGAGGTCATGGTGATGAATACAAAACCCCTGCTGCACTTGCGAAACCCAACAAGGAATCCAGCTCTGAACCAGTGCTTATTAAGAGGTATTCCTGCCCATTTGCTGGTTGCAAGCGGAACAAGGATCACAAAAAGTTTCAGCCTTTGAAGACTATTTTGTGTGTCAAAAACCATTACAAGAGAACTCATTGTGACAAGAGCTACACCTGCAGCAGATGCAACACCAAGAAATTCTCAGTTATTGCAGACCTCAAAACTCATGAGAAGCATTGTGGCAAGGATAAATGGCTTTGTTCGTGCGGCACAACCTTTTCAAGGAAAGACAAACTTTTTGGACACATTGCCCTCTTCCAAGGTCATACTCCTGCAATTCCTCCTGATGAAACGAAAGTGTCATCTGATAAAGGGGATGAAAATAATTTAGCAGCGAACAAGGCTGGAGATATAAACTTCAGCTTTGGCTCTGGTGTTGCAAGTGGAGGTGGAGCTCAAAATATTATGGATATGAAGGGGGCTGCTGATGACCCTGCTAATTATTTCTCACCATTGAACTTTGATACCTGTAACTTTGGTGGGTTTCATGAGTTCCCCCGACCTCCATTTGATGATTCAGAAAGTTCATTCTCTTATCTTATTTCTGGTTCTTGTAATTACAGTCAGAAAACTGGAGGGGACTCCAGTTCTAATCATCTTTAGCAATGTTACTAGGTATTTTAGTATTTGATTGCACTTGTTATCATAGGTTTCTAATTGATGTTACATTTGTAATTGGAGGTTGTTCCATGTAACTGCAATAGTATAAATAAATGTTCTTTTGCCATTCATTGATTTTGTACATTTTGACGGCATAGCTTTGTTTGTTTTCTCTTTCATTAATTGCATTACCACAAATAAATGGTTAATCCATGATAATCCACCTGAAGGGCTCATATTCTTTATTTCTTTCCCTTGTTCTGTTCTTTCTTTTTCTTGGGATTCCTTTTACAGGCTTGCTACTTATAAAGAATTCCCTGAAGAAAGCCTCCTGTACTAGACGAGACTTCGCATCTTGATTGGAGCGAAAGAGATTAAGAACAGAAGAAGTTACTGAAACCAGAATGTAATGAAATGCTATTAGACTTATAAGACAATAATTAAGCGTTATTCTCTGAAACAAGATATTGGGAATTCAGATTCTACATTTTTTCTTTGAATAAGTTAAAAAGAACAAAAGGACACCTAATGTCTAATGAATTATGCATTGAAAAGTCAGGTATTGCTACCAATCTCAAATTTTACATAAATTTATGATTAAGATGGAGATAATGATATAGGGAGGACTAAGGAGGTGGGGTGGCATGTTGGTTAGATGCTATTTTGCTTGTGGAAAATTCAGTGCATGACAGCTATTCTTTATGATTGCCCACCAACTCAGACTCATCTATACAACTGTTATGCGATTGTGGGGCGAGGGGAGGCGGATGCCTGTTTATCAGTCAGGCATCCTACTTAGATATTAAGATAAAACTATGAAAATTGAAGTAATAATATTTGTATATATATATATGTATATTTTTTAATCAAGAACTGTTCTATTGGATATAATAGTATGCTATAAGTTTTATCGAAATCTTCTCACACTGTAGCAAGGCCGTGTTTAATGTATATATAATTTATTATTATTTATATAATTATTGATATACTTTTTATAATTTTACATGTACTTTATGTAATCACATATATTTTATGCGATTATAATTTAGTTAATCCAAACAAGGTCTTGATAATAACTTGAGTTATATTTTTGGTAAATAATATGAACTGATGTGCAATAATTTTTTCTTATTGATTTTTTATAATTTAATATGTATTTTATGCAACTATTTATATAACTATAATTTAGGGCCACCAAACATAGCATTCTATAGTTTGTTGTCACTTCTTGCACTACTTAGCACCGTCCAAGTTTTAAGGGAATTAAAACTAATTCACCCCCTTTCTTCAGTTTAATTTCAGCATAGATAAAGCAATACAAGGCTGGTAGTTCCATGGGTCAATTATTTATATATATTAGCATAATACCCGTGCTATGCACGAAAAATTATATATACTTATATAATTAAATTTTTGAATGATTTAACTTCTATTTATGTCTTTTTTTTTTTTGAAATAATTCATCAACATTTACATGCTTTCTTGGATGTTAGGTCCATATCTCATGTTGAGTAATGTCTCAATTTTGAGTCTCTCCTTTCCTTTTTGCTCCAATCGATGGGAAAGCAAAGTTAGAATCGTATGCCTTGATATTTTCTCTAAACCTTGAGCTTCTTCTGCCTCCTTTATATTTTAAAAGATGTTTTAGTAATGAAAGTGACACTTTAAGTAATGGAAGGCAAACCTTTCCTTGTTGGCAGCATAATGAGAAATAGCAATTTGACTTTTTAACACTTTCTTCAAACCACAACAAAACTTACATTCATATTCAGGCTTTCCAAGATTTGCATTTTGTGATAAATTTCCTGCATAGCAAGATTAAATTAAAGATGAAGTTGTTCAATATTACAAAACCTATAATTTCAATCTCTTTGATCACTCCTCTGTTCATAAATCTCATCATATACTTATTATCACTTATAATGCGATAATTTTCTTTGTCATCCATGATCTCAAAATTTTTAATCAAATTGATATGACCTTCTTTCAAAATAGAATGAAATTGATATGCTAAATTCTTATCCATGGTTACATGAATATCGTGTGCCTGTGATACATATATTGATAAGTTAGTAAAAATTTTATTTAATTGTTTAAAACAACATAGAAAAGACTTGGTAATAAAAAGCAATAATTTATAATACCTTCTCATCAATGCTCATTAATTTTTTATCATTTTGAAAGTTCACATCCCATAATCTTGACCTTTTTGCCTTGATCACCCAATCTTCTCTATTATAGGGTTCAACTTTTCAATAAGGACATAATTTTCATTGTTTTTCTTGGTGAAAATAACAATTAAAATAATTTTAGAAAAAAACTTTGTTATTATGAAAACTAAAGTATTTATAATTTATTTGGTTTTATGATTACAATTAAAATGGCTCTTTTGGGTACAACGGTAAGATGATTGATATTAAGTTATTTATAACTACATGTATTGGCCATTCAAATTGAAAATTTTAAATGATAGTTTCTCTAAGTTTTATTTAAATACATATAAAATTTTGTCATCCTATAATAATAAATATTTATTGACATAATAACATATAATATATAGCAAGATATATTGGAAATTAATGATCTTTTATTATAAATATAAAAAGAATATGGTAACGTTAAGTATTCTTTAAAACTCATAATATGGCAATTTAAATGCAAATATGTTACATAATTTTCGTTTACAATTTATTAGGTTTTAAGTATCCTTTAAAACTCGTTATTATGGCAATTCAAATGCTTATATCAAGTGGGCTGCTTTATATAGACAATATAGATGACATTTTTTCAATTAAGGGAAAAATGTTATTTTGATATGACAATTTTTTATTGGTTTGTAATACAAAGTAGAGTCATAAGAATGTGACACGTGGATGGTCAAGGGAAAATTGCCTGCTTTATATGGACAATATAGATGAGTGTGGATTTGACATTTTAAGATGAAATAATGCCAATCTTATCTTATCATTTCTGTCACAAAAGTAATGTGAAAAATGGAGAAGTTGTTAAATGGGAAAATATTTCTTATGTTTGCGTTATTTCATAAATAGTAGTAACAAAAAAAAAAAGAAGAGAAAAGTCTTTAGTTTTATGTCCATAGCAGGAATAGTGTCATAGTTTTGCATAGAAATACTATGCTGTCTATAACAGTAATTGTACTGAGTTTTGCTTCATAGCATACAAAGTCTACAAAAATAATTTGGGCAAAGCAATCTAGCAACAACTATTGTCACAAAAAATAAGTATCAGCTATAGAAATGAAGTGTACATTGTTTTACTGGATTGATTGACTCATCTGTCCATAATGAGAATTGTGTAGCAGAATGAGCTTCAAACCCTTTACACCTTCTCCCTTTGATGATTTCTTTGAAGGGCTCCTGTAATACTTTTCCTTCAACACTACATCATCCAAGACAGACCATGTCTGCCCTCTAGGAGAGCTGTCTGCCCACAAGAACCTCTCAGAGAATGGGTTCACCAGACTGTCTCGAAATTCCTGAGCTGTCTCACAAATCAATCCCTGAAGCAACAAGGATAAGCTTTTATGAGGGATTAAAAAAGCAATAATATTTAGCTTTTGAAATTTCTATGACAGAATATGTGAAATTCATTTTAAAAAAGAAAAACTTAACGACTTCTAATTAACATTTTCAACGTAGCGCCTTCCTCAATGACAACTCAAACAATAATGCCAACCATACTCAAAAGCCAGAATATATTTATGTATTTGTACCTCTGCCATGGCTTTGATCTTCAGAGTGACATTGTTGCTAAGAAGGACGAGTTGTCCATCATTGCTCATTTTCCTATTAGCAAGAGCATAGTCAAGAATATGGTCTTCTGAAGTTGGTGAAGCAATTTCCAATAAACTCCCAAAAGCTGAAAATGAGACTGAGTTTGTTGTCCCACACGGAAAGGCACTTTCCTCACTGAATCGGGACACAGGAGAAGCAGGCGGGGTTGGTGCAATTAGCCTTGCATCCTCCACTGAGCTTTGAACATGAATCCAACATTTTGTTTCCACCATACATTCTTCTATCCATTTTAACACCAAAGATGCCTCTGTTGTTCTCCTGAACAGACTACCACGCTGGTTCAAAGAATCCAGTTCTCTTATGACTGAATATTAATTCATTGATGCTTGTCAGAAAATAATTACTTGATAGTAAAGCAAACCCTAAAATGTTTATAGAACCAGAGAATATGATGGTGTTAATTACCCATTCTTGGAATGATTAGATGAGTCCCCTTGAGACCTTGTAAAAGCTGTAATGAGTTCCTAGATTCCTTGTCTAGAAGAGATGTGGTATCTGCTATCATAATCCATCTCCTCTTTCCATCTCCAACAGAGTTAATCTGGAAAAACTTCAATTTGTATATAACCAAACCTATGTAAAAGGAATGAAAAGTTGTAACAGAAGTAATACTAGTAATTTTTAACTTACAGATGTGGAACTTGTAACATTCTTTTTTGTGCAGTTGATAATATTGCTGCTTCTAGCAGCAGTACTAGCGACCGAACATTCAGATATGCTATTTCCGGGGGAAGAGGCAAGTAATGATTGGAAGGGAACCCTCTCTAATCTAGCAGCACCGCTAGGGGCTGAAACTTCAGATATGCTCTTCCCAGGGGAATTGGCAAGTAATGATTGAAAGGGAATCCTCTCTATTCTTCGTTCCTTAAGTACCATATCTTCTTCCACTTTCACTTGATTCCTTGAGGTTAACGTCGCTGATTTCCTATGTTGGATTACTTTAGGTGTCTGGTTCTCTTTGTCTGAGGAGGCAATCATGTCTTCTTCTGGTCCAATACTGGGCCTAAAAGCAATCTTTGGAGAGGATGATCTACATGACTTGTCTAATTGACTATCCCCTAGCTTATCCTTCTTTTTCAAGAAATTCAGTAAAGTATTTGGGGTGTGATTCTCCTTGTCTGGAGTAAAGCTTTCTTGATCCATAGCTTCTAAATCAGGAAAAAGAGCCTTTGCGATTGATTTACTTTCAATATTCTCCTGATTCTCCCATTCAACATCAGCATCAACATCTAGCCTCCTGATTTTTCCCCTGCTCTTACTTGTTTGAAGCTGAAGAGCAGTAGCAGGTTTACCTCTTCTTGACCATATGTTATAGGAACTGGATTTTTTCTCCGATCTGATAGGAGGGCTTCTTAAATTGTCTAAGTTCTCAATTGCAGGGAAGGCAGATTGTGGGGTCAGGCTTTGCTTGTAATCTACGATCTCTGAGAGAACTTCACCAAGGGGCAGAGATGAGTTCACAGATTCAGTTGCAATGGGTTCAGAAAATCCACTCTGTCCATAGTCTTTCCTTGAACGACTCTGGTTTTCCATTTCATCAAGTACGTTAGTGGCTGCAGGGTCATAAGCACACATAATTTGTGGGCTCACCACCTCGTCCAGTGTTTGGTTCTTTGTCGAATTCTCTCTGTTTTCTTCTTCATACAGTGGACTCAGAGCAAGAGGACCTGGAGTCTGGTTTTCTTTGTTGACTTGTTCATTATTGATATCTGAGAGATCTCCTAATGGCAATGACAAGTTGACAGATTCCAGAAGAAAAGAATCCATCTGCTCACTTTCATTCCTTAATAAGCTTTTTTCTTCTGGCATTTCAGAGACGGAATTGGCTTTCCCTTCTTTAACAGAAGATGAAGAAGAATCTGAGTCTTCAACATTGGATTCTAGCTCTAATCTCGTCATGGAAATGTCTGTGTTTTCTTTCTCCAGTAATGATTCCTTAGCAGAATAATATTCTGGGCTCTGGTTGCATTCACAGAATTGCTGATTTAAGCTCTGCAAAATAACTTCCTCTGTAGTTTTGAGGCTCGATTCATGATCATTTCTAGTTAGTCCTTCTATTTCTCTGTTCTCATCAGAAAATAATGAGACAACTCCTTCAAAAATAGAATCCACCGATTGAATTTCACCATTTCCAGTAGAAATAGAATTCATTTCCTGAAAACACAGAGAAGTACAGAAAGAAGAATCAATCAAATGTTCTGAAGCATTTCTTACTGTCATTGCCATAATCATCAAGTCTCTGACCTGATATGTTTCTTCTGCTTTTTCTAGCACTACCAACGAGTCTTTCTCTTCAACATTTCTACTTTCTGTTGCCAACAAATCTTGATCCTGTACAATTTCAGTTTAAAGAACACTTCAACAAACATCTTTGTTCAACATTTTAACTGCCCCAATAAACTTTCTTGGTTTATTCCTTCTTTTTTCTAACCAAAGCATGAATTCACTCACCTGAGACAGTTCTTCTACTCTTTCCTCTTCTTTCTCTGTAATCATTGCCATATCTGATGCTGAAACAAAGGGGTTTTCCATATCATATGCACAGCTCAAAGGAATCCAATGCAGCCTATAGACTCTGGTTGAGCCACCAACCCTTATTGTATCACCCTCATTCAGCTCTACACGAAACCCTGGTTCAATCTTCTTCCCTGAAACCCAGGTCCCATGGACTATGCAAGAACCAGAAACCCATCAAAAACTTAATAAAGGCCAACTCAATTTCGACGATGTGCAAACTTAAAATTATTCAAAAAGAGCAAAACAAGACCAAATAACGATTCAATTCTACAAAAATTAAGAAATACACATAATAAACCAAGAACCCATCAAGAACGGGGAAAAAAACACATACAAGATAATACCAAGAGATTATGGCAAGGAAAAAAAATCGATTCCACGGTAGTTCTGAGTATCAAAATAAACAAGACGAGCAAGAACCGATTATAATTCTATACGAGCAAGAACCGATTATAATTCTATCTGTAGAGAACTGCCCAAATTAAGAAAAAAAAATAATAACATAGAAAAGAGATGAACAATGATCCATCAAGAACCCATTAAAATTCAATCACAATTCTGTAACAAAATGCAATTAAAAATGAAATTACCAGAAGATAAATCAGTGACAAAAAGCTTCTGTGTGGAGGGTTTTGAATTGATTTGAAGGTGAAATCTGCTGATGCTAGGGTGCATTAACACGATATTGCAATCTGGGTGTCGACCAACAATCAAGATCTCCTCGATTTCTCCACCTGGGTTCTCCAAATTTTCAACGCTTGCGATGAAATCAAGCTCCGGTGATGGTGGATTGTTGATTACAAAAATGTTCTTGAGAATCACACCGTTCTTCATTACTGTAAAAACGGGTATCTTTCTCTCATCTTCCTTGGGCTCTTTCTCTTGGGTGGTACTCATTGTTAGGGCTTAACCAATCTCTCTTGTTTCTTGGATTTTTCAGGTAATAGAGAAAGAGAGCGAAAATTCTTAGAGAAATTGGGGGATTTTATATGGTTGGTTGCAGTGGGGGTTTCTTTGAGGGGGAAACAATGGTGGTGTTTTGATTTTGAATTTTGTTTTAAAAATTGTGAACGTTGAGAATTCGTTCCTGATCGTTTTATTTAAATATAACGGCTATGCCAGTTGGGAAAATATTCTATGGTTTTTTTTTTGCTCTCTCTTCCCAAAGGGAAAATATTATATGTTATGCTTTTATTATCAATGTTTTCAAACTCGGCCGATTTTAAAACCGATGAAAGCAGAGAGTCACGAGTTAAAAGTCGAATCGAAATCAAAACAAAATTTTAAATAATATTATATATTTGCTATTTATATGTCAAAAATAAATATTACATGCATATAAAAATATAATATATTATATTTATATGTTAATATATTATATTCATATGTTAAAAATAAATATAATATACATATAATTAAAATTAACAAATTTCACATAAGTAATTCATGAATATTACATATAAGAAATATGAATTTAAAACCATATTATTAAAATGGGGGGTATATTCGGATTTGCATTATTTTATGTAAAAAATATGAATTTGAATATTTATTAATTTAATCAAAATGGTAAATAGATGAATGATAAATTGAAATTTAAAATAAGTGTTATGTTAAGGGGAATGAAGGAGAAAATTGAGTTATTCCATGTTTAAAAAATACAAAGTTGAAATGAGGTATATATCAAAAGGCTTCTCATTTTAATACTAAGAAAGTAGTCAAAGAGGTTTGCTCTTGAGCACAAGGGAGGTCGTTTTCAATATATAAGCTTCAGACTTGTGTACACAGATGTCAGACCAAAATAAGCTGGTCTAGTGCTAATTTAGTTTTGAATTTATTTTTTTTTAATTTGGCAAAAAAGAATTTTTCTTTATTCATCGGCCTGGCCCATCAGCAAAAAGCCAACCGACTCATTGGTTACACTTTTGATTTGGCCGAGTTTTAACTGAGTCTAGCCATATTGAGCTTCAGGCTTTTTCTAGATCAGTTTGGTATCTGATCTCTTATTTTTTCGGTCTGATAGTCGGGCTGATTCGAGTTTAACAACCATGGTTTTTATTATGGATTCATGGTCATTTTCACGAGGCCTAATATATATATATATATATATATATATATATATATATATATATATATATATATATATATATATATATATATATATATATATATATATAATTTTAACATTATACTTATAATTTTTAGACCACTTTTAGATTAGAAATAAAGTCAAATAAAAATAAAAATGGTCAAACTCATATTCTCTATTTTAATCTTATGCACAAATGCATGCATGTATAGTTGCGTATTAATTTAAAAAATTAATGGCTGCACTGATAATTTTTTCTAGATCCGCAGTCGGGGCAAACTAGCACTCTCTTTGGTCAAGTTAGCAACAGGTCCAATTTTATTTTCTTATTATGCCCTTTCTTTTGGTGAAAAAAATTAAAGATATTTAAGTAAAAAATATAATTTCTTTTTTACATTATTTTTTTTCCTTTCTTAACTCATGATAAATACAAATCTCTTTCTTTCTCTTATTTTTCCTTAGTTCTGCATTTTTGACGGGCGAATTACTTTTTTTTTTTGCTTTATCCTTAAAAATAAAATAAAATATTGTTGACGAAAGAAATAAAAAAAAATAAAAAAATCTTACAAGAAAGAATATTACTGATTTTTTTATTCTTTTTTAAATTCGCTGCAAAGCTCTCATTGCAGATATTGTGACTCATGTCTTTTTTTTATTTTTTTGGGTTACAGAGGAGGGATTAAACCCAGAAAAAGAGACACAAAACTAACTCAGTACTATTCTAGGCCAGGTCACTCCAAGCACATCAGCCTGCAATAAACTATGCACCCCCAAAGGTGGGATTTCAAGATTAGTGACCTCTCTCTGCATGTGTGCAATAAACTGGCTGTTGCTTGATTAGGACCCTTTGAATAACCGCCCTTAAATGCGGTTAATTGTAACTCTCATATTTGAGTTTATTAATAAGGATTACGATACTATCTTTTTATATCAGTTCTTTATAATATGTTTTTTATGATGCAACCTTTCTAGTGATTTGCTCGTAGAAAAGCTAGAACAACGGAAAAACAGGACAAAGGAAGAGATTCTTAATTCATCTTGACTTAAAAGAGAAATTATATTTTACTTGTCTATATATATGCGTACGAGTGCGTGTTTATGTTATCATAGTAAATTATTATTTAATTTCTAAAATTTATTTAAAATAATAATTTCATCCCTATGCTTTGAAACAATTATTTTTTAGTATCTGAAATTTGTTTCTGTCAATCATATTAGTTTTTCTATTAAAAAAATTCATTAAAAATTATATAAAAAAATAAAATATTCATCTTTTTAATATAAAATTTTCAAATACACCATACAAAAAGAAATAAAAAATTAAAATACCTCAAAACAAAATTAAGATGCAAATACTGATTTTTGTATGGTTTTCATGCAATTTTTAGACAACAAACAAGCCCCAAAATTAGAAGCATCATGATTACAAATTTATATGGAATTTTGAAATTCAATTCAAAGGCCTTGCACCAGCATAATCACCGAAGCTCACAACAGGAAATTTTGTGGATTAAAATAATTAGTTGGAGAAGAGCCAACAGTCTCCTTAAGGCCAGGCCATTCACTAGACTCAACATCTAGAAACTGTTCATAAAACAATCAAATGATAAAATTCAAAATTATCATCTCAAATGTCAAAATTATTCTAAAATGGAGAAATGAAATGAATCATAACCTGAAAATTGGCGGAGCGAACTAGAGTTTTCGTGTACCTAAAAGTCAGGATTTTTAGAGACAAGAGTTATTACTGTTACTACTACTATTATTGATTCGCTCCCCTTCCGATCGGACAAGAGGCCAAGCCATCAACAGAGCTACCATTCTATCTCGTCTGTGTAATTCTAGAGGACTCATTGTCATCGAAGCTCATAGCTTGTTTTCGCCATTTTCTCTCATCTCTGCCTTTTTCTTTTGATAATGTGTATTCTTAATTATTATTTATCATTTTTCTCATTAATGGTTTTGTTTTGTAAAGCCACCTTATCATTAAAAATCACGTCATTCCCCTTTTGTTCCAAATTTCAGTTTTGGCTTTTTTTTTTTTTTTTATTTTAATCTTACCTAACTTTATATTTTAATTTTCTTCTATTAGCCTCTCATGCTTGGTTTTTTTTTTATTCTACAATTTTTTTCTTGTTCTAGTTTGAACTAATTCATAATCACACGTCTATTGCACCAAATACTATCATCAATCAACTTTTTATTTACTATATCTATTCTATTTTTTTTTTGGCCATTTGGAGAGACCATTTTTGTGTCCAACCATAGTCATTTCTCTTTTGATTTTATGGCACTTGTGTCCTTACCTTTTTATTTTGTTAGCACCTTTTTTTTTTGTCAAAAACTTTGTTAACATTTTATTTATGCGTTTAATTCAAAGTGATTCTTAGAGATTTTAAATACTATAATGTCATATAGTACTCGTGTCCCTTATTTTATCATTTTTTTTGCTCCTTACTTAAGCATTTGATTCAAAGTAGTTTTTGAAAATTCTAAACGTTTTACTTTCACTTTTTTGCGTTATATTGATATGATTTTGATTTTAAAGTTAGTTTCAGTGAAGTGCTCACATGCAAATATTTTGTATTTGAAGCAATTCACCAATATCATATTTCAATATCATTAGATTTTTTATGAAGTTGATATTATCTCAATATTTATCAAGATAACTTCTTTTTTTTTTTTTTTTTTTTTTTGTTTCATGGAGTTTTTTGTAAAGAGGTTTACATGCAGTATCCTTTTGGTAGGTTTTTAAGAGTCAGTATACAAACTTAATTGTTTTGAGGCAACACTCTTGAATTTGAGAAGGAATATTAATATATATTTCTATTTAGTGTATTAGTTTACCTATTTAGGATAATTAGCAGTATATTTCTAATTAGTCTACCTTTTCAGAATATCTCAGTCTTCCTATTTTATAATTTTTATTTTGTATAAATATATCAATTTATTTTTTTACTAAAGGAACACAATATAACATATAACAATAAACAATTTTAATCATATTGTTAAGTTCTTTACTTTTGGATTTCAATTGGTTTGCTTTGCAAATTCATTGGACTTTTCATTTTGGATTCACAAATTTAACCTGACAGTGTTTTTTATTTTAATTTTTCTTTGCTTTTTAGCTATGGTGGCGGTAAGAAAAGGTTTTAGGCATGGCCGTTAAATCCATGTGAAGAATGATAAAGGAAAGCCACATGAAGGTAGCCATGTTGAACAAAAAGGAAATTAAAGGATATGAATAGTTTATTGGTATTACCTGCCTAAAGAATTAAGGTATTTTGGGAATTAGAAAAGTATTTTTATTTTTTAATTTTCTTGTTAATATTTTTTATGGTAAATTATTGAAAAATAGAATGAATGACTATTTAATGTAACGGAATAAAATTTCAAACTAAAAGTGACTTTTTCAAAGTGCATATATGAAATTATTATTTTAGACAAATTTTAAGAATTAAATACTACTTTATATATATATATATATATATATATATATATATATATATATATATATATATATATATATATTAAATTTTTTAGTTATATCCTAAAAAGTTAAATTGGAAAAATTTAAACAATCTGTTCTAATTGATATTTTTACAATTAATAAAATTGTTTTAACGTGAGAAGAAGAGCTTCTCTGCACATTGCCCCCAAATTCGTTTGTTGATTGGCTTTGGGGAAGAAAAAAGCCAATAATTGGGGAATAGCAACTATTGCATCTTCTTTTTCGCTTTCTTTTGGTTACTTTTTACTCTCTCCATCAACCATTAGTACATTTGTCAAAAATTTTATTTTTATTGGTTTATTGATAGATCCCACAAAATATTCTTTTTATCTTATATAAAAGTGTCAACTAATAAAGAAAATTGCAGATATTTTCTCTTTTTTTTTTTACTCTTTACTCTCTCCATCAACTATTACTTCGTTTGCCAAATTTTTTTTATTAAGATATTATTTTTTTTTATTTTTTCTTATTTTTTATTAATTTATCAGTAGACCTCATAAAAATATTCTTTTTTTTTATTATATAAAAGTGTTAACTAATAAAAAAAAAAATTTTTGTATATATTTTCCTAAATTTAAATTTAACTTTTAGGAAATAATTACAACTACAATCTTAAATTAGGTAAAATTGTTTAGAAGTTAAAATAAAATACAGTTGCAATAGAATGGAAAAAGTTTATTAAATGTGTATCTTTTTCCTTTTTCCTTTTTCTTCGTGTTGTTTATTTTTCATTTTTCATTTTCTTTTATTTTTGTCAGGAGTATAAAAAATAAAAGGAAAAAATTCACTTTTCCACTGTTATTCAGTAGCAATGTGTTTTATGTGCATAGATAAATAAGCGATGCTATAATTGGATTGGATAAATAGATATTAAATTGAAGTAGTTTCAATTTGTTGTTATGATCCCAATTAAATTGGCCATAATAATGGAGCATGATATTGATGATATTAAATAATGTGGTCATATTCTTAGTGAGCCTCCATTGATCTTAAAAAGCTAATGTTGCAAGATTTAATAGGTCTCCTTTTCTAGAATGTGTGTTTTGTAATGGTCTTTAGGCTCTTTTAGCTTCCCTTTCATTAAAAAAGATTAGACAACAAAAAAAAAAAAAAAAAAAAAAAAAGGTTAGAGAGAAATTCTAGAAAGAGAATTGTAACTAACATGTTGATTGCAAAAAACATGCTTTCTATTACAAATCATTAGCTATTTATTAGCTGTTTGTATAATGACAGCTAAGCTGTTGCTAAAATGCTAAGGCACTAATCAGCTGAGCTTAGCTGAAATGGTAAATTGTCTTCAATTAACAATCAATTACAAGTTCACAAACCATTTTAATTATTAAGATGATTATTACTGAATGGATGTGACATTTGTCAATTTCACATGTTAAATTAGTTAATTTTATAGGTCAGATGATAAAATAATGTTTGATATCAAGATCAATGGATAAAAGGTATATTTAGTCAATAATAAAAGATTATTTGGTTCACTTATAATTTATAAAAAAATAATTGCCCTGACAATAAAGTCTCCCTTATTTTAGTTATGGATTTAACAGTTCGTTTAGTATATGAATTTTTAATCTTTAAGATTAATTTGAATTTTAGACTTAGTTAAATCATAAGATTATTTATTTTAAATCTTGTTTAGTATAAAAAATTTAATCTATAGTATTAAGTAATTCTATTTTTGTAATATTATATTTGGTAAGATAGATTAATAAATTAAATAAAAAGTAAGGTTATTTTAAGAAATAAAATATCATAAATAATAGAATTATTAATCTCACTGAATAGGGATTACTAAAAATATGAGAGGGTTAGGTATTAGATAACACTTATCTTATAAATTAACTAAGTTTTTAGGATTATTAAGTCCAATATAAATCATATGGACTAAACTCAGTTTATTTATTAATACTATAGATTAGTTTAGCAATTATGTGTACTAAACGAATTGTAAAAGTAATGTCCACTTGTAAGAGTTTGAGTATTCTTTAAATTATTTTCAAGAATTATAATAATAAATATATTATTCTAACTATAAAATTTTTATGAAATAATTATAAGTTGAATAAAAAATCTAGATTCATTTTAACTTTTGAGTTCATGTTCATAAGAACAAAAACTTTTTTAAAAAATTTTTGAACTTTTTGATTTATATTTTAAATTGAAAGTGTAGAAGTTTTTTTGGAGCTAAACAACAAAAATATTTTAGAAGTACAATGTGGATAGTGTTTGAATTGTGGTCCACTTCTGTCCGAGCAAGTTGAGAGTTTATACGGCGGATACGAAAACTGACTTTTTCCTTCTTATTTTTGTTGCGTTGAGAAAGCAGGGAGAGAGGAGGAGAATCTAACATAAAATGTGCGATATGAGAGCAAAAAGAAAACAAAGTAGATGTGATTTAATGAGGGACAAAATTGACCTCTATAGGAGGTCCATATTTTCTCTTATATATTAAGAGGAGCAAAGGTAAAATCAAGATAGAACTTCTCTCTCTAGCTAAAATCCTCTCAATCGGCTCACTAACTTGAGCGTCGGAGGCTTCCTCGGAGGTCAATCTTCGAGAGCCCTTGACCTTTCCTTTTCTTTGTATACAGGTCCTATCTCTCGTAGGGCCCTTCATCTACAGTTCAGGATAATTTTAGACTCATTAAATTAACGCCATACGTAGGAAATGGCATAGAAAGTAGTGTCCCAACCTCTATTTCTGCCAGAAATCATTTTTTCAATCACCAATATTCTTGATCATAACATATCTAGCCTTCACTGACATTGATCCAAGAAATAGAAGCATTCATCTTCAACAAAAGAAAAACCAACAAATAAAAAAAAAGCAGGAAATACCAGTTCAAGAGAGAGAAAATGGATTAACATAGTTGTTCGTCCATCTCCAATAATCGTTAGATTACACCTCCACCACTAGAAACAAGCCTGCAAGCCAATTGGTCATCCTCCATAAAACCACCGTGAATCAACGTTAGAAATAGCTGTACCTCTCATCCAAAGTTGGTTGTCATCAAAAACTTCTGGCCAAGTCATAGCTCTATTCACGACGATTTTTACATAGATGAGATCCTCATGACTCTAGCTTCATTTTCGTACCAATTATGTAGCCGTTCTATCACCGGAAAGATAGATCAAAAAATTAGCAACCAAACCTTAGCAAGCATATTCAAGCCAAAATCCGATGAGTCACAGCAAATAAATTGCAAATTCATACTTCTGACTTCCAGCTGGTCCTAGTGGTATATTTCTTACCTTGAGATCTTACTTCGACCAAGGCGCATTGCTGACCGGTCACCGGCAAGTGGGCCCCACACCCCATGAAAACTTATTTGCTAAAGGCTGAAGGAAGGCCAAAGGACGAAGGTCGAAGGCGAAGGCGAGAGGACGAAAGCCGAAGGCTAGAGGCTGAAGGTCGAAAACGAAGGCCGAAGGCCATAGGACGAAGGAAGAAGGTTGAATGATGAAGACGAAAGTCGAAGGAAGGCCAGACGACGAAGGTCAAAGGCCAAAGGACAAAAGCCAAAGGATGAAGATCGAAGGCCGAAGGATGAAGGATGAAGGCGAAGGCTAGAGGATGAAGGCCGAAGGCTAGATGCTGAAGGTCGAAGGCCACAGGACGAAGGACGAAGGCCAAAAGCAAAGGCCAAAAAGAAAGCTAGAGGAGAAGGCCAGATGAAAAGGCTGGAGGCCAAGATGAATCCTATCAAGTAAAGGCCTTTGATAGGCGAATGTCATGACGAGGTGCATGACAAAGCACACCAGTCCAGATATGTTTTTAATATTTTTTATGCTTTAATTTAAATTTCGCAATATTATTTGCCAAAGTATGCTGCAAATATATTAATAATCTTGCATGAGAAAATTATCTACCATGACTATGTAGCATAAAATGCCATATCATATTTGATGCCAATACATGATTAATTGTGCATATCAAATGCCATTTTACTACTAATTATTGCTCAAAAAATTTCAACTGAATCTATTATTTTGTGGGGGAGTAAGAGTCCCTCAAAATGGCATGATTCAATCAAAATTCATTATTTGAATAGATTGATTAGTTTGATCTTACAGCATGTTACATTTGCTAATAATTTGCTAAATTACTATTGTGTGCTAAATTTATTATAATTATTAAAGTCTAATTAGACTTTATATGATTCGTGATGCACATAAATATTTTTCAAAAATATTGTCAAATAGGCAAAAGAGCATCTTACATGAATTTGTAACATGTAAATTGTGCATATTATATTTTATGCTCGTATAACCTCTGTTTATAGAAGGAAAGAGCGCATAATTTATCATTCAATGTGAAAAATAGTGCTGGACTTGGCAAAAAGCATCAAGATATTCAAATCAATTGACAAGCCATGTAAAAGAAAGACACTTGATAATATAAAGTCAAAAGAGAAAAGAGTTTAGACAAAATTTCAACAAACAAAATCTGTTGGGTTAAGCTCAAAAGGCGAAGATGCCCAATCTGAAACCTAGCAGATGGATTCAAGAAGGCTATTGGGGTTAACTCAAAAGAGGAAAGTAGAGGCTAAAGGCCAACTGTGACAAGTACTCCAGGCGAAATTCCAATAGATGAAAGTCTTGGTAAATCCAGGCGAAAAGACCTAGCGAGTTTCTAGGCAATATACCTCGCAAATGTGAGATGTGCTTCCTAAAGAGGGAAGTAATAGCCTTGGTAAATCCAGGTGAAAAGACCTAGCAAAATTCTAGACAATATATCTTGCAAAAGTGGGATGGGCTTCTTGAAGAGGGAAGTAAGAGCCTTGGTAAATTTAGGTAAAAAGACCTAGCGAGATCTAGGCGAGAGATCAAGTTCGGCTACAAAGCAACAAAAGAAGAAAATGAAGAGTTGAAAAGGCTTACACTTTGTCAATGAAGCTACAATGGGAAAATTTCCCTCTTCATAGGGGGAAGAGAGATGACTCACAAAAGCAACTTTCAAGCTCTTTGCAGAAGTTACTCAACCACAGGAAAATAAATATAATGAAGACAAAGTGCTCAAAAATTGTACAAGGCATTGAAACGAAGCTATCTGAAGATAAGCCATTTCATTTTAGCAAACAATATTGTATTTGTATAAAATATTCAATTATGTAAATGTACTTGTAAAAAAGAATCATGCACTATACATAAAAAAGAAAAGAGAAAAAAGAAAGAATAAAAGAAAAAGAAAAGAAAAGAAAATTTATTATTATCATTTAAGTCCTATTGAGACTAGCTCAAAAGATGAAAGCCCAGGTGAAGAGCCAAAGGTGATAAGTAGTCCAAGTGAAAGACCTCGTCAAGGCAAGGCACCAGAGACTTAGCGAATGCTAGGCATATCATTATATAAGTTCTCATTTGGCAAGGTAGATTCAAGAAGACCTCCAGGTGAGGTGGATTTCATAAGACCTATCGAACGCTAGGCATATCATTATATAAGTCCTTATCTGGCGAAGCAGATTCGAGAAGACCTCCAGGTGAAGTGGATTTCATAAGACCTAGCGAATGTTAGGCATATCATTATATAAGTCCTCATCTAGCGAGGTAGATTTGAGAAGACCTCCAGGTAAGGTAGATTTCATAAGACTTAGCAAACACTAGGCATATGATTATATAAGTTCTCATCTGACGAGACCTCCAAGTGAGGTGGATTTCATGAGACTTAGCAAATGCTAGGCATATCATTATATAACTCCTCATCTGGCAAGGCAGATTTGAGAAGACCTCCAAATGAGGTAGATTTCATAAGACCTAGTGAATGCTAAGCATATTATTACATAAGCCCTCATCTTTTGAGGCATATTATTATCAAAGACCTCCTAGCGAGTCAGATTCCTCAGTCCTCAACAGTCTAGGCAAATTATTATTACACAAGTCCTTAAAAAGTCGAGGCAAGTTTTTCTTGAAGACCTCTATGGGAGGTGGTTTTCTAAGTCCTTATTCAGAAAGGCAAAAGCTTTCTTGAAGACCTCTAAGGAGGTGGATTCTAAAGTCTTCAATAAGTCGAGGCAAATCATTATTATCTAAGATTTCGATCAGAAAAGTAGACTATCCGAAGAACTTTGTCAGATAGTGGGGGGCTTCGTCAATTATTTATGCCCAATCATCAAGTGAAGACTTCTAATGTCGAAGAGAACCGCCAATCAGTGAAGCACATCAAACAAAGACCTCTGATTTCGAAGCAAATTATCCAATCAGTGAAACATAAATTATTATATGAGCCTTCAGCTAATGAAACAGTTATCCGAAGACCTCAAATGAAGCTCTAAAGCCTTCAATAAGTGAAGGCTTCCCTTCTCTTGGCGAAGCTCTCAAGCCTTCGACATGCAAAGCAATCTATTCAAAGACCTTCATCAATAAGTTGTCAAAGCAGTTTATATGAAGATATCTTCCAGAAAAATGAAGCTTTAAGATCCTCAATCAGAGAGACATATATTATCATTATTTGAGTCTTTGATAGATGAAGCTGCATATATCAATATTTGCTTAAGCCTTTGATGGACGAATCAAATTATCTAAGGCCTCCATCAGCAAGGTAACTCTTATTAGAGTCCTCTACCAATGAGGAATATTATATAAGACCTTCTTTAAGAAGGCATATTATTTTAAGACTTGAAGCTAGTAGGAATTTATAAGTCCACGTATCGTGGCATTGAAGACTTGAAGCTACACGAAATCTATAAGTCCACATCATGATGTGGCATCGAAAGCCATAAAACCATCCCCTGAGGTGGCAATCATACAGCTCACATCTTTGACCGAGCACAAAACTGCCTCTAGATTGAGCCAGTTAGCTCGCATTATCATTTAGGCTCCTAGATGCCTCCAAATCGAGCTCCTCAGCTCATCCTATTATTCATATGTTCAGCTACCATCATATCAAGCTTTTTCGCTCTCCTTTACATTCAAAGCATCTAGCAACCTTCATATCGAGCTCATAAGATGCAACCAAATTATCAATTTTACCTATAATGCAGATGAATCATAAGTAAAGAAAAGATATTTCTACTCCCTCCGCCTTCTCTTCAACATGCTCGATCAGACTAGGGAGTGGGGGGCTTTTGATGATGGACAAAAATGGCCTCTATAAAGGGTGTCCATTTTCCCTTATATATAGGAGGAGCAAAGGTAAAATCAAGGTAGAACCTCTCTCTCTATAATCTCTCTCTAGCCAAAATCTTGTTAATCAGCTCACTGATTTGAGCGTCGAAGGCTTCCTCGGAGGTCAGCTTCCAGGAATCCTTGACCCCCCCTTTTTCTCTGTATGCAGGTCCTACCTCTCATATGGCCTTTCATATATAGTTCAGAATGCTTTCAGACTCATCATGATCGTTTAAATTTTAACCATTAAAATTTATTGATTTTATTAAGGTCAATTTTAGAGCATCTCATAAATGACCTGTTATTTTAGGTTAACAATAAATTATTAAATTATAGTGAGTTTCTCTTAATTTTATAACATAACATGTGAGATGTGACTAATGAATTAAGTGTAGTGAGCTTAAATAGTTTAGGCTTTTCTAATACCTTACCAAAGAGTATATTTATCAATTTTATATTTATTAATTGTATTTATTATTTTATAAATTATTTTAAATAATTAATTAAATATTAAAAAAAACTTTATGTTAGCTTTTTTAAAGGTGGCTAGTTAGACTAGCGACTTTAATTTTTAATAATTATTTTTAATTAATACTAATATTTAATTTATAATTATATTTAATTAATATTATATATATTAATTATATATTTATTAGTATGCATTGCACTAAAATTTTTAATTAATTTTTAATAATTATTTAATAATTATTCTTAATTAATATTATTTATATAATTATTATTTTATCAATTATTTAAAAAGTTTACTAAATATATTATTTCTTTTTTTATTTTCATTAATTAATAGAAATTGAGAAGCTGCAAATAAGCTTTTTTTCATTTTCTTACGCGATTGGGTAAACCAGAAGGAAGGACTCTTTAAAGCAATGAGGATTTTCTTTCATTCGTTCTTAAATGGAAAAGTAGGCATTGCCAAGCCCTATACTTTAGGGCATACTACTTTTTGAAAGTGAAACTACATTAATGCCTCACCCTCTTAGTATTATATACAATGTTAAAAAACTTGCTTCATGTTCATCTCCTGATCAATACTAGCGAATCAAAGAGAAAGAGAGAGACAGAGAGAGAGGGAGAGGGGCTGTGAGTGTCGGAACTACTCTGTCTGGCCAGCTGTGGTTTACATTGCCACTACCGCTAAATGGCCCAGCCTCCGACGACCTTTAGAAAACTAGCAATGACCGGATTTTGATGGTAAGTGGCAGTGCACATGTCAGAAAAGCATTGCCGATGATGCCAATTTCTAATGGCGATTCCGAGAGATTTTGATTTCCTTTCCTAGAGATTTTAATGGCTATGGAACCCTCTCATTACAAGTTTCATTTTAATACCTATCTTGCCACCTATGATGACTAGAAATATAGATCGAAAAATGAACAAGTAGCAGGTAAAAAGAATTAAAGTTTAATGACTGGTACATTAGATAACTAGTCACTTCAATCAATGGTTAAAATTAAAATTGATAATATGATAGTCATAAATTTTTGGGACATTTATGCACAATGTGCACTAAAGAAAGCCTCTTTTATTAAATGTGGACTATATGTCATCATGCTTACATGCCTATCAGAGTTATTATATTATTATTATTGCTGATATACAAGAAAAATTATATCAAAATGGGATTAAATGGCTAATGATTAGTTGACACTGAAATGGTTTTTTTAAAGATAAAAAAATTTTAAATTCGAGTTTTAAGTTGAAGCATATTTAATAAAAAAATATAAAGTTAAATTAATTTGATTCAATTAGGGGATTATAGTATTATTAGAGAACTATCAAAGAATTTTGTATTGCTTAAATTAATTTATTTCAACAATAGTATCTTGTCTATATCAATGTTTTCAAACTTGGCATAATCGGTGAAAACAGAGGATCATGAGTTCAAAAGTTGAACCGGAGTTGAATTAGAGTTGAACCGTAGTTAAATTAATATAAATATTTATAAAATATATAAGAATTAATATTACCTATTAAAAATCGATCATGATAAATAAAATATATCAAAATAAAGTAAATAAATAAGTAAAAACCAATTGGCAAATCTATTACATAATATTTGAAATAAAATTTCAAATCATAATAAATATATTAATGTATTTTTTAAGTAAAAATATATTAAGTATTCATATTAATAATAATTATATTCTTTGTTACAATCTCTCTCTATATATATTAATTTTATAGATTTAAGGTATATTATAATTTTAAAGACTGTAATTATTAAAAAAATTAATGGATATAATTTTTGAATATGAGAAATGTTAGGACAAATAATTAAATTATTTTAGACTAATAATAAAATTTTGAGGAAGAGAATCACAAGGATCCCTTTTGGCCTAGTGGCTTGCTTGCCAAACACAATTTAAAGATCATGTGCTTGATCCTCCATGTTGCAAGACTAATAATTTTTTTTTTTTTTTTTTTTTTTTGCCAATTAAGGTTGGTTTGTGAACCGGTTAACCCGTTTGAATGATGACCGATTGACCAATTCACTGTTACCTGGCCGAATTAAGTGGGTTTAACTGAATTTCTTTAAAAGGAGAATTAACATATGAACCAGACTAATTATTGGTCTATTTATTAGATTTTTTATCCAACCAGTTGGTCTGATATGATTTTTAAAAATATTGTATTTATACAAGAAAGATCTAGATCAGGAAAAGAAAAAGAATCTATATAAAAATAAAAATAAAATTACCCCAGCGAACCCATTTTTATATTTCTTTTTCTCTTTAAAATTTTTCCAGTGCTTTTTCATATATATACATATATATGTGTCACGTAAAAAAAAAAAAAAAGTAAACTATAAATTATAAAAATGACAAATTAGTTATATATAATACCAAAGTTTAAATTATAAAATCCATTTACAAACAAAATGAATAATTTTTGTCCCTAATCAATTCAAGGATTCACAAAAATTGTGGTGATAATTATGATGGTAAAAATCCCAATTTAAATTGAATAGATTTAAAACTTTATTATTGCATGAATAACAAATTGCCTGGTTTTATCTATTAAATAATATTTAAATACTTAAAAAGTCTGTTTTAAATTATCAAGTTTCAAATATTTAATTACCCATTTTTGCAGTTATGTTAATAATAAACGTAATTATATTAATATAGACAAATCTCCAAATTATATAAATATTAAAGGTGGGTTTAGAAATTTTATATTATCAATTCAATTTAAATAATAAGAAGGTATGTTTTGTTATTGATTTGGCTTTAATTGTTGCTTAAACCTTACAGTTTTACCATTTATTTAATCCATGCGTTCGTATATTTATTTAAATAATTTATCTATTTAATTAGTTTGAAAATTTTTATTTAATTTCATAAATTTAAATTTAATAATTATATTGTAGATATTTAGATAATCTAATTAAAAATTTATTTAATTAGTTGGTAAATTTTATTTGATAATTTAAGTTTGAGTAAATTAAAAAAAGAAAGAGGAAAATATAATTTGATAAAAGACATTTAATTCATCATAATCATAATCTTTAGTTTATATTGGACCTAATTATATGAGTCAAAAATTAATTAGAGTTTTCATAAAATTCTAATTTAAAAAAAAAATTAAATTCAACTATCTTAACCCTCTCTATATATTGTTTAGTAGTATTTAATTATTGTTTAATAATATTTAAACTCTTGTCATTGTTGTCATGGAGAATTTATCAACCACATCTTTTTATTTTGGGAGATATCTAAAATATTATATTAATTAATGGTATAATTTCACAAAGAAAATTAAGAATAAAAACAATACATAAGATAGGATCTAAAGTATAAAAATAGAATAAAACAAAATAAAGTATAAGAATAAAAACAATAAAAACAAATGAAATGCAAGCAATGAAAGATGAGTATATTAAAGTATAAAAATAAAATTTAATCATGATAAAATCAAAATAAAAAATCACTACTTCATATCAAATATCCTTAAACTATTGATAAAACTTACCATGCAGCATGTAAAATAAGAATAATAAAGATATGACATGATAAATAATAACAAAAAATTAATAATACAATTACTTTGCTCACTTGAGATTTGAGAAATTTAAGAGAAAATGGCATGATAAAAAATAAATAAAAAGAAATTAATAAATAATCATTTTTCTCACTTGGGATTAATTTGAGAAATTTAATTAAGAGAAAACATAACATACAACAATGAAATAAAGTTGAAAAATAAACACTGAAAATAAATTGAAATAAAACCCTGTTTCAAGTAATTAAGTAAAGAGATATATATACAGTGAAGGCTTAAAATTACTCTAATTAAAAATTTATAATTTAAAATTAGCTCAATTTGACAATTTAGTTTCATTTTTTAGATAACAATCTCAAGATTTGTTTTTCAACTAACATTAAATTTTAAAACCAATTAGCCCCATTATTTGGATAATTATAACTATTTTCAAAATGCGAAAATAAGAAAAAATAAAAAATAAAAAATTATTTATTTATATAAATATATGCAACCTTACAATTTTATAGATGTATTAGTACAATTAAACTGGGATAATAATTATTTCTAAAATAAAGTAAAACAATGAAATTATTCATTCCTTATTACTACTATTTCCCAAACAATGAAATTATTCATTCCTTATTACTACTATTTCCCATTCCCATTATACACACATTTAAAAAATCAAATGTCTTCTACTGGCACAGGATGATAAAGTATAGGAATTATATTAAGGTCTTTTTCTCTTCTAGTTATAGCACCAAATGCCTCATTCATATCAATATCTTCTGGCATTATTTCATTATTATTTGAGAGTTTCCAATCAAAATGGTATAATAGTTGTGCAAGTGGTAACTCAACATTAGCCATACCTAACAATATTCCAGGACATATTCTTCTTCCAGCATCAAATGGAAGAAATTCAAAGTTAAGTCCTTTATAATCAATTGAACAATCGAAAAATCTTTCTGGGTAAAATTTTTCAGGTTCAATCCAATAATTTGGATCTCTTCCAATTGCCCATACATTGACAAGAATTTCAACTTTGGCTTGTATTTCATACCCATTAATTTCACATCTTTCTTTGCATTCTCTTGGAACTATTGGAGCTGGAGGATGTAATCTCAAAGTTTCTTTGATAACAGATTTCAAGAATTTTAATTCTTGAAGCCCAATTTCATCAACCTTTCCTGTTTTGTTAAATACTTGCCTTACTTCTTGTGCTTTTTTCATTATTCTTGGATTTTTCAGCATTTCTGACATTGCCCATTCTAAAATTGCTGATGATGTATCACTTCCAGCAGTTATCATATCCTGAAAATAATGTATAAGTACATAAAACTAAGCATAAATATAGAAAATCCTTGCCTATACTATATGCGTGAGCTTATCTGATATACCAAACCAATGAGTAATAAGACATAAAAATAAAAAGTAAGAAATAATTTTTTTCAAATAACAATTTAAAAATCATATATAAACCAATTAACATATGATATAGTGGTAATGATGTCTTATACAGGATTATGAAATCTAATAATAATGATAATAATAATTTATATATGTTTATGTTAAGATTATTATAAAATGGTTTATAAATAAAATTTAAATTTAAACTAATTAGTTATTCTAAATTAATTTGATGTGGTAAAAAAAATTCAAAGAAAATTGATTAAAAAAACAATATAATTAACAGTTCATGATATGTTTACTTACCAGGATCATTGCTTTGATGCCACCATTTGTTAAGGGTAATTCAAGATTTCCATTTTCTTGAAGACCCAAAAGAACATCTAAAAAATTATCAAATTCATCAATCTTGGACACTGCCTTGCAAGATTTATGCTCATTTATGATGTCTTCAAGAATCTTATCAGCTTCTTGATGGATCCTTTTGAGCTTACCACTTGTTCCACTAACTAAGTGAAGCAATTTAAAGGAAGGTAGCATGTCAACAACACTAAAACCTCCCACTGCCTTAGTCCAAGCGTCAACAATATGGTAAAGATCTTCTTCTCTTCCACATTTTTCACCCATGGTAATTCTTGCAATTATGCTGTTAGTTAAAGAAAACATCATCTTACTAATGTTTATCGGAGATCCTGCTTTCGAATAAATTGACCTAATGAACTTTGATACTTCATCTTGTCGAATTGATCTAAATAATTTTACCCTATTCGAGCTTAACATTGCCAAACTGCTAATCTTTCGCATTTGCTTCCAATAATCTCCGTATGGTGCAAATGCAACGTCTTGACGATTATAGAACAAGATATTTGCAACATCAGCTCGAGGCCTGTTGATGAAATTTGTTTCATGGGTTTTGAGGACTAGTTTTGCTAGCTCTGGCGATGAGATTACTATAGCTGAAATTTGGCCGAATTGAAGCTGCATAACAGGTCCATAAGTCTTAGCAAAGTCTTGCAGCCGGCGATAGGGAAGGAAGCCAAGTAGTTGGTGAATGTTTCCTATTAACGGTAATTTCCATGGTCCTGGAGGAGGCTGCGGGCATAATTTACTGCTGGTTTTTGATTTCTTCTTCCAAATCTTTAGTATGATGAAGATGAAGAAGATGAATATTGGAAGGACCGAAAAGGAAGGGAATTGCTTTTCCATGGTAAGGAAAACAAGGCAAATATCGAATTGGATAATGAGATAGAAATGGATGCTGCAAGGCAATCTATATATACACTATTAATAGCCATCGGAAATCAAATCATTGTAGAATAGAGTTGACTTCCAAATTTATTTTTTTATTGTTCGACACCATTGTTTTTCTTAAATGTCCAAAGATGCCAATAGGGCTTACAAAATAAATAAATAAATAATCTTTAACCCAATCAAACAGACTAATATATTTAAATCAAACCAAAAATTATAATTTGCAAATGTATAAGGTCGGTGATGTTCAAAAAATAAATTAAAATAAATTTTCGGTTTGTTTTATGTTTTAATAAAATTTTAAATCATTATAACCCAAACCAATCCAAAGAATTAAACATATATAAAAATATATTATAAATTATTAAATTATAATAGTATAAAATAGGAATGAGAATGGGGCGGGGCAAGGTAGGTTTTGCCATACCTGAACCCACCCCACTGCTTTAATATTTTTCCTCAAATCCATCCTATATTCGATTGGGATAAAAGTCTTCTTATCCATATTTGCCCTGTCATAATATTACAGTAACCGAGTTTTCCTCGACCCGCCCTAAACTTTTACATCTAGCAACAAAATCTTAGAAAGAAAAAGCCACAAATGCATACAAATATTAAATTACAATAACATTATATATATATATATATATTGTGGGCAGGTTTGAGGTGGGGTACCTAAATCCCATACCCGATAAATAATTGTTCAGATATACCCATTACTCGCTTAATGTTGGACTTTCTTGCCTCGATTAGGTTGGGTCGAATCAGATCCCTGTAGATATGGATAGAATTGTCATCTCTAGTATAAAAAGGGATTATTAATTGAATAATTTATCAAAATATGTAATAATATTTTTTAGGGGATAATTTCATAATAACTAAATTCTTATATTTATTAAAATATTTTATTAATTAATTTAAATAGGATTAATATTAATCTCTTTCCATTTTTTAATTTATTTTTTCTTTTGTCTATCTATATATATGTGTGTTCTTAAGATATTTATAAATATATTTTTAATTAAATAAATTTTTATTTATTTTTCATAATTATAGGATGAGAATTAATTGCATAATCTTAGCATTTGAAATTATGTATAAAAATTTAATTTTGAGATGATGAATTAGAAATTTAGAAGGATTGATTAAAAAATTATTCTAAATACTGTAACACAGAGGTAATATACCGATTTCTAAAGGGTGGGGGGCCAAAACTCCTACATTTTAGGTGGAGCTGCATTTGATGTTGCGATTTATCATACTTTGGAAAATTGGCTGGTTTCATATTCAGCAAGCATTAATGAGTTGTCCTCTAATTTTTTTTTTTTTTTTTTACTCATCAAAAAGAAAAATAATTGACCAACTATTATTCAATCATTTGCCATTCCATCAATTAATCATTAAACTTCAATAGCAAATGACATTATTCATAAAATTTTAATTTCACTCAAGATGTCAATAAAAATAGAGAAAAGCATGATAATAATTGAAAATCACAGGGTTATATATCCTTTCCACCGTCTGACATTGAGTTTGATAAAAATATTTTTTAATAAATTTTTTATTTTTTTAAAAATTATTTTTAAGCATACTTGAAAAAATAGTTTATAAAAATTAATTTATTGAATAAAAAAATTTTAAAAGCATTTTTTTAATCTCTAACAACAACTTCAAACGCACACATCAATTATTAAGATGGAGATAAATTGAGAGATGCATTTTTATTATTATTAATTTAATTTGATGTACAAAAACAGGGGAATTGAAAATAATAAAGGATAAACAAAAATGGCTGAAACATCATATAATTAATAATGTAGAAACCTATCCATGTTAATTAGGAATAGACAAGAACTTTATCAATAAATATTTATATCTAGTCATTTAGGAATTATATCTATAATTATGAGTTGAAATTCTACCAAATCTATCGTATAGAGAGGAAAAAGGAATGTAATAAAAATCATGTCAGAATTATTTTTTTTTTTCATGTGGCAATTTTCTGAGTTTGAATGCATTGCACATTTGACAAAGTCTTATTGCCACCATTTTTACATGCCAAGTGGTCGGAAATGGATTCCATAGATTCAGTCACGTTCGAATTAAATTCAAATAAATATATAAGTTTTGGATTATAATAATAAATTAATTTTATATTTCGTGCATTATGCTGGCAAACCTTAGTTTACCAATAGGTTGGGCTAGACGAGCTGTCATATGCAGAGATAGTAAAAGATTAATTGCAGATGAAGAAAAAGTGTAGTTCCTCCCTTGTAGCTGAAGCAGAGGTAATGATTTTGGTTGTGAAAAAGGTAAAATAAGCTGGATTTTCTAATCAAATTATAAGGAATTAATTCAGTTATGCAAAAACTCTTATTTTTATTGCCTAAAATTAAAGCTCAGTTATCGATTATTAAAAATTTGCAATCTTTTTTTGTAAATGTTAATTTTAAATGGGTGGATAGGTTGGCTAATAAATCAGTAGACTGTGTGATTTTTTTTTTATTTCATAATTTTTTATGAAATTATTTTTTTTACTCTGTCATTTTATGAAAGATTTTTGTCATGTGTGAACCAAAAGAAATGTTTACCTGTCATGAAACAATAAAGATCATAAAAAGTTACTTCTATGATTTTGGTTACAAATTGTAATAAATGATAATAATTAAAAATAAAAAACCACCAAACTATACTATTTTAAGTATCACAAAAAAAAATATAGTATATAGTTACAGGATTGTATATGGAGCATGTGGTTCATGTTTTGGTCTTGGACAGTGATTGTATGTGTCATGTATAGTTAATTGCTTGGTACCTTATTGGATATGATGGTAAATATGAATTTTACAGATTTTCGGTGATTTTATATCTATCTGTATCTTAAGACCGTTGTAACTTTTAAAATTGAATCGTGAATTCGTTTATTTTATATATAATAATGGTATTATACTAACATGCTATCTTGTTGGGACAGACATCAGAAAATCTAGAAGCATTGAAATTTGGTTTACAGCCTGCCTATACCAAAATTTTAGTTGCTATCTCATCCAAATTGCTTTTTATTTTGTAAAAAAAAAAAAAAAAAGCCCCACCAAACCCAAGGTTAGCACAGGCCTATAGGCAACCCACCCGGGGCCGACAGACATCAACCAAATCAGTACCGTAAAATCTGGTGAAGACCTACAGCAGGAGGGTCATGCCAAATATGGATCCAAACTACTAATTTTAAGTTGATAAAAAGTATTGAAATTTATTTTTACAAAATTAATTTGTACGAAATTTAATTGAGTCATAAATATAGAATTTTTAGTATTTTTTATTTTTAATTTTGTGAGTTGCTAAAATATTGTTGAAATTAAGTTTAACTATACCTAGATTTTATTTGCCCCACTAATTTTAGGTTCAAAAAATAATGAGAATTTAATTTTAGAAAAGTAATTTTGGTGAGATATAATTGATTGATAAATATAAATTTTTTAATTTTGTTAGTTTCTAAAATATTATTGAAATTAGGTTTACCTATACCATAATTTTAGTTGCCTGTCTCATTGAAACTACGAATTTCAATTGAACGTATATATAATTTATTATTAATTAAGGTTAAGTATAATTTCAATTCAAGTCAATCTTAAATTATTAGAATTTATTTTTACAAATTAATTTCTGTGAGATTTAATTGATTCGTAAATTTCTAATTTTTAATATTTAATTTTGTGGTTTTCTATTTTTTATATTAAAAATAGAAAATATGCTACAGAAACATAGTATATTACAGAAGAAAGGATAGTTTTCTATTTTTAGTGTACTCTCTAGGTGGTTTTCTATTATTGAAACTTTATTTTTTTTTTTTATTTGCTGTGGTTAGTTCCCCTTTTTTCCTGAAAGCCTCACTTTATACTTCACGATTATATATATATATATTTACACACATACGATGCACGGACTATAAATTATTTTTAAATTTAATCTAATTAACTAATTGGTCTCTGTTTCTTCATAAACCAACTAATTTGTTCTTTAATTTCAATTTTATTATACTATTTAGTCTTTCTATTCATTTTTTTTGTTAAATTTTTAAAAAATTGACTAAGTTACCATTATTTTATTTTTATTTTTTAAAATAAAAAATTTAAATTAATAAAAATAAACAATAATTATATAATAATCATTTAATTATACAAAAATTATTTAATTTTATTGATATAAATATTTTTTATTTTTTATTATATATAATAATTATGTAATAATAAATAATTTTATAATTTTACGATATTAAATATGATTATTATTTAATTACATAAATATTATTTACTTTTATTGATTTAAATTTTTTATTTCTTATTTCTTAATAATAAAATTAAAATAATCTTTATTATGTATATAAGGGTATTTTAGTCATTTTATCATGTAAATTTAATAGAAAAAAGTATAAAAATTAAATGGAAAGATTAAATAATTTGATGGAACTAAAACCAAGGGTTTAATTAATTCGTTTTTTAAACGCATGACCAATTATTTAATTAGATCAAATCTCAAAAACTAAATAATAATTTACCCTTTAAAATTATAAATTATTAAAATTTAGTGGAGTTTTAATTGAACTCAAATATATAAAAATATTTGAGTTTATTTTTATTAATTGATTTTTTAAAAATAAAATTTTTATTTTTCATAATTTTGTTTCAATTTTGTTTTTTATTTAAAAATTTTAGAAATTTTATAAGAATTCCTACTTTTACTAATTAAACTCTCTCTCAAAAGGGTTTATATCATGGACTCAGGTCCATGTTGTATTATGGACCTGAATCCAAAACATTAATTATTATATACGTCAAAAAAATTTCAAAATAATTAGCTGATTTGGCTGGTTAATATAATAAGTAAATATATTTGAGATGGTGGGTTCAAATCTCAGCCAATAATTTTCTTTTTTTTTTTATATATATTCTTTATTTTTTTTCCTTTTTAAGTTATTCTTTTTTTTCTTTTTTTACCTTTTTTATTTGTAATATTTCCAATTAAAATTATATTAATGGTTGAATTTTTTTTATTTGTTTAATTGTTGTAATCAAATTTATATTAATTTTTATAAGAAAAAATTATATTAATGATTGAATTTTTTTATAAATATTTATTTATTTATTTTTATGAAATTATCAGTTTGATTTCTCATTTATGTTGAATTTGATAAAATTAATAGAGTTATTAAATATTATTTTATATTTTTTAGGTAAATTATTTAATGCATCAAATAAAATTAACTTTCTATAAATTTATATAAAATTAATTTAATTAATAATTTATATTATTATTTATTTAAATTAATTATAAATTAATATTTTTATTTTTTATGATATTAAAATTTTGTTGTAATATTTATATTATTAAAATAATATCTAAAATTTTTATGGTCAGAAACTAATCTATCAAAATTCATAAATCATATAGGATAAGTTTATCAGTTATAAAGTATAAGTTCATAACAATAAAACATAAATTCATCACTTTCAAAAAACATATTTTATTCTCTTACTAATATAACTGACAGTAAAAGATAATAAATCTATATGTGGTATATGATGAACCTCAATATTATATCTAATGAATCTGATAGTTATATGTGATAAATCTAAATTTTAAATCTAATAAACATCATAATTATATGTAAAATATTAAAGAATGAAAATTATAAATATGATGAATGAATAAAATTAAATTATATAATAATTAAATTATGAATCTAATAGTAAAAGTAAATGAATATGCATATGATATATTTAATGAACCTGATAGTTACATGTAATGAACCTAAATGTTATACCTAATAAATTTGATAGTTATATGTGATGAACTTAAATTTTAAATCTAATAAACTTCATAATTATATGTGAAATATTAAAAAAAATTACAAATATGAGAAATGAATAAAATTAAATTATGAATCTGATAGTAAAAGTAAATGAATATGCATGTGATATATCTAATGAACATGATAGTTATATGTGATGAATCTAAATGTTATATCTAATAAACCTGATAATTATATATGATGAATCTAAATTTTAAATCAAATAAATCTCATAATTATATGTAAAATGAAAATTATAAATATGAAAAATAAATAAAATTGAATTTTAGAATAATTAAATCATGAATCTAACAGTAAAAGATAATGAATCTACATGTGATATATGATAAATTTGAATGTTATATCTAATAAATTTGCTAGTTATATGTGATGAATCTAAATTTTAAATCTAATAAACCTGATAATTTAAAATTTAATATAAATTTATAATTTACAAATGATAAACATATATTATATATTTGATGAATTTATAATAATATGAATTTATAATTTACAAATGATAAATATACACTATATATTTGATGAATTTATAAGTAATACTTAATGAACATGTTGCTTGCAAGTGTTGAACATAATTATTATATAAATCATATTTGACGGTGAATTTTCAATGAATTTTTTATTATTTAAAAAAAAGATTTAATTTTTGAAAATTCACTGTCATAAAACAGATAAATATGATATTTATCTTTTTGTTAAATTATCTTTAAAAACCATTTTAAAAAATTACCCATAAAAAAAGGATAAAATTTATAACTAAAAATTATGTTAGAAAAATTAATGATATTAAAATTAATTATCATTGTAATAATCAAATAAAAAAATCTAACCATTAATATAATCTTTTTCTTATAAAAATTAATATAAATTTAATTAGAATATTTATTATTATTTAAAAAATGATTTTTTAAAATCCATTTTTATAAAAAAAATAAATATGATATTTTATAAAAATATAAAATTTTCCTTAAAAATCATTTAAAAAAACTACCTATAAAAGTATTAAAATTTATAAACAAAAATTATGTTCAAAAAGTAATGATATTAAGTAATCATTAGAAGAATCAAATAAAAAATTCAATAATTAATATAATTTTTCAATATTTTTTATATTAAAAAGCAAAAAGAAAAAAGAAAAAAAATAGAAAAAAAAAAAAAGAATAAATGGAAAAAGAAAAAAAAAAAAAAGAGTTTTAATGTCTATTGGAATTCGAACCTGAAACCTCCAAATATTTAAACTACCATACTAACCAATTATACCAACATGTTATTTATGCACTGTTGTCGCACATATAATACTTATTGTACAACCCGAGACTATGATGTAACATGATCCCAAATTCATGATATAAATTGCCCTCTCAAAACACTATTTTGCAATTTTTTCTCTCATTAGTTCTCAATTTTTCTGAAAAACTCTCTCTCTCTCTATTTATATATATATATATATTATTTTAAAAATTAATTTAAAATTTCATGAATGAATTTAAATCAAAATTCAAATTATGTCCAATTATATGAAACCTTACAATATTATTCTAATTTATCACGTAATGAAATATTTATTGCTTTAAAAAAATGTATCAAATAAGACAAATTTGGCCACTTCTATTTCTATAGTTCTATTTGAATACAATAAAATCTTTATAACACAATTCGATTACTGGAGAATAAATTTAGTTATTACAATTATTTTATTTTATTTAGTTAAAATATTTAATTTATCTTTATATATTATTATAAAAATAAATTTATATTTTTTATTATTTTGGTTCAATTTGATCGTTTATTATTGTTTTATGTTATTTTATTTAAAATTATATTCATACCCCATCAAAAAATTCATATTCAATTTTGTCTTTAAAATGGGCTTGTAATATCAATGGGCATTGAGCTTCGTTCATAATTCTACATATGCATTAAGGTTATTTACACAAATGTCCAAAAAAATTAAATATTCTTATATATATATATATATATATATATATATATATATATATATATATATATATATATATATATATATATATATATTCTTTTTTCTTTTTCTTTAAAAATACATCTTATTAAATTTTCTATTTCAAAAATACTCAATTTTCAAAGTGTATCATAAACATATCAAAGATATATCACAAATATATATAAAAAAAAGTATTTCTGAAAACCTAAAAAGATAAAAGGATATTTTTAAAAAAAGTTAAAAGATATGTATTTGGTGTAATTTTCTCTATATATTATGTGCTTTCATTTTACGATCTTAATCCATATGAACATGACATAGGAAAAGTAAACTGTAAATATAATATATTGTAAAAAAAAAATTCCATTATTATTCAGCGAAAATAAGAAAAAACAATTTAGACAGATATATATCTGATAATGTGGGTAGTCTTTTTTTTTTTTTCTTTGTAGCAAATTTATCTTTTATTGAAATTCGAATTTGAAACCTTCCCGTTCTAATGACTACTCCAGTACCAATGAAGGCTCAATGGCCATTTTCTATTTTTCAAGAGTATTTGCCTTTCTTCTTTATAGCAAAAGAAAAAAAAATAGGGATTTAATTTTTTTTTTTTTTTTTAAATCCAAATAGAATTTATTAATGAGAGCAGTCAATTGCTAAAACATCAACAATAAGCTCAGGAAAAAAAGAAGATCACTCCTTAGGATCTAACAAAGAATGAGCAGCTTGAGCAATACTATGAGTTGCACTATTCGCAGACGTTCTAACAAAACGAACTTGCACTTGTTTAAAGTGCTTCAACAATTGCTCACAATCATCAATAATTAAGTGAAAATTTGAATTGTTATTGTCCTTTCTAAGCTCCTAGATAACTTGTAAAGAATCATACTCAATAATGCACATATACATTTGCTTTTGCAGCAAATAGCTAAGAGCTTCTCTAATTACAATTGCTTCCACTTCTCTTACTGTAAAAGAACCATTTAAAGGCACAGCTCTCATCATAACAAATCTGCCATCAGAACCAAAAACAACACATCCCACTCCTACTCTCTCTTGCTCAAAAAATTTTTGCTGCATCTATATTAATTTTAAGCCAACTAGCAGGGGGACTAGACCACAAAACATCCACTTCCCCTTCTTTTGAAAACTCACTTGGACAACTTTCATCATCATTTTGAGCTAAGAGCATTGATTTAGGAAATGAGAGGCAAAATTAATGATTTGGTAAGGAGAGTTGGGCTTCGTATTCCACACCCAATTATTTCAGTGATTCCACAGGTTCTAGCAAATCATAGAAAACATGGCACAATCCTCCATAGGGTGATTAGTGGAGAAAGAACTAATCCCATCTAAGACAGAGGTCATACTCAGAAGCCAAACATTTGGATTGGACTTTGCCCAACAATCACAAACCTTTTGACATCCAAATAACACATGAAAAATGGATTCATCTTCTCTTTTGCATATTGAATAGAGAGACTCCATCGATACTCGTCTACAACCTAACAAATCAGTTATAGGTAGGCAACCACAGCAGATCTGCCACGTTAGATTTCTAACTTTTAGGGGAATCTTTAAACTCCAAAGCTTCTTCCACACCAAACTAGCCTATTGATCAAGCTCACCCCTTAACAGCCTATAATAACTTTTGATTATGAAACTACCCCTGACATCTCTAATCCTGTACCATCCATCCTTCACCACTCGTTGTGATAAAGGTACCAATATTATCAAATCTTTATCCCTTTCATTAAGTAGCCACGGAGTAGTCTAGATGGGAGTATCTTCACTAGACACTATACGTACATAACCCCTTTTACGAATTACCTCTTAAGCAACCAACACTCTTAAGCAACCAACACACTAAGACAAGCAAAGCTTGGATTATTGCCAAGTTTTGCATCAAGAAAAGAGACATTGGGAAAATAACAGGCTTTAAAAAGCTCTAAAACCAAAGATGTATGGTCAGTACGAAAATGCGATACTTGTTTTCCTAGTATAACGATGTTAAAATCCCTCATCTTCTTGAAACCAAGCCCTCCATACCACTTTGCTGCATATAAACAGTCTAATTCATCCACCTCACACCATTGTTTTTATCTCTTCTACTCCCAACTAGAAGGAATTTAACATACACTCCAATTCCTCATATAACTAAATTGGCAACAAGAAAATATTCATTACATAGTTCAGCATAACTTGGGTTACCTTCTTTAGCAGAATTTCCTTGCCAGCCCTAAACAACATTTTATTACCCCAACCTTATAACCTCTGCCAAACCCTTTCTTTCTTGTTTCACCCAACTAGTGATGGACGCCCCAAGTAACCTCCTTGATCCTCAACCCCCTACACACCCAACAGCCCGCACACCAAACTTTTAACTTTCGAAGCAACATTAGTACATAAGCTAATTGAAGATTTATTGTAATTCACCACCTACCTTGATGTTGCCTCGTACACCTGCAAGACGTCCTTGCTAGAACAAAAAGAAGAATGAAATGATAAAAAAGTAAATAAAAGTAAGAGATGAAGAATGATGTGTTGCATATTTTATTAAGATACTTGAAACCCTTTAAATAGCCAAATAGATAACAAATTAACATAACAATAGGACTCCATAACCAACCAAACTCCTAAAGTAGATTTTAATGTGAATATCACAAAAAACTACAATATTTAACTTTAAAAAACTATATAAAAAAATTAGTAAATTTCTGTATTAATTCCCAACAATCCTTAACAGCCTAACTCTCTCGAGCACTTGATTTGAAAAATAAATAACAGCCGTTTGCAAACAATAGATGACCAACTGATGGAGGATTCCTTGCAATCCTACAACCATGAATGATACCCAACTCCTCCTTTCTTCTCAAAATTGCACTCAATCCCTCAGCATATAAAATAAAAAGATACAGAGACAGAGGGTCTCCCTGATGTAAGTCCCTCTAAGGATCTATAAGACCCAGTTCACTTCCTTCTTGGAGCACAAAATATCTTACTGTAGAGACATAAGTCATGATTCGAGAAACCCAATCCACAAGAAGCCCATTTCAAATCATCATCTACTGGAGAAATTGCCATTCAATTCTATTATATCTTTACCATGTAAATCTTCAATGCTGCTACACCATCTCTCTCTTGGTTTTTCTTTTTAAAATGAGTGACTGCGAACTCGATCAGTATTTTATCTGTGATCAATCGCCCAACCATAAATGCACTTTGACTTTCTGAAACAAGACCAAGTAAGATAGATTTCATCTGTTTAGATAAAACTTTGGCAATAATCTTATATATAGACCACATTGCACAAGGATATTGGTCTAAGGTCTAGTAGTTAATGAATCTTTGGTTGATAGCACAATGTTAGAAAAAATTTGGACTAAGAACAAAATTATTTGCTGTGCAAAAAGTATATTATTTTCATTAACTGGAAATAGGTTTAAATACAGCAAAAAATTAACTAATACATCCGAGAAATAAGCAACTAAATGGAGCATGTTTACACAATCAACAAACTCCTCAAAAACAACAACTGTCAACTAGTGCAGAATGAAATAGTCAAAGAATCTAAATATGACAAAAAAAAACAACAAAAGGAAATTCCAGCAAGGACATTGACTGAGCCTTGTTTCAGCAGCTAAGGCAATCTTTCAACATTCCTCCTTGTTTAATTGCTACAAACTCAAAGCTTTTCTCTAAGAAACTCAAACTTGCTTCTTGGCAAAGGTTTCGTGAAAATGTCTGCTAGCTGAAGATCAGTTTTGCAGTGCTTTAGTGCAACAGAACCTTCTTTCTGCAAATCTCTAAGGAAGAACAACTTGATGTTGAAATGCTTTGTTTTCCCGTGAAAGACATGATTATTTGAGATAGCAATAGCAACTTGATTATCCATAAACACTTCTATGAATCCATCTTGCTTCAAATTTAAATCAAGCAACACCTTTCTATGCCATAAGGCTTGATTTACAGCAGCTGTTGCTGCAATAAATTCTGCTTCTACAGATGATTGTGCAATGATCTCTTGTTTCTTAGAACACCAAGAGAAAACTCTAGATCCTAGATGAAAAAAATAACCTGAAGTACTCTTCATATCATCAGGAGATCCAGTATGGTCACTATTAGAGTAACCCTGTAGAACACAGTTCTGACTTGCACAGAACTTAACTCCAAAATCCAAAGTTCCCTTCATATATCTCAGTACTCTTTTAACAGCTGTAAAATGTGTTTCATTTGCATAATTTGTAAAATGAGATAGTAAACTTACAGCATGTAAAATGTCAGGTCTTATAGTTGTAAGATACATAAGGCAACCCACCAAACTTCTGTAAAGAGATTCATCTACTCTTTCAGCTTCATCCATCTTACTTAGCTTCTCTTTCTGACACATAGGAGTAGCCAAGCTCTTGCATTCATCGATTCTAAATTTCTTGAGAATTTCCTTAGCATACTTTGTCTGGCAGATGAACACCTCTCCTTTCTTTTGCCTAACTTCTATTCCAAGGAAATAAGCCATTTCACCCAAATCAGTCATCTCAAAAGTTTGTTGCATATCCTTCTTAAACTTGTCAATAAGTTTAGAATTACTTCCTATAACCAGCAAGTCATCAACATATAATGAGACAATAATAAAATTGATCTCATCACCTTTGATGTAGAGGGTAGCTTCACTAAGACTTTTTCTGAACCCTAACTGCATCAAATGCTCATCAATTCTGCTATACTAGGCCCTCGGTGCTTGCTTCAGGCCGTACAAAGCCTTCTTGAGCAAATACACATCATCTACTTGCCCTTTCACAGCAAATCCCTTAGGCTATTCTACATAGATCTCTTCCTCAAGGAGACCATTCAGAAATGCAGACTTGACATCTAGCTAGTACACTCTCCAGCCCTTTTGTGCAGCAATTGCCAATAACAACCTGATTGTTTCAAGTCTGGCAACAGGAGCAAATGTGTCAGAAAAATCAACACCAAGGGTTTGAGCATACCCTTTCACAACAAGTCTGGCTTTGTGCTTGTTGATGGAACCATTTGCATTCAGTTTTGTTCTGAACACCCACTTCACTCCTATCACTTTTCTGTCCGGAGGCCTTTTCATAAGCTTCTATGTTTGATTCTTCTCAATCATACTCAACACCTCCTTCATTGTGGCTATCCATTTTGTATCTTTCTCTGCTTCCCAAAATCCTACTGGTTCAAGGACAACAACATTGCACCTTTGATAAATCTCAGAAAGTGGTCTTATGCCTCTCACATGTGCATCATCCACAAGTTCTTCTTCATCAAGAAGAGACATAGGAATTTGGTGAGGAAATAAGGCTTATTGCTTTTCTTCCCTATTCCATTGTTTATTTTCCATGAAATGCACATCCCTGCTTATCAGAATTTTCCTTGTTTGTGGCTGGAAAATTCTATAAGCCTTTGAAACTAAGCTGTAACCCACAAAGATTCCAACTTTTGCCTTTTGATCTAGCTTATCTCTTTTGATCTGAGGCACATGAACAAAGCACAAGCATCCAAATATTTTGAGATTTTTCAAAGAAGGTTTAAACCCATACCAAGCTTCAAATGGTGTTCTTCCTTCTACTGCTTTTGTTGGAAGTCTGTTGAGCAGAAAGACTGCAGTGTTTGCAGCTTTAGCCCGATATTCTTTTGGCAAATTCTTCTCAAATAACAAACATCTAGCCATCTCCATTATTGTTCGATTCTTCCTCTCACTAACTCCATTTTTTTGTGGAGTATATGGAGCTGTGAGTTGGTGCTCAATTCTCGCTTCTTCATAAAAGAGGTTGAATTTTTCATATGTGTATTCTTTGCCACTGTCAAACCTCAGGGCTTGAATTTGAGAGCCACTTTGAGTCTCAATCCACTGCTTGAATTTCCAAAACACACTAGCAACCTCTGACTTGAACTTGAGGAACTAAATCCAGCACATTCTGGTAAAGTCATCAATGAACACTATATAGTACTTACTCCATTGAGTGAAGGAGTTCTGTGAGGTCCAACCAGGTCTGTGTGAATCAGTTGCAGCCTTTGTAAAGCTCTCCAGGTTTTTTGCTTGAAAGGGAGTCTTGCTTGCTTTCCCAATTGACAAGCCTTACAATCTGCAATCTCTGTTTCAAGATGAGGTAGCCCTTGAACTAATTCTCTCTTCTGCAGATTCACCACAGCAGCATGGTTGAAGTGACCAAGCCTCTTATGCCAGATTTCTGCATTGATCTTTGTTGCATAAAAAACTGATTGCTCCTCCTCTAATGGATCCAGTGTAAAGCTCTTTCCCTTCATCTTGATTTTAAAAATGTCTTTGCCTTCTGCATCCTTCATTAGGCACTGATTTGTTTCAAAGATAACTTTGAAACCTTTTTTCAACAACTGGCCAACACTCAAAAGATTTTGGCTAACATTAGGTACAAATAAGACATCTCTGATAAGTTTTGTACCTGAGATACTTTCAACAGCCATTGTGCCTTTTCCCTTGACTGTAATGTATTCTCCATTGCCAATCTTCACTTTAGAAGCTACTAATGTATCTAGCTCCTTGAACAAATCACGATCAAATGTCATGTAATTTGTACATCCACTGTCAATAAGCCATTTGTCACTTGAATTGCTAGTAGCAAAATAAGAGGCCACAAAGAGTTGCTCCTCCTCTTCCTGATCAGCAACTTGAGCAACATTCTTCTGCTGCAAATTGACTTGTGTCACTGTCTTCTGTTGAGTGTTGTTCTTGCAAATTTTCTGATGATGTCCCATCTTCTGGCATTTTTCACATTGCTGATATGGTCTTCTCCAGCATTTGAGAGGTGGATGACCTTTCCTTCCACAATGCTTACAAGGAGAAAAATCAGATTTTGTTCCCCCACTAGTGCCAGGACAATCAGAATTGTTCTTCTTGTTCTTTTTCCCTTTTCCCCCTTGGTTTGGCTGAACCATTGTAGGTAATGCACCCTCAACAGATCCTTCAGACCTCATAAGTCTTCTATGCTCCTGTGCCTGCAAGGCATTCAACAACTCTGCCTAGCTAACCCTTGATGGATCTTTAGAATTTTCCAGCGAAGAAATGCTTGCTTCAAACCTTTTAGGAATAGTTATAAGAATTTTTTGAACTAATCTAAAATTAGGAAATTCAGAGCCAAGCAACCTTACTTTGTTCTATGCTGAGCAACTTGTCAGAATACTCCTTGACAGTCTCTGAATCCTTCATCTTTTGAAGCTCAAATTCTCTGATCAAGTTCAGAATCTTCATTCCCTTGATCCTCTCATCTCCTTCAAACTCCTTCTTCAGGAAATTCCATATCTCAAAAGCTGATTTCATTGTCATAATCCTGACAAAGATTTCAGGTGAGACAGCAGCAAATAGCGTAGCTCTTGCCTTGGACTTCCTTGATTTCTTCTCCTTGTGATTCTTAATCTGCGCCATGGTTGGATTGTAGGTAATGGAGGAACTTCGTAGTCCTCCTCAACAGCCTCCTAGAGATCATTTGCCTCCAAATAAGCTTCGATCCTAGCTGCCTAAACATGATAGCCTTCACCATTGAAGACAGGTGGTGCCAAAGCAGTAAATGGAGTTTCTGATGAATCCATTGAAGAAGAAAAAAAGGATTTGCAAGATAAGTTTTTCTCAGTCACAGGTCCCTCAAGAAGAGAGCTCTGATACCACTTTGTTAGAAAAAACTTGGATTGAGAGAACAAAATTATTTGCTCTGCAAAAAGTATATTATTTTCATTAATTGGAAATAGGTTTAAATACAGCAAAAAATTAACTAATACATCCGAGAAATAAGCAACTAAATGGAGCATGTTTACACAATCAACAAACTCCTCAAAAACAGCAACTGTCAAGTAGTGCAGAATGAAATAGTCAGAATCTAAATATAACAGAAAAAAACAACAAAAAGAAATTCTAGCAAGGACATTGACTGAGCCTTGTTTCAGTAGCTAAGGCAAACTTTCAACACACAGTCATATTTGAAAATAAAAGATTTCAAATGTGAGTCTTAAGTTGAAATAAATTTACTAAAAAAATATGGGGTTAAATCAATTTGATTCAATTTGGAAATTATAATATTATTAGAGAATTGTCAGAGAGTTCTGTATTATTTAGATATATTCATTTGTACAATAAAATTTGTATTTATACATGAAAGACCTAAATTAGGAAAGAAAAGAAGAGTCTGTATGATAATTCCTATAATTATATATGTTAAAAGGTTAATAATCCTATGAATCAATTCAAGGATTCTGCAGTTATGTTAATAATCTCTTTTTAATTATGTTAAAAGGTTAAATATGTTTTGTTGTTGATTTCGCTCCAATTGATGATTGAACTTGCAAGATTACAATTCTACATATAGATGTATTGTTGCAATTAAACTGGGATAATAGTTTATTTAAAATAAAGTAAAACAATCAAATTATTAATTCCTCACTACTATTTCCATTGCATGAAAAATCAAATATCTTCTACTGGCAGAGGATAGTACAGTATAGGAATTACATTAAGATCTCTTTCTCTTCTAGTTATAGATCCAAATGCCTCACTCATATCAATATCTTGTGGCATTATTTCATTATTATTTGAGAGTTTCCAATCAAAATGGTATAATAGTTGTGCAAGAGGTAACTCAACATTAGCCATACCTAACAATATTCCAGGACATATTCTTCTTTCAGCACCGAATGGAAGAAATTCAAAGTCAAGTCCTTTATAATCAATTGAACAATCCAAAAATCTTTCTGGGTAAAATTTATCAGGTTCAATCCAATAAATTGGATCTCTTCCAATTGCCCATACATTGACAAGAATTTCAATTTTGCTCTGTATTTCATACCCATTAATTTCACATCTTTCTTTGCATTCTCTTGGAACTATAGGTGTTGGAGGATGTAATCTCAAAGTTTCTTTGATAACAGATTTCAAGAATTTTAATTCTTGAAGCCCAATTTCATCAACATTTCCTGTCTTATTAAATACTTGTCTTACTTCTTCTTGTGCTTTTTTCATTATTCTTGAATTTTTCAGCATTTCTGACATTGCCCATTCTAAAATTGCTGATGATGTATCACTTCCAGCAGTTATCATATCCTGAAATTAACGTATTGGTGATCAACTAGTAGATTATAAGAACATAAAATTAAGCATAGATATAAAAACAAAAAGTAAGGAATAATTTTTTTTTCCTTTTAACTAGATAACAATTTAAAAATAACATATAAATCAACATGCGTATAATTTAGCAGTACTGGTGTCGTTTAGAGGATTGTGAGATGATAATGGTGATGATGATAATGATATGTTTATGTTAAGATTATTGTTATTATCAAATAGTTTATAAATAAAATTTAAATTTAATCTAATTAGTTATTCGAAATTAAATTGATGTGCTAAAAAATTCAAAGAAAATTGATTAAAAAATAATTATTAATTCACCGATGCTATAGTTAACAGTTCAGTATGTTTACTAACCAGGATGATTGCTTTGATGCCATCATTTGTAAAGGCTAATTCAAGGTTTCCATTGTCTTGAAGATCCAAGAGAACATCTAAAAAATTATCAAATTCATCAAACTTGGACGCTTCCTTGCAAGATTTATGTTTATTTATGATGTCTTCAAGAATCTTATCAGCTTCTTGATGGATCCTTTTAAGCTTACAACTTGTTCCACTAACGAAGTGAAGCAATTTAAAAGAAGGTAGCATGTCAACAACGCTAAAACCTCCTACTGCCTTAGTACAAGCTTGAACAATATGGTAAAGATCTTCTTCTCTTCCACATTTTTCACCCATGGTAATTCTTGCAATTATGCTATTAGTTAAAGAAAACATCATCTTACTAATGTTTATCGGAGATCCTGCTTTCAAGTAAATTGACTTAATGAACTTCGATACTTCATCTTGTCGAATCGACCTGAATAATTTTACCTTATTCGAGCTGAACATTGTAAAAATGCTGATCTTTCGCATTTGCTTCCAATAATCTCCGTATGGTGCAAATGCAATGTCTTGCCGATTATAGAACAAGACATTTGCAACATCAGCTCGAGGCCTGTTGATGAAATTTGTTTCATGGGTTTTGAGAACTACTTTTGCTAGTTCTGGCGATGAGATTACTATAGCTGAAACTTGGCCGAATTGAAGCTGCATAATAGGTCCATAAGTCTTAGCAAAGTCTTGCAGGCGGCGATGAGGAAGGAAGCCAAGTAGTTGGTGAATGTTTCCTATTAACGGTAATTTCCACGGTCCTGGAGGAGGCTGCGGGTACAATGTGCTGCTGGCTTTGGATTTCTTCTTCCATATCTTTATTATGATGAAGATGAAGAAGATGAATGTTGAAAGGACAGAAAAGGAAGGGAATTGCTTTTCCATGATAAGGAAAACAGAAAAGGACGGGAATCGCTTTTCCATGATAAGGAAAACAAGGCAAATATTGAATTGGATAATGAGATAGAAATGGATGCTACAAGGCAATCTATATATATATATATACTGTTAATGCGCATCGGAAATCAAATTCCTGTAGAATGGAATTGATTTCCAAATTGATTTTGTTATTGTTCGTCACCATTATTTCACTTAGATGCCTCCAGTTCAAAGGTAGCCATTAGGGCTTCAAAAAAAATCTTTAAACCAATCAAACGGACCAATATTTTCAAACCAAACCGAAAATTATTGTTGCAAATATATTAGGTTGGTCATGATTCAACCAAATTAAATTTTCAATTTGGTTTGTTGTTTAATAAAATTTCAAACTATTATAATCCGTATAATATTATAAAAAGGATTATTAATTGAATAATTCATCAAAATATTTTATGAGATTTTCATAATAATTTCATTTAATAATATAATATCTTATATTTGTTAAAATATTTTATTATTTTTTAATTTTCATTTTAATGATTATAACTTTAATTTAAATAGGACTAATATTAATCTCTTTTCATTTTTTAATTTATTTTTCTTATATATATATATATATATAACATTTTCTTAAGATATTTATAAATTTTTTTTTGCTTTTACAATTTTTAAAAGTTAAAATTAGTGTTTGGGAAATCAATTCAAATTTAAAATTGATATACAATTTAATTTGGTCTAAATTGAATCGATTTAATTTTTAATAAATTAAATAAATCTGAAATTAGTGATTTCACATCATTTTAATATGGTTTCAATTTGAAAATTTGTCAAACTAAAGATATTGGTTTGGTCTAACATATTACTCACAAATTGGCCAAGCCAACCAATGTACACCTCTAATATATGGGTTTGTTATCCTACGGAGGCAAAATTAGAAAATTTTATTTGGGGGTTAAAATTAATAGAAAAAATAAAAGGCTAATTTTTCTAAATTTTTTATTAATATTTGTTTCAAATAATAATAACTAATTATATTTTTCATAAAAATATATTTTTAATTAAATAAATTTTTATTTATCTTTCATAATTATAAGATGAGAATTAATTTCATAATTTTAAAATTTAAAATTATGTATAAAAATTTAATTTTGAGAAGATCAATTAAAAAATTTAGAAGGACTGATTAAAAAATAGAATAAATATATAAAGGTAATATATTGATTTCTAAGTGGGGTGGGGACCAAAACATTTGATGTGATTTATCATAGTTTGGAAAATTGGTTGGTTTCCTATCCAACAACCATTAGTGAGTGGTCCTCTAGTTTTTTCAGGAAATGCTATAAATCTTTTATTCATATTTATATCATCTTAATCTGATATATATATATATAGATCAAAAAATAACAAAACAAAACTACTTGAATTTTTTCAATATTACTCAATCGTGTTAATACAGTGTTCGAATTGATAACTCAATGGGAAGTACGATGTTGATGGCAATTAAACCATAAATCAATTTTGATGTCTTTAAACAAATGATTATTTGAATACTAATCGTAAATTTAAAATCAAAAAGACAATAAACTCCAAAGCTGTGAATAACATAAGAGAATAAGATGCTTCTATAAAAAAAAATAAAAAATTTATATAAAAAAGTAACTAATAAATCTCATCAAAGGAAAAATATCCAAAAAGAGAATTAAAAATAAAAAAATAATAAATCTATGATACAAAAAAAAATTAATAAATCTAGAGAAATATGTATATTGAATAAAAAACTAAGAAAAAAGACAAAAAAAAACCACCGATCAAAAGAGAAAATGACAATAACTCCAAAAAACGCTTTTAAAAAAGAATAGCAAAGAAAAAAAAAAAAAGATAACGTAATATATGTATATATGTGTGTCTATATATATTGCAATATATGAGTATGTATAATATTGCAGTATATATTTATATATATATATATATACTTATTGTCCATAATATGGAGCGGGTTGTCCACTAGTACATATATAATATACTTGTGATATTTGTGTTGAAACTCTAGCCAGTAAGAGTTTAATTAAATAGAAAAAAAAAATTCTTCAGTTCAAATAATTAATTAATTATATCTAACTGATGTATATTATTAGTAGGGGCAAAGTCAGGAATGCTTCTCTAAATAAGGTATAAATAGAGGTAGAGATAAACAGTAAAATACATAGTTGCAAAATTTCACTTATTCATTAACCGCTGTGCACACAAATGAAAACTCTTGTTTAGAGTGTAAATAATTTAAAGCTAATTTGATATAAATGGACAAAGATATTCATTAAAAAAAAAAAAAAGGAAAAAAACCAAATGAATAACTAGGTCAAAGCTATTTTCTAGAAATAAATAAATGGGCTCTACACTTAAATGAATTAATGGACTTCATATTTAAATAGGTTTCATATTTAAAGTTAATATGTAAGCTATTAACAAATATGTTTCAGATTTAAATTAACTAAGCGAAAAATAAAAGTAATAAAATATAAAAGTAATAATATGAATTTTCTAAAATTGAACTACACTTTAGCTATTTGGACCCAGTCTTGCCTTTACCCATGATTATTATACTAGTATTTAATAGGGATAAGATGCAAAAAAAACCCTTGACTTTTGACAAATGACTCTATTAAGCTCTTAAAAAAAATTTTGCTCGTTTAACCCTTAACTTTTGTTTTTTTGGCTCTAAAAGTTCCTTAGCGCTATAATATCTTGAATTTTAATAAATTTAAAATTTATTATTTTGAGTTTTAAATTATCAAAATTAACAATTATTTTTAAATTTTATTCATAAAATGTTTGAAGTTATTATTATTATTATTATTATATAGTCATATCTAATTGGTCCATGAGGACTAATCAGAATCTGTTAGGAAGATGGAAACAGGGATAGAAACAAGAGAGAGAGAGAGAAAATTGCCAACCGCCAAAATGTCACCATTCAATTGCCAAAATGCTACACGCGCCAAACTAATGGAAAGCCCGACTGTCAACAAAGCCGCCAGTATAATTTCATCGCTGATTGTCGTCACATGTCGCTAGACGCATTGTTTGACCACTCACTAGTCAAAAATCTTTCGAGCTCATTTTTGGTAGATTCTGACCTTCATTCTTAGTGATATCATTACCGTTGAACTCCTCTTCTCCTGAGCTTCAATTTGTTATACTATTTGTTAATTTTGGACTATTTTTGTTTGACCAAAATCTAGCAATTAACCTAGCTGCCGATGATCTTTTCTAGCAATCTTCAGCTAGTGAGGGAAAGTAGAGTATATTTCTGGATTCCTCACTTTGATACGAGTCTATTGACACCAATTTCATGCTAATTGCCACCATTGATATTCTCCAGTGAGCATTATTGACAGTTCTAAATTAATTTTCAACGTTTAATTCAATGATTGAATTGATTAATTTGGCATGATTGAATTATTTATGAGTTTAGATAATTAAATAGAAATACTTAAATTATTTTGGGGCTATTTAGGAATAATGTTAATTTCTAGTAATTAAAGTTGAATTGTAATTCCATATTCTATATTGACGATTGTTGTTGTAAGTTGATTAAGGGAGCCCAAAAGGGGCATATGAGATGTTTATATGTTAAGTCTGTTATTTGTTTTTCAAGGAGATTAGGTCTATTTTAAGGGAAACTGTGCCGATTTTTTGGTAGATTTCTTCGTAAATTAGGAAGAGTCAATTTTTTGATTCTATATTACTTGTTTTGATAACCCTTTGATACTTCATTTTCTAGATCATCTCAGACCTCTCATTGCAGCTCTTGGTCCTAGTTAATGATCTATTTGAGTTTCGCTTTTTATATTGTGAGTAATACTTCATAATATACTTCGTGTTTGCATTCATTTACATTTGATGTATATTTACATAATTTACTTTAGGCATGTTAGCATTTGTGTGTGGTTGCTCATTTTAATATATTACATATTATGTGTGTATGTCGGATGGAGATTGGGATGACATAAGACTAGTTAGGAAATGTGAATTTAATTATGATAATGATGATGATTGATGAGCTATGACTTGTGTATGATGGATTGGCTTGCTCATCGTCCAAAGCTACTACCAGTCAGGTCAGAGCTACGTGACATAGGCTAGTGACGACTACGGCCCTATTGGATCTAAGAGATAGTATTTGGATAAGAGAGCTAGGTAAGAGATTAGCTCCCTAGAATAAGGTTTAGTGTGGTTTCTGCGAACTGATTTCCATCCTTATTTGTTTATATGAATTGTTTGTTTGGGTGGCACATTGCATAAGCACTACATCTTAATTTGATATTAAAGCACTAGATATGTATATTAGTTAGTATCATTTACTGAGTTGAGAAGCTCACTCATGTCCCCTTTTTTTATTTTTTTTCCAGCTCGCAAGTTGAGCATAAAAGTTATTATTATTGTTGAGTTCCCTTGCATTCTTCTCCAACAGTGAGTTTTATTTGAATTTATATATTATATATTTTATTCTAGAATTTTGCAATTACAATATTATGACTTGGATTTGTTATTACCTCTGTATTTATTATATACTTGTCTATGTTGTGGCATGATGAGATTCTCTGATAAACAGATACTTATGAATGGTGATCCACTACAAGAAAAAGGGCATTTAACGACGCTAAAAATTTTATTTAAAGACGCTAATTTGCATCACTAAATAATTTACCGACACAATAAAAGCGTCATGAAATGTGTTGTTAAATTTGCTATCATGAATTTAACCACGACGCAAATACATAGTGTCACTAAATTTTATTTTGTGACGCTTTTATCAAATGTGTCGTGAACATTAATATGGTGACGCTACTATCTATCCCTAAATTAGCAATGCTATTAAAAATTAGTGTTGTTAAATTGGCGACACATTCCATAATAAGCGTCTTTAAAATTGTGTTGCTTTCTTATTTTCATGTCATAAAATTGTTGATGCAATTTACAAATAGCGTCCCAAAATTAGTACTCTCTCTACAAGTAACGTCCTTAAATTAGTAACACTTTAAAATTAGCGTACACAAATTGACAATGTTGTTTAGAGTTTGCGTCCTTAAATTGACTACGCTTTTTGAATATTGTGTCATCAAATAGATACATTCTTTAGAAAAAGATGTCCTTAAATTGGAGACACTATATAGACTTTGCGTTTTTAAATTGGTGACATTTTCTATATTCATTGTCATTAAATTGGCTACACACTTTGATATTAGTGTCCTTAAATTGGTAACACTTTCTACAATTTGAGTATCTAAATTAATGACACTCTAGAATCAATGTCCTAAAATTGGATTTGCTTGATAATAAATACAGACAATTTAAAAAATAATTACTCTTAAAAATATTAACAAAATTAAAATAAAATATAATTGATAATTACTATTAGATTATAAACAAATCTAGTTACATAATATAATAATATACCAATAACAAAAGTTTTAGTGATAACCAAAATGTCATAATTAAAAGCATAATCTAAATACACATAAAATTGATCTCATAAATTTCAAATATTTCAATTAACAATCTTTGAATAGCTTTTAATTATGTAGAATCCGTCGTATCATGCATAAAGCAAAAAAACCAAATTAATATGTAAGAATTTTTTTTTTCATACCATTTATAAATTTAGTTAATAAAAAGCGTAATTTCAATATTTATATTAAATGTGTAACGTCAAACCTCAGACATCAAACTTTTAAACTAAGATAATTCCTTTCAAAAATCTTCCATGTCCTTTCGAAGCCCATCCATCTTTCCTTCATAATCTGATTTAAAATTTGCTATCTTCACTTCATTCTCTTTTTGCAATTGAGCTATTTTACCTTCATATTCAGCTTTCAAGTTTGCTATCTTTATCTCAAAATTTGCATGCATTTTAGAAATTTCCTTTTGCACATTCTCCATTTTAGTATGCCTCGTCACTCTTGGCTGAAATTTTGGACCAAATAGTCGTGTTGGTGTCACACCTAGTCCATATCCTTTAACCCTACCATATTGATCTTGGCCTAAGATTTCAGTAAACACTTCATCTTCAATAGTTTTTGTATCAAGATCCTCAAATGCTGCACTACGTTTTGTAATTTTGTTGGTAACTGTCTCCTGTTACCACAAGTATCAAAGAATTGATATTTTTTTTTAAATGAATGCTAATTAGAATTGTTATCCTCAATTACTCTTAAATTGAATAATTATAATGCACGAGATGAAATTTAAAATAATCATCAATTTGTTGATGTCTAATCAGGCTGACTACGGGTTCTAGAGGCATTAAATATATTGTGGTTTAATTTTGACAAACTCATCAAAAAGAAAAATAGTTCACCAACTATTATCCAATCATTTGCTATACCAAAAATTGATCATTAAACTTCAATCCCAAATGACGTAATTCATAAAATTTTAATTTCACTCACTATGCCATAATTTTAAATGTAACAATCAAAATAGAGAAAAGCATGATAATAGCATAACTTAAATTGAGAGAGGCATTATTATTATTATTATTAATTTAATCTGATATGCAAAAACAGGGGAATTGAAAATAATAAAGAATAAACCAAAAAAATGGCTGACTTTTTCCTCTTTTCTTTCCCAAAATTATCCAAGTCATTTAGAGAATTATAAAATTGTGAGTTAAAATTCAATCAGATCTATCATATCATAGAGGAAAAGGAATGTAATAAAATCATGTCAGGATTTTTTTTTATTTTGTTCCTGTCATCCACTTTGCCAATGACAATTTTCTAAGTTCGAATGCATTTGCACATTTGACTAAGTCTTATTGCCACGATTTTTGCATGTACGTATGACAAGTGGTGGGAATGGATTCGAAAGTTTCAATCTCATCATCTTTGAATTAAATTCAAATAAATTTATATTAAATTAATTTTATATCTATCGGCAGGCTATATATTACTTTTTTAATATTTATGTATAATTTTAATATTTATTTAATACATTTGAACTCAATGTTAATTTTAATAAAAATTTCTAAATATTTAATGACTTGCATGGTGATTTTTTTCACTCTATTTTATTTTATTTTTTTTTTTTTTTTTTTTTTTTTTGCATTTAGTGATGTTTTTGCATTTAAAGAAGGCAATAATGTTTGTTTTTTTTACTCTATTATTTTTGCATTTATTCTAAATCAAGTTATATTATATTATTTTGATTATATTATAAATTTAATTACACATTTAGTATTGCTAATTTAATTAAACATTTTAATTAAAATTATCTTAAATTATTAAATATTATTACTTTAATTAATTATATTCAACTTAATAATTATATTAAATATAAGTTTATTAAATATTTCAATTAAAATTATCTTAAAGTATTAAATATTATTAATTTAATTAATTATATTCAACTTAATAATTATATTAAATATAAGTTTATTAAATGACAATTAGTATAAAGAAATTAAACTAAATTCTATAAAAATAGATGAAATTTTCAAAAAAAAAATTCACAAAATTAATAAAATAAATATTATGGACAAAAATACTATTTTTCTTCTCCTCTTCTCATGCATTTTCTCTCTTATCTATCTCCTTTTCTCTTCTCTCTCTCTCTCTCTCTCTCTCTCTCTATTTTTTTAATGTTTCTCTTTCAACTAATTTTTTATTATATTTTATTAATTAAATATTAATTATAAATAGAAGGTTTAATTATTTGATTTTTAAAATAATATTTGTGATATTAAGAATATTTTAGGAAATAAGAATAAAACAACTAAATTGTAGATTTGATTCAAATGTAAAAATATAAAATTCAATTTAATTTCATATTTTAATTTGAATCATTACAAATATGAAAATTCATTTATAAATGAATATTACTTGAAATTTACTTATAAATTATAAATGAATTCTACATTTATAATTCAATTTGAAATGTGGAAGGCCTAAAATAAGAAAGATTAGTTCCTTATTTAATTCCAACTAACACAACCCCAGTTTTTTCTTTCAACAATTCGATAACACACACTCTCAAATTATAAATGATGAGGCGAGTAAAACATTCAAAAGAGAAAATTCTCAAATTAGGGTAAAAATTTGTTTGATAAAATTAAAGTTTGCCTCAAAATTGTCTAATGGAGGCTTAGATACATCTTACAAACCCTAAAATAAAATAAGGAAATAAAAAATGGAGGCTTAGATACATCTTACAAACCCTAAAACAAAATAAGGAAATAAAAAAATCAAATAGAACCAAATTACAAAACCTGAAAATTTAGTCCAAACTAAAAAGGGCCAGAAAGTGGCAAAAATGATTACTTTGGAGGTCAAAACAACTTTAGAATGAAAATTAGTATTTTTTTTTTATATATAAAATAAGCCTCGTAACTCATCACAAATCAAAAATTATGGCCTATTATCCATAACTGATAAAATCTCTAAAATTACTTAGATTTTCTTCGATTTTTGAGATCCCATTGGTCCAGAAACTATGAGCTAGCTTCCTCCACATTAGTCTCCTCCACTTGAAAAAAAAAAATCGATGTCAAGTTGCGCTAAGGATCCAGATACAATGGCACGTCAGAAGAATGGTAAAGGAATTGATCGGTTGCATTAAATATGTTAGAAATTGTCATGCTATTAGGAAGATCAGCTACATATGTATTGTCATTAATCTTCATGCTAATAGTTTAGCTACATATGTATTGTCATTAATCTTCATGCTAATAGTTTAAGGCCCATATTTCTTTGGCTAAAATTTGATGTAAGTGCCAACTAAAAACTGCTCCCACCTAAGAAATACCATTAAAATTGCCAACCTCAAAAGTCTACTTCTTCCTATGTTTGTCTATAGCTTGCTTGTATTTCATATTGGCTTCATTCTGCCTGTGGGCTACTGCAACATTCTTATTTACTTATTTTGGCAATTGAATCAAATCCAATGTATGTTGAGTCTTGGTGTAGACAATTAAAAATAGGTACTTGCCATTATGAACAACATTATTGTCAGCAAATTATGCTTGAGATAAAGTCACATTCCACTACTTAGGTTTCTCATCACAAATGTTATGAATTAGATTGCCTAGGGTTTGATTCATTGCTTCCATCTGACCATGTGTCTGAGGGTGAGCTATGCTACTGAAGTTCAAGATAAAGTCAAACAACTTCCACAAGCACCTCCAAAGATGACCAAGGAACTTACTACCTCTATTAAAAGTGAAGATTTTGGGCACACCATGTAGATAGACCACCTTCTTGAAAAATAATCTACCCGCACTAGCTGTATTTGAAGTCTTTCTGCAAGGAATAAAGTGCACCATCTTTTAAAATCTATCAATAACAATAAACATAGAATCTACACCTCTCTGTGTTTGAGACTCTCTTAGCTATTTGACAAGCACCACTAAATATAATTGGTTACATCTTTGAGTATATGCAACTAATGAAACCTTTCTTTTACTATAATGATTGTTTTATCTCTCCCTAAATGTCCAACCATACCTTCATGTGCAAATTTGCAATCACCTTGCAATGAAGTCTAAGGAAGGCAAAGTTGATTACCATACATCAAGTAACCATTCTGCAGATAAAAGTCTTGTACAAGCTGTCCAAGTAAACATTACCTCCAAATATCCCCAAAATTTGAATCAACTTCATAAGGCTCTTTTAATTACTCAAACCCAACCACTTCACTACCTAAAGTAACCAGCAAAGCCACTCTTCTACTCAAGGCACCTGTAGCCTTATTCTATACTTCGAACTTATGCTTCAACTAAAAAAGGAATTTTTACAAAATTCGGCACCATCTTGCTTGCATGTCCTTGCTAATTTGCTTTTAGCTATTCAAAACTTCAAAGCCTTATGGTTAGAGTACAAAACAAACTCCTTACATACCAAATAATATTTCTAGGTCTTTCAAAGCACATAACATAATATGATTCTTTATCATAAGTGCTCCATTTCCTCCTAACATCACTAAGTTTTTCACTAAAGAAAGCCATAAGATGCTTCTCTTGGGATATAATAGCACAAATTCTAACTCCACCCACATCACAATCCACATCAAATTACTTCTCAAAATCTGGCAAAGCAAGGACTGGGGTTGTACAAAGCTTCTTTTTCATTATGGTGAAACTGCTCTCTATTTCTTCTTCCCAAAGGAACTTGCCTTGTTTTAAACACTCTATCATAGAAGCTACAATGGTACTAAAATTTAGATGAATCATTTATAATAGGTTGCCAACCTATAAAAACTCCGCAGTTTAGAAACATTAATTGGGGCTGACCATTCCCTAATTGCTTTAAACTTCACCTTATCCACATAGATTCCTTTAGTATTCACGATATAACCCAAAAACAATAGTTTGTTAGTGAGGAAACTGCACTTCTTAAGTTTAATATACAACCTATTTTCTTGCGAAGCTATTAGTACCTCTCTCAAATGCAATAAGTGTTAATCTTCTTCTTTGTTGTAAATTAGGATTTCATCATAATACACAACCATAAATCTTCAAATAAAAGGTTCAACACTTGATTCATCAAATGCATGAAAGTGTTATGTGCTTTTGATAACCTGAATGGTATCACCAACTATTCATACAACTCCTTCTTGGTCTTAAATGTAGTTTTCCTCTCATCCCTTAGATGAATTCAAATATGATGGTACACATTCTTCAAATCCAACTTGGAAAACCACTTGGAACCACACAATCTATCCAACATATCATCCAACCTTGGAATCAAAAACTTTTACCCTACTGTGATATTGTTTATGGCCCAACTCCAAGTTCTATCCTTCTTAGGTGTCAACAATATAGGTGCAACTTAAGAACTCATGCTCTCCTGGATGTGTCCCTTTTTTAGTAGCTCTTCCACCTTTTCCCTTAGGATCTCACTGTCTTTAAGACTCATTTTGTAATGAGGTAAATTAGGCAAACTTGAACCTGGGATCAAATCAATATGGTGTTATATGTCATGCATTAGAGGCAGACCATCTAGAATTTCTCTAGGTATTAGCTCCACAAATTCTTACAATAAAGCTCTAACTATTTCAGGCTACTCCTCCACTTATATTTCAGTATCTACCACAAATGCTTCATTTACTTCCCTAATCTCTTTCACCTCTGCATCAAATATGCTAGTAACAATAAGAAGGTGAAGTTTTTAGACTTGACAAATTTATTCTTCAAGGGCAACAATGTATATTTGACAACATCTTTCTCTTATTGCTCCTTCCTAAATCTTATACATCGACACCAAATTGTCAAGTTCTCTTAAACAACCAATGGCATGCATCCATATCTATAAAATAACAATACATTTCATCCTTATATCTACCTATAAAAAAAGGAAGCTTACACCTCTCTTTCACTTCTATGCTATTAGCACTAGGCTTAATCCACCCCAAAGTGTAAGAATTGGGATGTTTTTCTAATGAAAACCTAGGTTCCGCATAGTCTCTCTTCTTAGTATATTCTTACAACTCCCATTATCAATAATTATGGTAAATACATTATTTAAAAAATAATGCTCTGATACCACACTTGATACAGTGAGTAAAACGTTCAGAAGAAAAAAAATTAAAATTAGGGTAAAAGTCTATTTTATAAAATTAAAGTTTGCCTCAAAATAGTTTCATGGAGACTTATGTATATTTTACAAAACCTAAAATGAAATAAGAAAATAAAATAAAATGAAACATAACCAAATTACAAAACTTGAAAATTCGGTCCAAACTAATTGAAAAGGCCTAAAAATGGTCTAAATGACTGCTTTTGAAAATTGAAACAAACTCATCCAAATTAGGATGGAATGTTGTAGGGCTTGAAAATTATATTTTTTGATATAAAATGGGTCTCGTAACTCATCCCATATCAAATGTTACAGCCCCTTATCCATTACCAATAAAATCTTAAAATTACTTGGGTTTCCTCAAATTTTTGCAATCCAATTGGTCCAAGTAGGGTTAAGCATAGTACTCAAGCAAACCAAACTAGTTTAGCACTGTATTGTAAGAAATTTGGAACTTAGGATGAAAACCTTACCAAACTGTACCGAAAATTTTAATTTGGTACTGATTCTTAGTTAAGTACCAGCTTGAACTAAACCATTAGATCCAGGAACTACAAAATGGTTTCATCCACATCAATAAATTACTTCATTTTAAACATGAAAAATCGTCAAAATAAAATTTATTTAATATCGCACACGAGGGTTCCAAAGTGAATGTATTAAGATCCGAAATGCATTTATAAGGGCAAACGTAGAACATTATTCTTTCATTTAATTACAACATATAATAATAATAATAATAATAATATCAATATATAAAATTACTAATGTTATGATTCTGCACCTCATGAAATGCCTGCATACGTTTCAAACACACCGTACTAATAGGGTCTATATTAACTTTTCTTGAAGGGAGGAAAAAAGCGCAACTTTCTGCTTGGTTGATCAGAAAATGCAAGAAAAGAGAAATTTCAAAAGGGGAAGCTTTGGAGAAATTAATGTTGTGTTAGACTAATCTGATAAGCCAAAAACTAGCACTAAATTAGTGAAAAGAATTATGAAAAACTTTGTTTGAAATAAAGCAATGGCTGGCTTCAAAAAAAAAAAGTAAAGCAATGTCTGCAATATGCAAATTATGATAGATTATATTGTACTTCTGATATTCCATTAATATATTTACCCCGGGAACAAGGTTATAAACAGGTTTACCAAAGACAGATTTATTTGGCAAATTATGGAGATAGCAACAGTAGATACATAGAAATAATTCTGAAATTAGTAGCAAGACTTGAGGGTTAATTTTCATATTTATTGGATAATTTAGAGAGTTTTCACGTAGTAGACCAAGCTGGCACTCGTTAAGCGAAGCTATTCACAAAGGCTCCTGACTTAGCCACCTTTTAAACATAGCAAAACATTCTGCAGGCAGGTACTCAGGAGCTGTATGCCCTCCACCCTGCAACAAATTGACCCAACAATTAAAGTTATTTAAACAAAATAACAATAATAATTTGAGATCAATAATACTATTAAGAGTCATTAATTAAAATGGCAAGGTAATTGACCTTTATAGTCACATATGTCATCTGATTAGAGTAAACTCTCGTATATCTGCACAAGTCAAATATCCAAAAGTGTTAATTAATTTTCTTACATTGACATAAAAAGTATGACTGTCAGAGGGAGAGGACATTACATACCCTGCAATTTGGCCTTCAACGTACCACTTTCGCCAATCATCAACAATAGAGAAATTGAGAGATCTTATCCATGCTTCAGTTCCCAAAAATGGCACAAGCATGTCATGATCGCCACTGTTTCAAGTAAAATCACGCATGAACATTTTTTCAGAAGTTATCAATTTACTGAAATAGAGTAATTACTCTGTCTAACCTGTAGATCAGTGAACGATAACCTTTCTTTGATAGGTATAAATGATACTTAATACTGCTGCTAATTTCATGTTTGTAAGATATTCCAAAATTGCATCTTTGCCATTCTCCTATAGATCCCTGCAACAGATAAATAAAATGCTGCATCAGATTTGCTATTAGTTTTAAGTACTGTTTAATCTTTTTCAAATATTAATTCTTATACCTCTCTTATATGTAGTGCCTTTTTTACACTATTGTCATTAACCCAATATTTCGAAAGCAGATACGCGTAAGCCTGCAAATATACATAAAAGAGAACTAAGAAAACAAGTTAAAATTGGAATAATGAGTATTACTTGGAAGAGAGTATCTAACAGATTAAAAGAAATAAAAATTGACAAGGGAGCTTTTGGGTCACTGCCTCAGCCGTACTGGAGTCATCTATAGGGCTGAAAATTCTCGAATTCGAGTGCAGTCAGAGTCAAATTTACCCAAAAAAAATAAGAAAAGAAAAAGTGGAATTACCCTGCAGTCAATTGTAGGAATTGATGGATCAGGATCAACAATGTCTGCAGAGCTGTGAATGAGAGATCTTCTTGTGCGAAATAAACTCTCTATTGGCTTTGGGGAGGCAAAAGCACAAAGGGGTTCCAAGATTTGTGCACTATTAATTCCTGAAGTACACTGGCGAAGCCAGTTGTAACTTGTAAGTAGTAACAGAATATATTCACTATTATGGATTTACACAAAATCCTGTATATTATTGAAATTAAATAACATAAAGGTTATGTTTTTATGTACCCTATAGAAGTTCTGCATTTGATTCAAACACTCTGCATTGCTGGGGTCTACAGAAGTATATTCTCCTCCACAACTTCTCTTCAGTGACTAGAACAAGTTGTGGAATATATAGTTAGATGACAAAACAGTAAAACCTTTTTTCTGTTTGTTTGTTTCCGCCAGGATTTTATTTTAACTTTTCTCTTTTTGAAATGACTAACAATGAATTTAGCTTAATCAGGATATCGTGGCAGGTTATGGTGTAGAAGTTTATGCAAGATATGGACTAACCTCATAGAGTTCGTCAGAAATAAGTCCCATTCCATGAGCAAATGGGATCTTAGAGTTGCCATCAAAATTGAGATCTGTAGCAGCATTTCCAAGTAGGTATCCCTGAAACGAAAAATTATTTAGGCTTAACATAGGGAAATCATGCATCCAACATTCACATTCGATCCGTATAGGATCATGAGAAATGGATATCCTACATGAATGTAAGAAAGAGAAAAAAAACTGAATCAAATGAAAACTATAGTTGCAAACCTTAAGATTTATTAGAGGTTTGCTACCCTCTTCATTGCCTGCATCAATCATCACCATAATCCTTAGAACAACTAGCTAGAGACTGGATATTTTCTAACAATTTTAACAAAATAAATCCAAAAACAAAACTGCATGGATTTCTTCAGACTTGGTAATACTGGAGTTGTTTATAGAACTATGAGATTATGAGTTTGAACATGAATATGAGCGCCTTGTTAAGTAATTAACCACAAAACATACCAATTGAGATTTTTTGAACTAAGGCTGGAAGAGGAAGGCCAGAGTACGAGTCCCCACCGACATAGACAGGATTTGAAAGGAATTCTGGATGGTCAATTAGCCACTGCATAAATAAAAATAATAAAACTATAACAACAATAATAAATTGTACCTATAGAATTAACTATCTTGATTCTTAATCTGTGACATTACCTTTCTAAGAAATTGCTCGGCTTGTTCAATTTGTATGAAGTCACCTGACACAGAAGCAAGCTGGGTTTTTGCGTAAGAGAATCCAGTGCCAACAGGCGAATCTACGAATATAATGCTGGCCACCTAAAAATTAATCACATTAATTAGGGGATAAAACTATCATCTTAATGTATAAATTGTTTAAAACTGGTAGAGAACACTGTAAAACCCGTGTCCATGAGTGTGGATTCAACACCAACGATGGCAAGCTCCCATTGTACTCCGCTACGTCAAAATAGAGTGGACCTGCATACATTTAAATATCAACGTAATTCATCATAATTTGTGACAGCTTGTTTCCTCTTATAAGTTACAAGTAGGATAGTTCAAAAAATTAGAAAAACAAACTATGGGATTTAATTCAAAAAAGAACTATCACAGCATCATTATGAGAAAAATATATGTTTAATTTATGCATTAAAATTTAATAATATACACTCAAATTGAACAAATGTAGCACTAATATAGCCATTAATCTTTTGTATCCATAGATATCATAGACTCTTTACCCGAACCACATAAATTATGTTCTTGTTTTTTTCTCTCGTCTATATATATATATATATATATATACACACCGTAACCATTGAAAACTCTTCCCTATTTATATATATATGAAAGTATTTTATCAGTTACAAAGGTTCAAATATATCATTTGAGTCCTTTTATATTTAAAAAATATATTTTTGAAATTTAAATAATTAATTTTTTATTGAATAAATATTTTTAAAAAATTTAATTTATTAAATACATGGGTTGACCCATTTAACCTAGTTATTAACGTGTCCAGATTTGAATTTGATTTTTTGATATGATTAGTTAAACAGGTTATGTTCAAGTTGATTATTTTTGCATTATACACGATATGAATTGCCAGCCCTATTAATCAGTATTGTAATTAATAAGTTGACTTTATTCCTGACGAGTTGAACTTAATTCACCTAAGAATTTCTTCATTTCAAGATATATATATATATATATATATATATATATATATATATATATATATATATATATATATATATATATATATGAAAGAGTTTTCAATGATTACAACTTCATAGTAACCATGATAAAACTTTGTACAAGTATTACATGATTATATATTTTCCAAGCTAAAAAATGAATTAAAATCAATCAACTTTGTGTAAGTATTAAATGATTGAAATTTTCCAAGCTAATAAATGATAGTCATAAATATTGCTGAAAAATCAAAATGAATTAAAGCCGTTAGATTTTAATCCAATGGTTAAAAGAATAATAACCATCCATGGGTAAATATTTTAGTAACCATTGAAACCACATCTATATAAATAGAGAATAAATGTGTTTACACGTATCAAGTAATTCCTGTTAATATATTAACTTATTTAAATAAATGAATTACTGACGAGTTAAGCAGGTCAATCCATTTAAATCTAGTTTTTTTTTTCATGTCATAAATAAGTTAACCTGTTTATAACCAGAACCTATTTAACTATGTGTCATGTTATTTATTCGGGTCGTATCAAAAATTGTCAGCCCTAGTAGTTAATTTTCATATCCACCTTAATCTAAGATTTTTTACTCGGAGAATGCTCAATTTAGGGCCTGTAGTTTTCTCAAATGCTCAATTAGAGGCCTAAAAAAAATTTTCAATCAATTAGGGTCTTGAACTTGCAATTTAGTAAAATTTAAGACCTGGTCGTTAATTGTCATTAACAGCTGATAAGTGCGACCCACTTCATTTTTTTTAAATATTAAAATTTTAAAAATAATATTTTTAAATAATAAAAAATATTAAAATTAAAATTAAAAACTAAAATTGAAAAAAAAAATCTAGGTTTCATCAAAATCTAGATCCCAGATCCACAACACCAAGATAAGGTTTTAACCAAATCAACTAACAGAATCATAAAAAACAAGAGATGAATCGCAGTTTACATGAGAAAAGGAGAAAAAAAAAAAAGAATTGCAAGATACAATATAAGAATAAAATCTATTCGTTATCTTCTAAAAAAAATGAGATTTATTTCTCAACGCCTATTTACTTGTTTACGCTAATTTAGATTTTGATAAAACCCATTTTTTAAATTTTTTAGAGAAAAAAATATTTTTTTGATTTTAGTTTTTAATATTAATTTTAATTTTTTATTATTTAAAATATTTTTTTTAAAATTTTAATATTTAAAAAATATGAAGTAACTGTTAATGGCAATTAACGGTCAGGCATCATATTGAACCAAATTACGAGTTCAAACCTTTAATGAAATGGAAAATTTCTTCAGGCCTTCAATTGAGCATTTGAAAAAAATACAAGCCCTAAATTGGGCATTCCCCCATTGTTTCCTTGAAATGGGCAATTACGTCGTAATAGTTGCTTGCAGTGTGACCCAGAAAACATGTTATCAGGACTCGGGCAAGCCATATTTGTCCACTTGAATAAGCAATTGAGGCGTGCAATAGCGAACGACAGGTCGCTCACTTTGCTACTACGGACTAATGGGAGACGTATATTGAAAGATAAACAAGTCGTTCTCTTGTAATTAATAGACTTAATTAATTGTGATATTTAGTACGAATACACTTACAGTACAACGACATATTATTACCATCCACAATTCACAAAGCTATCTGATAGATAAGGGGTTTTGGGTAAAATTTTCATAAACCTGAATTCTATATCATCTTACCAATTTCAAAAACAAGGCCAGAAAGTGCAGAGCAGCCAGGGCCACCAGTTAACCAAAGCAACAGAGGGTCTTCTTTGGCATTCCCCTGAGACCTAACGAAATAGTAGAAGAGCTGCACATCTTCTGATTCACCCACGCTAATATATCTGACAAAACCATAATTTAAAACACCTAATAAATAACTTAAGATTGAAATTAGTACTTAATTTAGCTTCTGCTAATGAAAGATCAACTACTCACCCAGTTTCAAGTTCAAAAGGAAGTGGACCCTGAAACCCGGGAAGAAACTCAATTTTTGAATGAGACACTGCAACTTGTGGCCAATACTGTAATACTAGCAGAAAAAGAATTAAGCAGAGATGATCTGATCTTTCCATTTCTCAGCCCTGATCATCACTAGCAATAAACTAATGATCCTTTCCTTCACCTACCACATATTATTAGCCATTAATATGCAAGATAGATATGGTTTGGTGGGGGACTGTGATAAGGAAGTTTGAAAATGTATAATCTAGAAAAAACACAAGGTGAAGAGTAGAGACGTGAGCTCATTTATTATCTTCTTGTATTTATTTATTTATTTATATATGTCCAAGCGCTTTAGACATTAATTCTGGAAAACGACAATTGACTAATATTGCCGAATAATGAATATAATAACAAATTTTCCTGAAGAAAATAATGAATATAATGACAAAGTTAGGAATTTTAATTGAAAAATCAGCAATGTTGAGTCAGTACTGCTGAAAACTGGACTTTTGCAAATGCATATATGCAGCCAATTCCTCAAACGGTTGCCCCTCTCCCCTCTCCCCCTCCCCCCCCCCCCCCCCCCCCACAAATAATAAATTCTGCGTCTTGTTGCTGTCTTGCCATGTCGTAACCAAAATTAACAACAAAAATTAAAAGTATGCCCTGTAATAAATCACATACAAGGAGGAAAAGGACAAAGCAATTCATCTCATAGTCCATCAACGTGGAATTTTTTTGGCCTTTAGAGCTTGTTCGCTTTTCAATGATGATAGAGCTGCAAGATTTACAGTCCATTTAGAAGAAATGATTCCATGAACTTTTCAAATTGTGTTTTTAAAAAAAAAAAAAAAAAAATTGTGTTTAGAAAATGAAAAAAAATATTCATTTTAATTCTACAATTTTTTTTTTTTGCCAAATATTTTAATTCTACAAATTCGATTCTATTAATTCTATAAATTTAATTATGTGAAATTGAATATAATTAAATCAAATTCCATTACAATATGTTTGAAACAAATAAATTTTATAAAATTTTGTGAATATTCATTTGGAATTTCATTTTTTTTTTAATTTTATATTTGAAACATAAAAAAAAAATTCATTTTAATTCTGCAAATTTAATTTTTATGGAATTAAATATAATTGTGCTAAATTCTATAAAAATATATTTATAAATTATAAGTGAAATCTACAGTAAATCTTTAATGAAGGCGTATAACAATTAGCCAAAAAAAATGAAGGCCTAGAATAAGAAAGATTAGTTCCTTGTTCATTTCCAACCAACAGAGCCCCAGTTTTTTCTTTCAATAGTTCTACAGCACACTCAGAAAAGATACAAAAGCAACTGGAGTTAAACCCAACATAACCACATATCTAGATATCCAGGCTATAATTAACTGGATGGGCCACTAGCATCGCTTGCTTGCAACTCTTGTAGATCATAATAATGCTGTAACAACAGTCTCCCACTTTAACATAGGTATCAGTTAAAAAAAATAAATAAATAAGTCATCTGTATGCTGTAATGTCAAATATTGTGAGAGGTGAACAACGAGTACTGCTATCAAATTACTTGTGTGAATGCTTTACTAATTTGTTTGTTTCTGTCTGATTTTCCGCTTGGCTTTAAGGGTTGTAGTTGCACATACATTACATGTGATTTTAACAGGAATCAACAACCATGCTACTGTCAACTGTAGCTACAGTGTCAGTAATTTTTTTCCATTTCCATCGCCACAGCATCTTCTTTCTTTTCATTCTCTGCTTTCTCAACTTTCAATTTCTGTCAGAAAATTCAAGATACATTCAGTTGCAAGGAATGTTGATGAAAATAAGCCATACTACAAATTAATAGGACATCTGAAGAGTATGAAGGGAGAAAATTTCAAAGCATTTCCAGATGCAAGATCAGTGTCTTGCATGGTTCCAGTTGTAAAAGGGTTACAAGCAGACCATAAAAGCAGAATGTACGTCACTTACCTTAGTCGCCATAGATGTTTGTTTTGTCATCTGTGCAAACATGTTGGAGTAGAGCTTTGCATCTCTCTTATTGCTTTCTGCTTGAAGTTGTTTCAGTGTTTTCTGAAGTGACCTGACCTCCCTGAAAAGAACAAAGCTAGTGAACACCACCACAGAGAAATGCATCTAGGAATTTCGAACTGAAGGATGTTCTATGTTTACCCGTTCTGAGGATCAACCTCAAGAGCTTTCTTGATGTCTAGTTCAGCTGAAACCAAATCTGCAGTTTGCATATATGCTTGTGCTCGCCTATACAAAGCTTTTAAATTATTGAACTCAACATCCAGTACCTGTAGGAGATAAAAATTCTCAACATCCAGTAACTGTAGGAGATAAAAATTTAGAACATAGGATGACATTTTGTCTCAAATTATACTTGTCAAGCTACAGAATCTTCCGTATGGAAGACCTAGGGTATAGCCATTTCTAACTACCACTGCACTTCTTAAACCATCTACAGTTGAGAAATGCAGTTCAAGTGAGTAGGTACAGAATCCCATGATCTGAATGAAAGTAAGGATATAGACTCCAGTTGTATCCCCCTTTCCATGAAATTATAGCAGTGCCTTTCTACTATGATGCAGCATGCTGTGACACAATGCAGGCAATTGATCAGAATTGTAGCAGGACCAACAAGTGCAGACGAATCAAAACAAATGGCTCAGGTTCTCAAGGGGAAAATCCAGCTATCAAATCTTTAACCCCCAGCATAAAACGGGTTTCGGGAATTACAAGTTTACAAGTTCAAACAATATAATTTCAGACCAGAATATTACCTTCAAAGCTAACTTCAGAAATCTCATGCCTCAAAAACATACAATTTGCATGGTTTCATATTTTACAATCTTCCTATCTACCCTTTTCTCCAATTACAATTACATGTTTACTATTTGTCTTTTAGCACCTCACCTTTGAACATAATGTGATTGTTCCCTGGAAATCATCAAGTTTGAGGCTACATGCAGCTCCATTCAGCCAGCTGGACACTCTTAATGATTTGACTAGCTTTTGCTCATCATCTCCAAAGAGTTCCTCTTCTGCAACATAGTCCGCAGCCTAATAGCATGAACAAAAAGTTAAAGCAAAATCAATATCTCCTCCATAAAATCCCATGCAAATTTGTTCCAAAATGATGATGATGACAAGAAGATAACTGAGCCACCTTATCATACTTCTTTCCTGCTTTTTGATACCTCCCGCTTTTAAATAATAGATTGCCTTCTTCTTTCTTTCTACCAGCAGCTTCAATTTTCTCCTGATTATTCATCTCCCATGGTGCTTTTTCCTACTTGTCAGAAATAGAAGTCACTGGATTAGCACCATTAGAAATTAGGGAATATATCACGTAAAATTTACCCAGGCAACTGCCCATTTTTATTCTATTCTATTTTCTTTTTGCCTTTTTTTTTTTTTTTTACCATACATTGATTACAGTAACTACCTTTATAAAATCTAACATTTCAACTTCATAGACTAAAACTGAAGATGGGGTTACAGTAGCAAGATCCTTTTTCACTTCAATGCTTCCAAAACCATAATCAGGATTTATCGTCAATACCGCCTGCTCCCCTTTCTTCATTGTTGCAGCCGCACGATCTAAACCAGCTATCACTTGTTCTGCATAATGCAAAATACAATGGTATGATTTTGAGTTTTTGCCTGATAGTTGGAAAACTCCAGCTCAGTAACATAAAGATTGAACTCACCTTCATCTGTAACAAATTGCAAAGGCTGCTCCCCATCAAGTCCTTTCTTTTCAAATACAGTTCCATCTTGTAGCCTAGCTGTATAGCTAACTGCATGAAAAAGTTCACAACAAATTGGCATTTGGCATCGTTTAAAAATAGGAATTATCTAATAGTCAAGAAAGACACAATGCAAAAAGCAAAGATTGCTTGGCCTATATTTTTATCCTATAACGACCAATTCTCCCCAATTTCTGAAGCATTTCCTTTTAAGAGACATCACTGTACACTAAGTGCATGTGACTAGATAACCAAAGTTGCTGGCTGACCAGATAACCAAAGTTGTTGGCTTGAGCATCTAAAAAAGTGGAGCATCTCTTTTAGTTCTTTGAAGGTCATCAAGTCCATTCAACACTAGTGTTGATATAACAAATGCGATCCTGAATGGGAAGTTCTGAATACCATGTCAATTGTCAACCCCATGATGGGAATAAGCATAAAGTACTGGCATATAACATTTCAGGCTTAACAAAAGAATCTAAGTGAACACATGCACATTATTTTGCTAACAAGCAATATGCCATCTCTTGGTGCATCGACTAAACCAAGGCACACACACAGTCGTCTTGTCCCACAGAGTAGGTATTCTTATCAATTATATGTGAATTGCTCAAAGTATTCCTGATTAGGTAAAATGTCTCTGAATATCATTCCATATCCATTTATGCATCCTTACACAACTGATTCTGATGATATTGCTGCAAACCATTAGGCATATATCAGTATACTTACTAGTTACAATGGCACCTTCATTTGCAACAAGGGTGCCCTCCCCCTCTTTTAAGATCTTCTTGAATACCTTGGCATCACCAGTAACATCAACAACAGGCTTGAAAGATACCAACTCCAGATCCACATTCAGCATTGAATTTGGTGGGACTGAATCGATTCCATCACTAGCATCCTTCCCCTCCTCTCCAAAAGCGTCTGCAATTGTTTTCCCAGATTAAAGGCTTAAAATCAATAATCCATATCGGATCTGAACTTGTTTATAGATTAGAGGAATAAAACATAATAAATAAAAGAGAAAAAATTAAACACAGATTTCCATCATGTAGATCATATGGCCAACATTAGAAAAAGGCAATACGCTACTAGCTCATCTACTTATCTTCCTGCATAGGTATTTCATTTTGGCACTGGAGCTCATACAATTTTAGCTCAGATACATTAAGAAGTTACAATCTAACTGCTGGAACACTATAATTAGATCAATAAATACCTTAAAAAAAATGAAGTACCTCATTTGGGATGACGAATTATGAGCATTCATATTAGCCATGAGCGCAAAATAGGATGGAAGCAACAATACATTCTTTTTTTAGGGTCAATTTGGATAGATGGCAATTTGAAATGAAAGTAGATTTTGGACTTGAGTTTCAAGTATAAATTTACAAAAATAGGCATCGTACAAGTTCTAAATGCTCAAATAATTTCAAATTACTAACTACCCTCATGTATTAAGCAGGGAAAAATTTTAGAAGCAAAATTCAGGCAGATTAGTACTTGCTTTGAGATAACACACACCATATATTTTGATTCGTAATCTCATCTAAAAGCACTACTTCTCACTATCAACTCTATAAAGGCTACATAGAACTCCTAATTTCTACCACATAATTAACAAATAGAGATAACAAGCATGGAAGTGCTAAGGATCACTTGGAAATTAGTTATCAAACCACTGGCTTGATAAGTCCTATGTACGATTCACAGTAGTTTTATCATTTATCATCACCTCAATTTAGGTTGCACAGAACAACCAATGGCACTTCAAAAAGTTGAAGGATTTTCCTCCACACAGATGAATAATAGATAACTTAATTTGAACAAGGAAATTGGTATAAGAATTTATTTCTGCTGATTATCAATACGAACAGTCTACAATGTGGCGTGCAGCTATTTACTAGTTACTACAAATGGTGAGAAAACGTACACTGAGGTTGGACAATTAGTTTAGTCTTCTCTCCTCGTTTCATGGTTATAATAGCTTTTGACAGTGCAGGAAATAGATGACCTGACAAGTATAATGTTGTTGATTAATAGAAGTCAATTATCAAGAAATAATTGATCACCCATGTAAGCAGTTAAGCATCATAAGAGTATCTTTGATCAATGTTACCATCTTTTACATGAAATTCAATTCCTTCTTCAGGTGTTTTCGCGACAACAGTACCATCAGGAAGTATCACTTCATACTTCACTGCACCAACCAAGGGTCACCCACGTCACTGCATTTCATACATTTAAAATGACTATCAGAAAGGAAAATAAAACTCAACAAAATGAGCAGTTGAATTACCAAGAACTTCATCCAAGTCACCAGGACGCTCAAACCTCTCTCCTTTCTCCATAATTTTCTTGACAATTCCACCATCTTTGCTCACGTTTACCACTGTGATCCAAGAAATGAGTTCAACCTCAAACAGAATGACAGAATTCGGTGGCACACCATCACGGCCAGTGACTCCATAGCCCAATTCAGGAGGCACAATGAACAATGCACATTCCCCTTTTTTCATAGTAATTATTCCATGATCTAACCCAGCTACGACTTGACCTATCAAACCCACAAACATCGAAAAAATAACCAAAGAAACAATCTTGGAGATAAACATGAAAAAATTCAAGGATATTACACATAACATAAACATAGACAAACACATATATTAAAAAAAAAAAAAAAAAAGACCTTGACCAAGCTTGAGAGTCACAAATTCATCTCTGTCTCGTGTAGAATCGAACTTGGTTCCATCAACCAAAGTACCCACATAGCGAACTGCATTAAGTCAGATCACAACTCCACTTAAATTCAGTGTATATATATACATATATAAACAAATGCATACTCAGAAGCAAACATAAAGTACCGGTAACGTCATCATTGAATTCAGGGGTTTCCCAGCCTAGACCGCTCTTGAGGAGCTTCTTTTTGATACCGGAGTTACTAAGCTCCCTCTCTTCACCAACCTTGAGAGGCGGAGCTGATTCGATCACCTCCCCTGGTTCTTCATCGAGCTCCTCCTCCTCGTCAATGTCTGACACGTGTTTCACTTTATCCACCTCCATTTATCGGTCACTTCAATCGTTTTCCGTTCTCCGATTACTTTGGCTGACCGAGATTTTGAAATTTTCGCCGGCGATATGCGTAGTAGTTTCTGGACACTTATCGATTCGGAATACTATGTGGCGGGACGGTACATGTTTTGTAATTGTGATTGGACTATGAGGATATTTTAGAAATTTTATCTTTCTGAAAGTTTATTGGGTTGAAGTAACATGGAATTTTCTAGATAAATCTTATTGAGCAGCCCATGTTGCTTAGTGGGCCACAGACCCAGTAAAATAACATATAGCACTTAGAAAGTAGACGTCGTGATGACCCACTGCATGAGTGCCTCCAACACTATGTTTGGAAAAATTTTTAGAAAGAAAAGAAAATAAAGAAAAAAAAATTTTTTTTTTTCTTCATTTATTTTCTTCTCTTTTATTTGGATAAGAAGGAAAATAAAAGTTATTTTCCTTTCTTTTATTTGAATTGTATTTAATTATTATTTTTTCTTCTTCTTTTTTTATTTTCTTTCCATTTTGGAGAGAAAATAAAGAGGAAAAAATAGTACATATTTTTTTTTCTCTCTTTATTTTTCCTCTATTTCCAAACAATGGAAAAGAAAAATAAAAATTATTTTTCACTCATATTTTCTTTCCTCCCATATTTTCCTTCATTCCAAACATAGGGTAAATGAAAGGAAAAATCCATATTTGCGATTCATTCTATTTTTGTTTTTTATTGTTCAAAAAATGTTTAAAAAAATTTATTTTTAATTTATTTTTTCAAATTTTACAAAAAATTATATTATTAAAATATTTTTTATTTTATTGAGCATTAGTAAGAGATTTAATTACTCCATCGAACTATTTTATCACTTCAAAAATGATTTTCATTTCATCATTTATTTTTGTGTAGATTGGTTGTGTTTGCATCAAAAATAAGTGGACTTGATCTGTAAATCATTTTAAAGCTCAAGTATATTAAAGCCTAATAAAAGTTATTTTCGTTGGTTTATTATTAATTATTTAAATTTAATTAATTAATGAGCTAGCTCATATTTAATGAAAACCAATAAGTCTAGTAGAATTCTCACATATGCAGAAAATGAATTTTCAAATGATTCAACCATATTCACTGGTATAAAGAAAGTATATGTTTTAAGTGGAATATGGAAGAAGTAAGGAAGTGGATCTTATTAAAAGGCCGCAATTACCAACAAACATATTTTAAAGTTGCGTTTCGTTGACATGACATGATAGAACAATTAAAAACTTGACAGGATAGAATATTATAAGATAAAAAAACAAAATTTTATTATGTCTAATATTTTGGAACAACTGAAATTAGGATTGGACATTTTATAAAGACGACAATAATATCTCTATAAACTAATTATTTAAATTTTTAATAAAAAACATTAGTGTAGTAAATATTTAAAAATACTAAAAATAAAATATTTTAATGTATTGAATATTTATCTATTCTATTTAATGAATAAACACATTAAAATATAAAAAATATTAAATATTTATTATCAAACATAATATTTCTAAATAAAATATAAATAGTTATAAGAAATAAGAAATAAAATATGAAAATAAAAAGTTGATTACAGCTCATTAAATAAAAAAAAAAGATGAAATATACATATTTATTCTATAATTTGGTTTAAGATATTTTAAAAAATGAATTTTGCAAGCCCATTAAAAAAATATTTGCATTTTATATTTATTAGCTAAGCATTAAAAAGAGTTATTTATAAGGAAAAAATTATTCATTCTAAATAATTATAATAAAAAAAGTTTCATAAAAAATATTAAAAAAGAAATACAACTAAAAATAATAATTTTAAAATAAAACTAAAAAGATAATTTTGTATTTATGTGAGAATAGTTTTGGAAATAAATTACTAAATTTTAGTTTCTAATGAATAACAAGTATGTCCTCCTTATATGAGAGAGACTCAAATTGAGTGGTGAAAGTGGATAAAATTCAGTTTTTATCCAATTCTTGTGACATTAAAAATTTGTCAAACACTATATTAGATATTTTAGTACTGTCTTATCCAATTATTGGGTGCTATCCAAACGCAGCCTAAGGGACTATAAAAGGAGAACAGGATTATAGTAACAAACTCCAACAATTATCAAGAGAGAGAGACAGATACAAGAACCAGCTTACAATTATCAAAAGGTGACCAATCAACAAAGAGATTTCACCAAGAGATCCATCAACCCACTAACAATCACACAATACATCTACTAATCAACAGACAAAATTCCTCTTATAAGCTATCAATGCCAACATTCACCAATAGTTAATCAAGAGATTTCACCAAGAAATCCACCAGTCCACCAATAATCACCCAACACATTTACTAGTCAACGGATAAAATTTATCTTACAAGCAACCAAAGCCCTTTTCAGCAAACAACAATTTCTCAAAAGTCGCATTAGTGAGCAAACCCCCAAACACTCTTCAATAGATTAAAATTTTACAATCAATTTTACAATCAAAATGTTACAATTGCAAAAGTTTAGTGCCTCAGTCAAATAACTCAAAAATCTCTCTGCATGCAAACCTCCAAATACTCTCTAATAGAATAAAATCGTATTGTCAACTTGCTACAATTGCAAAAGATTTGTATTTATAGTCAATTCATTTTGTAACTTATAATTTCACAAGCAATAAAGTTTACCTTTCTGCAATCTTTTTATTGTTAAAATTTAGCAAAATTTTTAGACGAAATTAACGAGCCAAAAGATTTTTAATTAACTGTATAAGATTCATGTACCTCACATCAATAGCCCGTCTACAATTCTCTCATACGCTTTAAAAGGCCAAAAAACACCATAAACACATTGGCATAGTATGGATATTCTTTTGACTATGAACTCATTGGCTGGATAATTCTCCTCATGATATCTTGACTTGTCACTTCATAATATTTGTGGGTTCATTTATCCTTAAATTTGTGTAATATAATATGCTAATTAAGTGTTATCTGATTAATCTTGTTATTTCTTTAAAATGAATAAAAAGTGAGAGATCTTAATATTATAGTTTTTCAAATTACAAATAATTATTACAAATTCAGTATGAGATGTTAACGAAAAAAGCTATCTTCTGTTGTGTAATCTACTGTGTTTTTGTGGATATTCTCTCTCCCCAATACAAAAAAATGTGTGTAATATAATCTTATATTTTCCTTCATAAAAAAAAATAAAGTACAAAATTTGACTAAATAAAATTGAAAACGTTATTTTTATTTTTTGATATATTTTTTATTATTGGATAACAATATCAAAAATAATAAACAAAATCCATATCAAGCTTTTAAGTTTTGGAAAGTTAAAGAAAAAATTTATTGAATCCTATCTCTAATTCTATTTTGACCAATTCAAATTTTTAATTATAATTAATAATATATTATTGAATATATTAATAATTAGATAATATACACAAGCAATAATATAGAAATTGATGGCAACTTGTTAGTTTCTTGATAATATTAAAAATAATTCTACAAAAATGAAAGTAAATGCAAGTGGGACTATTATATATAATTATTTTTGTAGTAGAAGATAGAATCCCAATAAACAAAGCAAGTGAAAATTGAAGCTTTACCTGAGGTGGCAAGCAAGAGTGCATCAGACAAGTGGATGACAGCCTAATTAATTACAATTCAATACTGTTAAGTTACGGATAAGGAACCAACCAACCAACCAAATAAAACCTTTCTTTTCTTTCAACTCATTTACTTTTATTCATTGATTAGAAAATTGCAAACCGTTGGTCAGAAAAATTGCCACTTACATTTATAGCTACAGATTGAATCAGCATACAATCAAATACAAAGACTAAAATGTATTCATATTTATTTGCCCTTGTATGCTTCTATTTAAAAGAAAAAAGAAAAAGAATTTTATATTAAATTGAAATATACATAACATTTCATCAAAAAGAAAATCATGGAAGACATATAAGATGAAATTGCAATATTAGTAAGTACCCTTTTTTGTTGTAATAAATCTAAAAATACATGCATTTAAACTCAATATATATTTCATAAGTAGCATATATAACAATCATTATTTTCATTCAATTTCCTTATTTCATATATGACCAAAATTCAACGTTAATCTATCAAAATAAATTAGTATATCAGATAAGATTTTTTTTTTTTTTGAATTTTAATGCTAAGGAGTGAAAATGTTGAATGGAAACGCCGCATTAAGATACACAATATTTCTTTTTAACATCTCTTACTAAATCAAAAAATTTTTGAATTTGAAAAACTCAAATTTAAAATTTTTCACTTTTCATACTTTTAAAGAAAATAAAAAAATTAATTAAAATATAACTGATTAGCTACCGGATAAGCATTTTAAACCTTATGTTTTTTCACAATTGACCAAAGCATTTGATTTTATTTAATTTGACTAACTACATGCAAGAGGGTAATAAACTAAGTGAGGTTTAGTATTAATAGCCTTGACTTATTCTTCAAAATTATTTCCTAATCCAACATAATTCATTAACAAATTAGAAAAATATTTCATATATAATAACCATCCGGACTTCATCTTCAGAATAAAGTTGAAACCCTTAATTAATTTATCGTAACTCTGCTTGAAGATTGAGTATTAGTCAATATTTCTATGATCAATTTTCATATTTATTTGTTAATAAAATTAAAGATACGTCATTTATACAAAAGCTAAACCGCAAAGATAACAAAAATGATATTCTTATCCTAAAATTACTTTATCATTCATATCTATTCAGATAATAATTTTGACAAACTATTTAAAATGAATTTGGAATTTGCGGTATTAAAAATAAAATTTAAGACTATACTAAAAGATTTATTAAAATAAAAGAGATGAGAAAATTAAAAATTAAAAATTTAACTATTTAAATTAAAAATTAAAATTTTAACTATTTTCTTATTTGCAAGGATGTGAGAAAATTCATTAATATAAAGTGGCAAAACAATAAAAATATTATAATTCTTAAAACAACATAAAGTAAAAATTGTAATATATACATTTCAAAAAAAAAATGTAATATATAAAATATACAGACAGAAATATTAATTTTAGATTTTTAATAAATCATCTACTCTTCTTTAACTGAAAGTCGAAACATATATAAAATTTACAAATTCAAAGGGTATAAAAGAAAATTGATAATAATATATATATCATTTGGCTTAATGTCGTTCTATTATTAATAATATGAAGAGTGTTTTTGTTTATTTTATAAAGAGGCAAGCGAATAAGATAGATGCAACGCGTCTTATTTTTTATAGTAGCCCCATATCATGGCAAGTAGCTCATGGATTTGTTAGGGCTATTTTGCATGATTATTGTTAATAATATTGCTATCTTTCTTTTCAAAAAAGTAAAATTAATATATATATCTTTTTACCTTTCACTATTAGCCATATATTTGGATTGGTTGAAGATAAGAGAGGAAAGGTGATTTGGGTGTAAAATAGCGAAGGAATATAATTTTTTCTTGTTTGGATAAAGAGGCAAAATAAAGAAAGTGAGGAAAATAAAAAAAATATTTTCCTTTATTGTCTCTCTAAAATAGAAAGAAAAATTGAAGTTAAAAAGGGAAAATATTACTATTCATTGTATAATTATTTTATTGTCTTTCTATCATATAACAATAGTTATTTATTATTTTTGTCACTATATGAAGGACAAAATAGTAATTATATAGTATTAAAATTTTTTTTCTTTTCATATTTTATTTTTCAAACAAAGAAAAATAAAATTATTTTCTTTACTCTTCTTCATTATTTTTCTCTAATCCAAACATAAAGAAAGAAAATATAAAAAGAAAAATAAAATTTATTTTCTCTTATTATTTTCTTTTCTCCCTAAAAAGAATCCAAACATAGGGTAAATTAAAACAAATTTCACTTCTTCCACTGTTAAGATGATGAACTATTTACCTTATTTTCTCCTATTTTTAGTAATATTAATTGAGATTTGGAGTGATGTTAATGCTGGCTGAAATTCTCTTATGCATCTTAATCTTTTTCTAATGGACTTCACACAAAATAAATAAATAAAACAATTTTCAAAAGAATATGATTAGTTTAATAATATGCTCGTCCAACAAATTCAATTACAAAATAGCTGCAGCCTCCTCATCAGATTAAAATTGGAGATTTCTCCTCTGAAAAATAATGATGTTGATTGGAGATGGAGATGGAGATGGAGACAGAGACAATATGACATTCTTTTGTCAGAGTTTTGGCAGAAATTAAATTTATCCAGATAGATATATGATATTATAAATTAAGCAGTGAATATAATGGCTCAAATCAATTCATTATTAATCCTTTTCAATTGGGATCAGCATTTAAATTGTACGAGAAAGAAAGATAAAGTCCCTATAAATTAAACTACATTAATTGCGCTTAAAATATCTTTACACAGAAAGATCTTAAAAAAGAAAAAAAGAAAAAGAAATCCCAAATCCTTCAATTTTCTCGAACAAAATATAGTAAATCAAAAGGGACTTGCTTTACCAACAGCATAGCTTTTGCTTCTTGGATACATCTCTGCCTTTGTTCCTTTCTTTGATCCATCAACACTACCTTCTTCTTCTGCACCTGGTTTTTCCTCATCAATTCTTCCCATAAATCCCATCCCAACACTCACACTTTTAGGCAATTGTTTTGAATTAGCCGTTGATGCCTGCTTCATTTGCTGCAATAACATATCAATTTCATTTTTGTGACCAAAACTCCTAACAGACGCTGCCCTTATAAGATCTCTGTAATCATCATTGTCATTAGACACGGATGAGCCCATACTATAACTCTTTGGCAAATTCCCATGTGGCATAGACATTGAATGGCCATAATTAGCTCTTGCAGCACACCCTGTTATGCTCTTAACGTAAAGATCCCTGGCTTTTCCCAACATTTTTATTGGGATTGTTACAATTCTCATGAACTTGCTCTGGTTTTGCACTTTAGCATTCATGATGAAGAACTCAAGAAAGTGAAAAAACAATAATTCAAGATGATTCTAAACTGGGTTTTTTCTATTTTTTCCAAAGAACGAATCTTTTTTGATAAATCTTGAAGGGTTTAGAAGATGATTTGGTTTATGTATAGAGCGGTATGAACCAGAGATAATAATAGTGGGTTGAGACTTTTCAAGGGCACACCGGAATGGAAAAAAAACCTTAATATAATAAGATTATTATAAGATAAGAACAACGTGTAAAGAAGGCATTTTGAAAAAATAATAAAACAAATTGAACGTACTAATCAAATTTCGTACAGTTTGATTTTTGGAGTTTAATTTTACTCTTATCTCTCTGCTGACTCATCTTTTTGCTTCCTATTTTTTTTTTTTTTTATATATATAGTATATTAATTAATTTTTAATATGCTCTTATTATTAATTAATATTTTAACCTTTTTTTTTTTTGCCAAAGAATTAATATTTCAACTTAACTAATTGTTTAATGTTCATGCAAAACCAAACTTTGAGGAAAGGCAATATATTAATAATAACAAGTATGTATATTTTTTTTAGATTAAACATCCACATGTGTGACTTTTAAATTGCTAGTGAGTTTCATGCTTAATGATTTACTCTTAAAATATAGCTCTTATCTTTTGTTTGATACGCTAATTATGTAGAAGAAATGACAAAAAATTAAATAAGAGAAATAAAAAGAAAATAGTTTTAATTTTATATGAATGCAAATGAAGAGAAATAAAGTATAAATTTATTTTTTTAATTTTATGTTTATAAAAAAGTGAGGACATACCTATATATCTCACATTTTTTAACTCAAAATTTCTCTCCATTTTTCTTCAAAATAAAGATAAATTATTATTGGTGTAAAAATCTAATAAAAAAATTTTAATTTCTTTCCATTTATTTTCTTTTCTTTCCCTTATTTACAAACCAAAAGGTGGAAATAATTTCAATTTATTTCCTTTTCTCCTCACTTCCCTCAAAATATATTAACACATGGTGTTTTCTATGGTCCCTTTATTTAAAAATAAAGTAATCTATTTTGTTTACAAAAAATTAATTTTTTTATGAAAAATCACAATTTTATTTATATTTTTTTTATAAATTAAACTATTATTTTGTAATTCTTTTTAATTGCGAAAAAACCTTTAATTTTATAAAAATATTGAGTTATTTTTTGCAAAATAATAATTTTATGAAAAGAAAAATAATTTTGTAATTATGAAAAAATGACTCTCTTATGAAAAATCACAATCTTTTTATATTTTTTCATAAATTAAACTATTTTTTATAAAATTTATAGATATATAAATTTAAAATACTATATCAATTATTTTAATATTTCTCATTTTTAATTATTAAAATATAATAGCAAGTTAATTTAATTACAATATTTTATATATTTTAATTATATTTATTATTTGTTACTATTCTATTAGTTATAAAAAATAAAATTTTGTGCTTTATTTTAAAATAAAATAATTTAAGTATTTGTATGTATGATGCTATTTATAAGAAAATTATGATTTTTTTAAAAAGAATATCTTTTTTATAATTACAAAATTATTTTTCTTGTAAAATTATTAATTTATATAAAATAAATTATTTTTCATAAAATTAAAACTTTTTTCCCAATTAAGTGAAATTGCTAAAAAATAATGTACTTTACAAAAAAAATATAAATAAAATTATAATTTTTTATAAAAAAATTATTTTTTTCATAAATAAAATAGATTACTTTATTTTTAAATAAAATAACCATAAAAAAAACTATTAATACATTTGGTAGTTGAAAGTTGAGGGCACATGCGCTAATTTTATATATATGCATATATGTATATGCTGTACCCTTAATAAAAGAGCCTCATTGGATATACAACCAAAAAAAAAAAAAAAGAATACTGAATTTTAATTTAATTAGACTTCGCATTAATTTATATGATTTATCGAGTTTAAATCATATAAATTTAACTAAAGTGTAAATTATGGGTGAAATATTTATAAATTTTATAATTCAGCGAGTATTTTGTATGAATAATTTATTCTTAATTAAATTAAAAAGATAAACATTATATATATATATAATATAAATACATGTTATATATTAAAATCAACTAAAATTAGTCTAAATTCCTCATTTAAATTAATAAATGTTGGTTGAGGGGGAATGATTCAAACTTCTGCACCTCGTTTTATTTTTTTTTTTGAGAAAAATATTAACAAAACTTACTTTAAACATTCTTTTTGGACACTATCTTTCTTACTAGTATAATTTTTAAAGAAAAACATGCATGTTACATATTACAACATATAAAAATAAATAGGGTATTATTTTTCTTTCTATTAATGACCAAAAATTAGTAAGGCTATAAGAGAAAAAAATTTTCGTTATTTCTCCACCACTGCTCTCTTATTTTTACAGGGAAGAAACTGAAATATATAAATAAATAAATGGAGAGAAAGTTTTCTAATTATCTAGAAGACCAAACAAAGTTATGGCATTATCAATTTTTATTATTTTATTATACTATTTTGTTTTTTGTAAAATAAAATATGTGGTGATTGGTATTCCTTTCTGCGTATCCTTCCTCACCAAATAACATATATTCATTTCACTATATTTCGTATTGAAAATAATGGTTTGTTTGGTAGGAAATAAGAAAGTAGAACTTCTTAAAAAGTAAAAATAAATAAATAAATAAATATTTATCTGATGGTCATTATTAAATAAAGTTCGTAAAAAGTAATAAGTTTTACTTCCTTTCTATACGGAAAATAACTTTCTTAGGGACTAAGTAAATATAGGATTTTTTGAATTCAAATCAATATAAATTGATATATATATATCATCTATTAAAAACATATATACTCCGTTTATATTACAAGCTATATTGTAGATGTTTTATATATTAAATTTTATTTTTAATATTAAAATTTTATTATGAAAATTGAGCTAATTCCTAATTATGTGGAAAAAATATGATGAATATTCTTGATGAAAAGACATTTAAAATTCGATTTTATTACTAGAATATTTATATGAAAATTAAATCAAATTTTGATTGGTTGTAAGGGTATTATGATCTTTTATATTATTAATTCTAAAAAGAATAATATAAAGTCAAACAAAAAAGTTTATTTCTCGTAAATTTATATGCAAATCAAATTATTAATTCTAAAAAGAATAATATAAAATCAAACAAAAAAGTTTATTTCTCATAAATTTATATGCATATCAAACATATAATTACTTATATTTCTTAAAAAATAATTTTCAAAAAAATTTATTTCACGGAAAGTATGCTTTCGAAGCATGTGATATCAAAGGATACCCAAAAGTAAGTATCAAACTTTGCTTTGGATTCAAATTATTTTCATTTTTATTTTATCTTTTTTATATCTTCATTTCCACCATTTTATATTCTAATATCTTTATGGTGGATATAATAATGCACCTAATGAAATCCTTTTGAACTTATATATAGATACTAAACTTGAAAAAGGGACTTCAACTACTAGAGCAGTCCTATCTGTTACCTAAATTTCATAAGCAAGTGTTTTTAAAAAAAAAAAAATGAATATTTACTTGATTGTTTTGAGAGAATTATTGATGTCAATCTCGGATTTATACTTTTAATTAAATTGAATTGTAATGGGAAATTTTATTTTGTTAGTAGAACAATTATTAATCTATTTCTTATACTTTAATCAGAAAATTAGTCCCTTTTTTTTATAAATAAAAAATATTTATTTGTAAATTTTTTTGAAAAATTATTTATAATACTATTTATTTTTATATGTTATACTAATAAGTTAGAGATTTCTATTTAAAACTTGACCGATAAAAAAAATATTTAAAGAAAGTGTTTAAGATGAGTATTAGTAGCATTTCTTTTTCTTTTAATAAGAAGGCAACATAAACACTGAATTTGAAACACAGACCATAAATAAATTCCATAATAAAATCATACCCTCTTAAATTATTGAACGATAATTAATACTTCTTGTTTCTATTATATACTCCATTTATTGACCGGTTGTGACTATTCAGGTTTGGCCGACTCATTATTGAATGTTGTATGGGATATATCTATGTATTTATTTCTCATACATGTACTTTTGTGTTTGCCATCTGGTGGTGGTTTGGTGATAAAAAGGTATTTTATTCGTCTATGCAGATGGTGCCAATATGAGATACAATAAGTGGTCTGGTCAGTGAAGCACTCTGGTGGTCTTGTCGGCAGTGCGATGTGGGTAAGTGAATCAGATTAGCAAAGATGGTGAGTGAGAGCAGAGAGAATTGAGGATAGAGGGGGGATTGCTGACTGTAAGAGAGAGGTAGTTTTGTTCGGATGAGATAGTTTTGAGTGAAGGTAAAGGCAAAATCTTTAGAGAAAGAAATAATAGGGAGAGGGAGAGGAAAGGAGAATTTGAATGGATCTGATCAAATTTTGAGAGGCACTTTGGTGGTGAAGATTTTTTTAATTTAATTTTTTTTTTTTTGTTATTATTAATAAAAAGATTTCAAAAAAAAAGAAGAGAAAAGATCTGAAAAATAAAAACTCCACATTAGCTAAAAAAGTAGACAAATCATATTTTTTTCATGTCAATATAAGTGTATTATACACACTTTTAATTAAAATAATTAGATACTATACATTAATTTTTTGATAAATTTAAGTATTAAAATAATTATTTTTAAAGCACAAGAGGTAAAATGAATTTAATCTTTCATAAAAAATAATTTATATTTTTAAATAATATTTAAGTGATTAATAAATATTTTAAATCTAAACATAAATCTCTAATTAATATATTATTCGTGTTTTTCGGGTAAAAAATAAAAAATTGATGTCGACGATAAATTTGTTGTCAACTACTCTTATGAAGGATAAATGTTTAATTGTGGAATTGTGGTAATTAATGAATACTAAATTGAGTCGGCGTGAGAGCAAAATTAGTTGGCAAGTATACCCTTTTTAGTTTCGAAGCCAACAAGTAATTGAAGATAAGGATCAAAGTAGGGTAGGAGTGTGGCGGCATTTTGGCTTTTTCATTAATGCTTGCTTGAAAATTTTCGCATTGCAATTTGTCGAAGGTCAATAAAAAGGAGAGACCGACTATTGGAAGGGAAAACAGACATTGGCTTTTTGACTCTTTTATGTTGCGGGCCCTGCGGCTTCTCTAACAGTGTTATTTATTTTAAAAAATATATTTTATTTAATGAAGAGTAAAAAATTTTATTTGAATATAATAAATTTTTTATATTTATTTTTTATATTTTATTTCATAAATATTAATTATTTTTATTTTTATTTTTTAAATTTATTCAGTAAAAAAATAGTATTAAAATTATCTTAAATAAAATACATAAAAATTTATATTATATTAATTAAAATTAGTATAAAGAGTGATATTTACCTTTTTAAATCTTTAAAGCAAAATCAATTCTTTTCTTTAATTTTTAAAAATAAATAATCCATTATAAAAATATCTCAATGGGACGCTTTATTTCAAAGAGTATGTTTTGTTTAATAAAGAGCATTTAGTTGAAAAAATGATAAAATTTTATTTTTAAATCCAATAAACTCTCTATATTTGCTATTTATTTTACTTTATCATATAAACATTAATTTTTTTAATTGTTCATTCCTTAAATTTATCCAATAAAAAAATAATACTAAAATTATCTTAAATAAAGTGTATAGAAATTTGTATTGCATTAATTAAAATTAGTATATGGAGTGGTATTTTTGGCTCTTTAGATGTGGAATGGTATTTGACTCTCTAGATGTGAAAAGCCAAACTTTCTTCTTTAATTTTTAAAGATAAAGAGTCAATTATAACTTTAGTTTTTTATATAACTCTTTATAATAAAAAATTTGACATATATAAAAAGTATATTGGAAATACTATAACTTTATTTTTTGAAATAGCTATTTATAATAAAAAGTTTGATATATATAAATAGTGCATTAGAGATACTCTTATTTCTAAAATTTAACAACTCACTATATCATAATCATAGATTGACAAAAAAAAAAAGGACAAATGTAATGTAATGCTCTATTTCATAATATATCTTGTTTAAAATTTTGGCACATTAATTAAAAAAATTATTAAATTATCATAATTTTAAAGTAAAAAAAATTAAAATATTTTTATATTAATTTTAATATAAATAAATAAAAATAATTATTGCAAATGGTTAGTGGAGAAATAAATAAAGAGTAAAGTTATAAAAATAATAAATATATTTTTAAAATTCTAAAATAACAAATAAATTAAAAAAATTTCTCTAAAACAATCTATATTTTAGAACTGATAGAATATAATAAAGTATATTTTAATTTAAATATTATATTAAAAAGTATTTAAGTATATTGTGTTACATTTTATTACGTTCTATCAAATGTATTTTTAATATTTATAATTCAAATTAATATATCTATAAAGATTAAAAGTCAGCTGTTTTTCATATTAAGATTGTAATATTATTAAATAATAAGTTCTTCAAAGCTGCAGAATTAAACTATTATTAGGAAGCATACTAAGACATAGTTTAATAGTAAATATATATATGATCCGAATAATAAATTCATATTCAATTTCTCTTTCTCTGCTCAAAGAAAAAAAAAATATTATTAGGACAAAATATCAACAACGTCAATTTTTTTTTTTTTTCTAAACGAGTTATATGCGATTAAGGAGAATTTCTATGGAGAATTAAAAATAAAATTATAAAAATGCGAAATTTTGGGCAGGCAACCAAAGTTGAACTGAGATCACAAATTAATATTGTCTTCTTGAGCTGTGCTTATAATAACGCTCGGAGAAAAAGACTAAACCTTATTTTAAAAATAAATATTTAGCTATTCTCGATCTAGCAATTTCTATATACTGATATACATCAAAATCAATCATATCAGTATTTTAAATAATCGTCGTGTTACATTTTTTCGATAAAAAAATACTAATATTATTTTTATATTTATATGTTTCCTTTCTTCTTCTTTTTTTTTTCACATTAATAATAAAGCATGGCAGTTTTTGTAAATAATTCTAAATAGTGTAATTGCATTGGACATAATAAAAATAAGGGTACAGTACTATTTACTCTATTATATTTATCTAAAATAATAATTTAATCCATACAGTTTAAAAAGCTACTATTTAGTCTATCATATTTCATTCCCTCAAATAAAATATTTTTTCCGTTATTTTTACCGTTAAAAATCTATAAAAACACTAAAATATCTCCCATTTATACTTAAATTTTCTATTTCTATTTAACCCTTTCTATTTCTTTTTAATATCAACTAAGAAAACAAACGAAAAATAAAAACCAACCTTTGATTTCTATTTCATCTGAGTATTAACAATGTGCCAACATCAAGTCCAAGACCAATTCATTTCAAAACACGAGTTATTTGATAGATTTAAAGGTTGAAAATTTGAATATTGCTAATTTATATACATATTAAAATAAATAAATAAAAATTCTACTATTTTTATCTGATAAATTAAAAAATAATAAGGATTTTGAGAAAGAATGAGATGAGCCCTCCAAAAAAAAAAAAAAAAAAGAAAATAAAAGAAGAGGAAGCTTGTAGACGGGTTTCAATGAAAAAAACCGAAATTGTTTAAAAATGGAAATCTCCGCAACTTTGAAAACTTTTAAACTCAAATTTTTTCAATATTTGTTTGTGTTTTTTTTAAAAGTCAAATAACTTGCTTTTATGGCTGTTGATCATGGCTTGGGTCATGCACACACTTGCAGAAGACTTTGTTGGCTTTTTAGTTTTTAATGCACGCTATTGTTTATTGTTGTGTTCGTTTTCCCATGGTTACAGAGAAGAGAAATGAGGTTTAGGTGAGGAATAAAGTGGTGGAATGGGTATTTTAGATATTAAAAAATTTATATATATTTTTTTATTTTTTAACAGAAAAATGTAAAAAAAAATGATGGAAAGACTATTTAGTGTGATAGAATAAAAATTTAAGAATTAAAAAGTGACTTTTTCAAACTGCAGAGATAAAATTATTATTTTAGATAAATTTCAGAGACTAAATAGTACTTTATTATAAAAATAATTATATAATTTCATGACACAATTTATAATGTATTTAAAAATATTTATGATATATTTATTTTTTATTATATGATTTATTCAAATTTTATTAATTTGAATCAATTTTTTTCACTATTTAAGTTACCTAGCATTATTCTTAAACTCATTTCCTTGCTTGAAGACAATCCACACTGAAATTATTGAATTCATAAATAGAGAAAATATTTTATTTATGATTTGGTATTAAAAATTGATCTTTATTTATAAAAAAGAAATAAATTTTCTTACTGATTAAAAACATTAAAGTATAATTTAATCATGAATGCAAATATAACATGAATAATGGATTTGATTTCAATTCTCTCTCATTGTGCTAAAAAAAAATAAAATTCTCTTACTGACCAAACAAATTCTCGAAATTCATTCTCTTATTAATCTTTTTTTTTTTTTTTTTTTGGCTTTTTTAAGCAGGGTAGCAACTTTTTCAAACAGGGACCATCGTGCCTGACCCGCAACAGCCATGTTGCCTGTCACAATTAATAAAATTTTCTTTAAATTTATGATTATTTTGTCCTGTTGTGAGCTCAAAAAAAATCTTTCCACTATTCTTTTGATTACACCGTGTGCACTGTGTGAGACATAATTGAATTGATTTCATTCATATACTTCTAATCAATGGATTGAGTGAAATTTATATATAATTTTTTTGAGAAATCAAAAAATTTATCTCTACATATATAATTGGGGTGGTAAGTTTCGTTATTGTCACTTACAAAATTAAAATATATTAATAGCTTATAAAAAAAAGGAGCAATCATTTTTTTTTAAAGCTCAAAAAACAAAGTCAAATTTTTTTTTTATTATTTTAACACGAAGTAAATATTTGAATTCGAGGTATTTTAGCTAAAAAAATAATTCAATATTATTAAATCAAATAATCAATAATCAATGAAGTTATTTTTTAAATTAAAGTAAATATTCATTAATTGATTAAATGGAATACTACAAAATCATACAACTTTATAATAATATAATTTTAAAAGATAAATTCACTATAAAACAAAAAATGTAAAATAAATTTATCAAAAGGAAAATAATATTTAATAAAAAATTTAATTATAATTAATAATAAATATATGCGCGGTAAAAAAATTTATTGAAAAAAAAAATCAATAAAAATCCAACGGCGCCCACTGGGTAAAAACAGTTAGGAACAATGTGTCCATCAATCGTTATCCATTCCATAAAGAATAGAAAAATCAATCATTATCCACTTAATGGCTGTGACACTACCACTTGCAAAACGGCAACGCGTGTTACATTAATATGCCTAACGTAGATTATTAAAGAGATATAATATTAATATATCAAGAAAACAATGGGAGAATTTGGCCAAAAAAGTGAAAACAATGGGAGAATTTGGCGAAAAAAGTGAAAACAATGGGAGAATCTTTTACTTTCTTCTTCCAAAAAAAAAAAAAAAAAAACATATTGCATTCCTTGGTAAATATGAATGTTAAAAGATTTCACGTTAAAAAATAATAAAAAATATCAACACTTAATATAATATTTAAATATTATTGTTTATAATTTTAAATTTTTAGATTGAATTTAAAATTTTTTACATGATATTAGAGTCAGCTCTACACCTAAATATGTGCTCTTTTATCACAGTTACAGCCGTGTGTCAGTAGGACTTGATATATATGTATTTGTTAATTTGATTCTGTTCGGCTTTCAGTTTGTTATGTCACGTGTTAGCTAAGAGTTTAGCACGTGTCAAGAGGAAGTGTTAGAATTAAAAGATCCCATATTGAAAAATAATAAAAAATATTGAGACTTAATATAATGATTAGACCTCATTATCTAAAAACTTAAACTTTTGAGTTGGATTTGAAATTTCTCACAATAAATACTCTCCAATTTAAAATATTTATCACTTTAAAAAAAAATTCATCTCAATTTGTTCCGTTTATTTTAAGAAATTATTTATTATTTTTTAAATTATATTTTTTATTTATTTATCTATTAAATATTTGTATTAATTTTTTTTTTCAGTATCTCTTCGTTAAAAAAAAATCATTTTTCTACTTCTGTTGTTTGTAATTGTAGACCTTGGACTAAAACAATAATACAATAGTAATAACAATAACACTTAACTATTAACAATCAAAGATTAATTTGATTTCAACAATATTCTCATTAGATGGCGTGACTCCTCATACATGAAATATTAATAAGCGACTTAAGACCTTATATAATTATAATTACAAAATGGTCAAATTTTTTTGGGAGAAAATAGTTGTTGAAGTTAAACAATTCAATTGCTTACTGCATCATCCGGAATAATATTAGTAAATAAGTGCCTGATTTGCATACAACATATTAATTTTTATGCATGGGAAGAATACAAATATAAGAGACTACTAGAAACATAAATACAAACACAATATATATCGATATATTAGATATTATTATAATTAAAATAATGAAAACTAATTATTTAGATGATAAATTCTTATCATATATTAACCACTTATATTATTTTATTTGTAATCAATATATGATTATTCTTAATATTTTCCTTCAAATGATAATTGAAAGTAGACATTCAATTATCACTAGGACTATATACCAGGTTGGTTAGGGCTAGATATGTAGCTTGGGAAACCAAGAAAAAAATTCAAATGTTTAGTGGTTGGGATTAGACATCTAACATAAATATACTCTAATATTATATTAAATTTTAATATAGATTTAAGAGAATTGACCCTAAAAACAAATTATTAAGATTAAAGAGTTTATTTGTATATTAATCACTTAATATGTTTATCTCAATTAGCAACTGGGCCAAAATAATTTATAATGAATTCTAATACTTTTAAATTTATAATATAGATTGAGTTAAGAGAAAGTTTAAAATTTGATGGAAGTCATTCCAAGCTAAAGAATTAGAAGTCCGAAAAAAAATCATAATAAAAAAAGAACTAAACGCATTATGAATTGTAATATAATAAGGTAGTGCAATAATTAATTAAACTTTGATACTATATTAAATTTTTATGAATGAGAGGAACACAAATATATAGAATACATATTGATATATTAGACACTGCAAAATTAACCACTTAAATAATAGCCCTTATTATATATTAACTATTTATATTATTTCATTTCTTGTGAGATTACTCTTAATACAACAAATAGAATATTTAATTGAAACCCATAAAACAAGTTTTAGCAAGTCCTTTTATTACATTAATTAATTAAGATATCAATTTAAATTAAAATAAAACTTTTGTAATTTGGTTTATGATAAGTGATAATAGCCAGTGCCCAGTGCATATATTCATAACTTGCTTTGGGGCAAAGCCCAATAATTCCTTACTCAAAGAAGCTTATTATGCTTCAGCAATGGTCCAAATGGAGCAGCACATTGGATTAGAAGTGGGCTAATTTAACAAGCCCAACAATTATGGGTAAGTAGAATGGAAACGTGGCATTTTCCCCACTTCACACACACTGCAAGTCTGCAATTTTCTTGGCCAATTCTTGATGCCCAATTGCCCTATCAAGAACTAGCCATTTCTCTCTTGCTCAAAACAAGAAATGAAGAAATGGATGGTTAAACTAGGAATACTATATACGGTCATGATGTTGTACGGGTGTCAAGTAACAAGCGGCCTACACCCTTTGATTTTAGTACCAGGAAATGGTGGAAATCAGCTAGAAGCAAGGCTAACTCGTGACTATAAGGCAACGAGTCTGCTGTGCAACCGTTGGTACCCATTGGTGAAGCAGAAGGATGGATGGTTCAGGATATGGTTTGACCCAGGTGTCCTATTAGCACCATTCACACAGTGTTTTGCTGATCGTATGACGCTTTATTATGATAAAGATTTGGATGATTATTGCAATGCTCCTGGGATTGAAACCAGAGTCCCTGATTTTGGCTCCACTCGTTCACTTCTCTGCCTTGATCCTAACCTCGAGTAAGCCAAGCTAGCTCTTTTGCTGTGCTACATATAATTTTTTGCATGGAGCTTTTTGTAGTAGTGATAGTTCGCTATAGCTTTTAGTTAACCACTGTTCAGGTTGTTATTGATGTGATTTAATATTTACTAGGCCAATGTGATGACAGGGAGATGGATTATTACATATTATATAATAGTCTAAGACAAGTAGTCTTGCTGTTGATGAGCAAAATTTTGTTTGACTTGCAGACATCTCACAGAATACATGGCACCGCTTGTGAAATCTCTAGAAAAAATTGGGTATGTGAATGGTGAAACACTCTTTGGAGCTCCATATGATTTTAGATATGGGATAGCTGCAGAAGGTCACCCATCAAGAGTTGGTTCAAAGTTTTTGCAAGATCTAAAAGAATTAATAGAAAAAGCAAGTAATCTTAATAGAGGAAAGCCAGTGATAATTCTTACACACAGTTTAGGAGGCCTTTTTGTTCTTCAACTTCTCAACCGAAACCCGCTTTCTTGGAGACAAAAATTTATCAAACACTTTGTTGCCCTTTCTGCACCATGGGGTGGTTCTGTGCAAATAATGCTTACTTTTGCTTCAGGAAATACATTAGGGGTTCCCTTCGTTGATCCACTGCTTGTAAGAGGAGAGCAGAGGACTTCAGAGAGTAACTTATGGCTTTTACCTAATCCTAACATATTTGCTAATAAACAGCTTGTTATTACTCCAACTGCTAGTTATTCAGCTTATGAAATTACTCAATTTCTTGATGATATTGGATTTTCAGAAGGGGTTTACCCTTACACATCGCGCATTTTACCCTTAATGGAAGGCCTAATTGCGCCTGAGGTTCCTATGACTTGTATAGTTGGGAGTGGTGTTAAGACAGCAGAGACTTTGTCGTATGGGGATGATGGGTTTGATAAGCAACCATATGTTGTTTATGGAGATGGAGATGGCACTGTGAATATGGCTAGCTTGTTAGCATTGGAGTCTTTATGGATTGATAACGAAAATCAACCTCTTAAGGTGATAAAAATTAGTGAGATTTCTCATACATCAATACTTGATCAGGACATAGCTCTTGATACAATTATACAAGAAATTTCTTGTATTAATTCTGAAGTCCTCAGCTCAATAGTTTGAGAATATCATGTGCACCATGGGGAATGTAATTTGGTTAATACAAGAATTTCATTGTTGATTCTCCAATGATTGATTTATTAGTTGGAGACTTTCTCTTTTCTTTTTTAATATCTCAGGATATTCAAAGAGTTTGAATTACACCATAATTGTTCATTTTAATGTACTCTCTGCATTTTAAAATATTTGTTATTTAAAATTTTAGTACATGGATTAAAACAGTTATTAATTTATCATAATTTTATAGTAAAAAAAACTAAAAATAAGTGTTAAGTACGTTCTCAATATTGCATTCTCTTTACTTTCTCTATATCATTAAAACAATTGGCATAATTAAAAGCTAATAAAAATAAAATGGACTAAAATTAGTTAATTTTCATGATAGCTTTATTTCTATATGTAACACTTTTCATTCTTGCTTATTCTTTGAAGTATTGCATTTTCTATTCTTGTTTATGTGCTTTGATCAATTTTTATTTTTCTTCTGGAATTTTTTACTATTATTTTTTTAAACCTTCTATGTAAAGAAAAATCAATTCTATAACTGATTCAACAATAATTGTGATTAATGTAAAATAGATATTATCTGAGAATTTAAAATTTTATTTTATTATATTATGTATCAAAATAAATATAAAAATTTCTCTTAAAAGAATATATGCATAAGATAAGAGTGAAAAAATGTTTTTTTTTGTCTTCAATTATTTTTTTACATATCCTTTTAGTGACTTATGATATGTTATTTCAAGTTCAAATATTTTCAATATTTTTTCTTTAAGCTAAATGCACTATGTTTAGATATGCAATATTAGGAGCAATGTAATTGAACTTTTTAATTATAATATGTCTAATGTGTCGCATTTGGAGAATTGGAAAACTTCTAAATTATTTAACTTTTCTTTAGTATTTTCATTTCAATTTTTTGTTTTAATTTTTTAATATAGGATATCTTTGAATATAATATATATTGATATATAGTAATTATATATTTATGTTTAAAGTTACAAATACATTTAAAAATAATTTCATAATTATTTGGATAATGAGTTATTTGAGGGTTATTCAAAGCCCTATGAATATGTAGACGGATTTAAAATGGAATAAGATAAGTGTATTTATATTGAGTTATAATATTAAATATAATTATCAATTTAACATTTAATTAATTTGAAATTGATATTTTTATTATATATAATATCCCATAAAAAAATCATACATACGTACATCTAGGGTATTAAATAACGTAACGTATCAGCCGTTTTATAGGGATTTTTGAGGAGTCCGATATGTTATTTATCTGTTACGATGTTGTTAATGGAAATTAGCACTGAATCACTCGATACATACGATACGATCATTATTTAGCGATATGTGTATGACATATCAATAAAAAAAATATTATTATTATATTTTTTATTTTATCAATATAAATTATAAATATATTGTTTAAAAGAAATTATTTTATATTTATTTTATTTTATTAATATAAATTATTGGGATATTGTTTCTTATATTATTTATATTTCAATATATTTAGAATATTAATGATAATTTTTTTACAAAATTCATTTTTTGTATAAATTTTTTATTTGTAGTTGTAAATTATTGATTGAATTTTACAATTTGACTATGTTTTGTTTTTATATATTTATTTCCAAAAATTTAAATAATGGCTTTATACAAATTCTAAATGAGTTTAATAGCAAATAAGATAATTTAGATCATTTTCGGCACTTTTTTGGTTAGTGATCAATTAATATTATGATATATTTATTTTTTTAATTTTACTTTATTTGCTTTGAATAGGAAGAGTTTTTTTTTATCACCTTATTCATCTTGAATAAGGTAGTTTTTTCTCTCATGATTTAATAAAATGAGATTAATTTATTATTATTAGTTATGTAATTTAAATTTAATTTTTTATTATTATTATTTATGTAAATTAAATTTTTTAGGCATAATTATATTTATTTAAGTGTTAATTAATTTTATATATTATATTTTGGATATTACATTTTATTTTTTATTAAATTATATTATTTTGCTAATTATTTTTAAAAATCTACGATAACGGCGACTATTTTAGACCGATTCAATTTGATTCAATTATATTAATTCTGATACTAATATAATACATAAAATTATTATTTAATACTCTACGTACATATAGAAAACGTTTACCTTAAATTTGTAAATTGATATTTAATAAAACCATTGAGAGCATAACGACTTATCCAATCCAGTAACCAGATATCAAGGGTGACCAAAGTAATGAGTGCACGTGTGATGCACGGTTGCCGAACTGTCAATCACGGGACTGTTGTCTACAGCTCATGTATTGGTAAAATGGTTTTTTTGTTATAAATAAAATAGAGAATAACATGAACAAAAAATATAAAGAAGTAAATAGTATTTTTAGTTATTTCATTTAATAGTATTATGCCCTTTATATAGAGCATAGAAGAGAAATAAACAGGAAGTTTTTCCAATAAAAAAAATATAAGAAATAGGAAGCTTTTCCAATAAGAAAAAAACTAATCAATACTAATATAGAAATTAGAATATTCATATATATGAAAAGACATCAATCAAATCTTATAATATATCATAACACTCCCCCTTGATATCTTTTACAAAAAATATGCCTCGTTAAAATTTTATTAAGGGAAAACCTCGTGGGAAAAAAAATTTAATGAAGGAAAAATAGTATATTATTCTTGTAGAGATTTGTGCCATAACACTGTCTCGTTAAAAACCTTGCTAGGAAAATTCAATAGGACAAAACCTAGGCTAAGGGAAAAAAGAGTACAGTGCACTAAAATCTCCCCGTAATGAAAATATGATTTCTATCAAATATCTCTTAGTCGACGCATGTTAATTTTATTGACTAACTTTTCAAATGTGATTGTAATGAGTGCTTTTGTAAACAAATATGCTAAGTTGTCAAATCATATACTTAATGATGTTTAAGCAATATCCACATATAATAATTTATTTGTAGTACTCCCTTAGGATATTACTTGCACTATGAATATACCTCGTTAAAAAACTTATTAAAAAACCCAGTGGGAAAAAACATAACTAAAGAAAAGAGTACATTTCATGCGCTATTTTCTCATTGTACAAATTGTCTCATTAAAACCTTTGTACAAGAAAACCATGTGGGATAAAAACTTGACTAAGGAAAAAGAGTAGAATCATATACTAATTCACTCCCCCTGATGATGACAGATTTTAACACGGCGTATACTAATTGATGAAATAATGCCGTTTAAATACCACATTAGGTAAAAACTTAGTACATAAGTCTATTAACTTGTCACTCAAGCGAATTTGGTGGATATCTTTTTTGGAGCTTATGTATATACAAGAATTTGGGTGAAGTTTATGTTTACTTCGTTACCCTTAATATAACCACCTTTAATTTGTGTAATACAAATTGCATTATTCTCAAAATACAATGGGAGTATCTTTTAGTGAGGTACTTCAGGACAAAAAAAATCTTTATAAAATTACAATACAATCATAAGTGAATACATAGTCAGTTTAAAATCTACCATCATAGAGATTAAACAAATAACCAATATTCACATGTAGACCAATTTCAAATATGAATTATAATATTAATAGTATATTGAAGATAACTTTTTACACCACTCTAATATCTCTTTGTAGGTGTAGAGCTATACCTAGCTATGAATTTTTCTTGCAAATGCAATATTAGGCCTGATGCAATTTACAAGATACAAAAGTGCCCTATAGTACTTATATATGGTATTTCAAGACCAAATAGCTCTTTATTATCTTTTTTAGGTCTAAAAGAGTCTCTCTTCACTTCTAGTGAGCGGACCACCTATTGGTGTGCTTGAGGGAGAAGATTTATCTATGCAAAAATTGCTTAAATATCTTTTCCACATAAGTATACTAGTGTATAATGACTCCTTAATAATTGGTCTGCAGACCGATACAAAATTTCATTTCCTTTAAATTTTTCATCTCAAACTCACTTTTCAAATAGATACATACTTATTTGAGTTCATTAGGAGTCACATTGATATTTAAATCAACTTATAATGCAATAATAATATATACCATTCTATGATATTTTATGAATACAAATGAACATAATGTATTATTCACATATCTTTCTTTCAATAAGAATTTACTCAATCAATCATACCATATGTCCACATTGCTTTAATCCATACATAGATTTTTACAATTTGATGAAATATATGTCACATATTTAATGTGCATTCATTTATGATATACTTAGTCCTTCTGGGACTCTTATTATTTTCATAAGGCATACAATAAGCCTTATTAACTGCCATATTAATTAAGTATCGGAACATGATCATTTTCATAATAAGAGAATTATTTTTCTCATAGTCAATGATATAACGAGTCTAGATCTACTTTAATTGCCTCATTCCATGATGATCAATCATATTTATGTTAATATTCAGTTATACTTATAGATTATGGATCCATATTTTCTCTTGTAACAGCAAGAGCTACTGTTGAGACAAATTCATCGTCGACGATAATTAAATTTCTATCAACTCTTTCTTATATCACAAAAATAATTGAGATCTCATAGTTTTCATTTATATGATCATCAACTCCAGAAGCCATATCTAGAGAATCTAATTATTCCGTTGTCTCAGTCTGTGTCTCATAATTGGCTATAGCTCTTTGACTGAGATCTTCCTATTAAGGAGGTTTCTCTTCAGGAGATTTTATGAGTGGCGCTACTTTTATTTTTCATGGATTTTTGTCTTTAGTTCTAATTTACTATTTACGCTTCTAACGCATATTGAGATTGATTGATTTTCTATTTGCAATTGGAATCACAACCCTTGCTAGGGTATTAGCAGTTGTAATATGAGACTTTGTCACTCTTTTAGCATCTATAAATGTGTTTGGCAGTTAAGTTGCAATTTGTTGCAACTGTATTATTTTGTGAACTTCTGGTTCACTCTAACTTGTACATGGACCAAAATTATTTAAAGGATTTTTCTTCCAATAAATTTCTCGACATTCTTTAGCACTGCAGGTGTCACGCCCCAAACCCGAGGGCACATGACCGGCACTAGGACACAGGAAATGCACGTCGCTATCAGTGTCTGCAGTAAGCCTAACCCAAAACACATAACAGAAAGTCTAAAACTGAAAAGGGCTATGGGCCCAAATGGAGTTAAGCAGATCCAAATAAATATCACAACATAAGATAAATTCTCATTGGGCCAACAACTCGTTTGTTCCATATATCTCAAAAATAATAAATTACAAAAAGGTTCTGCTTAACCCAAAGATTACAGCTCTTTAAAATACATAACTGAATGATAACAATGTATAATTATAAACTGTAACAGTGTGGAGTTCTAGAGTTATAATTACAAATATACATCTATTACATGTATTCTTAATATCCCATTAATACAAACTACTGCCGAAGGGAAATTAGCAGTTTACTCAAGTACAAATCCTTCACAAGCTCATTTCCTGACCTGAAAGCAATAAGATGAACAGGAATGAGCGTTTGACTCAGTGAATGATACCAGCTAATATATTAAACTGGTATCCTACGGATAGATTCTAATGCACATGCTATGCACCATGTCATAGAGACAGGCAAAATCATATAATCAAGCAGGGATGGGGTATGGTCTACAGTACCACACTAATACTCAATACTCAATATGGGGAGCCGATCCTCCTATCCTGACTCTCTAAATCTAATAATCTGTCTCTTATATCCAAGGGGCTCGGTAGTTACTGGTCTGTACTACGCAGCGATGAGCAGGCCCGACCAACATCCATCAGTCAAAGCTCATCTTCTAAATCCATCATAATCCAAATCATGACCATAACAAATCCATAATTCTAGGTGGTACTATATCCTCTCGACCTCTATCCATCAATCACAACCACAATATGGCACAAAATACAGAATATCAGTTCATCATTCACAGTCAAATGTTACATGCTTATATATGCAGTAGTAGTGCATAATATACATATATATACACACAACAATGCATATGAAATGGAAACAGGATAATACATTAGTGAGTATCACTCACCTAACTGACGACGCTTCCGACTGGCTTCCCTCGGAAGTACAACCTTGGAGCCAAGAAGACGCCGAACGCCGACACCTTGCAACAACGGATATCAGGATAAAAATCACACTGAGCCCAAACATAGACTCAATAACCTAACAATTACTCTAAAGACTGCTAAACATAGAATAACTTATTAACGACTGAAATATAAGGGTTTCGGATTAACTTTCACAAATTCTGATCATACGGACGTTGAGGATCGCGCTGGAACATTGAAATGGAACAGTTGCACCTCCCTACGTGTCTCCGTCGGCCAGCCACGCGCTGCCGCTGCTGGTGGCGAATTTGGGGAAGCTCCACACCAGCAGGTTTACCTCGACTCCAAGATCACGAAAATGGTCACCACTCGCCGTCACTCGCCCTCCAGACGCCGAAAAATACCTCCAAAGTTATAGTTTTGCAATTTTCGATCTCCTCCTTCGGTGATCCTTAGGGGGCAAGGTAGGTACCAAAATGAAGCTCTCATCCTCAGGAGTTGAACAAGACCAAGATCACTAGATTCCGCCACCGGAATCTGCCGAAAAATCGAATTGAAGTTGCGATGCCGGCGGAGCTTCTCCCAGTGCGTTTGCCGCCTCCCGTCGACGGTCTCTGCCTCTACCAGCTCCCACGCACTCGTCGGCAGGTGGGCTGTCGCTTGGAGGGGGCGGTGCAACCCACCGCCACCCCGATCGTGCTCTCTCTCTCTCTCTCTCCACTGTCTACTTCCTTTCTCTCCCGTCTTCTGTTTCTTTCTTTCTTTTCCCTTCTTGGCTGCCAGCTGGCAGCCATCAACTTCTTCTTCTCTTCTCTGTTTAATTTCTTAATACACTTAAACACACTCAAAACACAGTTATATATATATATATATATATATATATATATATATATATATATATATATATATATATATATATATATATATATATATATATATATATATATATATATATATATATATATATATATACACACACTAAACTGTATAATTATAATAATAATAACAAATAATATTAGAAACAACAATAATAATAATAATAATAATAATAATAATAATAATAATAATAATAATAATAATAATAATAATAATAATAATAACCATAATAAAAATGATAATTTTAACAACAACAATACTAATAATAATAATTATTATTATTTACAACATATACTCATGTATATATATCAATAATATTATTTATGATAATAATAGTAATTATAACGGAAATCCAAACTTTCGATAAAATATTATAATTAAACTTATAATATTAATTAATACCTTTATTAATACTCAAATATCAAAATACAATCCAAAATACAATTCTCCAAAAATCCACATTAACATTATCATAATAATATACATATATAATATTATACTAAAATTACCATTAATAATACATATTCAAATTATCTAAATATTTATAATTTAGTAAAATATAATTCCAATTCTTACTTTAATAAGAAAAATAATAAAATAATATGTTTCCGTACAAAAATACAGTTTTATAAAATAAATGAAAATTCAGGGTGTTTCAGCAGGTGTTTTTCCTCCCCTAATGTCGAAAAAATATGTCTCATCAAAATAAATTCATAGTCTCTTTTGTGGACCTATTATCGCACATTGAGATAAATTTAATATATTCATGGCACAAAAAAAAAAATTTACGGCTCATGTTCTTATACAAGTTTCAAGGGAGAGTATATATGATGTACACAATGGCATTTATGCCAAACTTTCAAGGTTTAATTATTGAACTATAAGTTCAATGCTTGAATTGTAGGTTCAACGCAATATATTATGTATGTATACTAGAGATAAAACAGTAATGAAATAATTCATTATAATACACAACTTATAAAATTATAGCAAATTACTCATTCAAGGAGTTTACATAAAATCATCAATATTGAATTGAGTTGTGTCCTTTATATCGGCGGTTTCTCTTTCAGAATCTCATGATCTATCAAATGATTTATAGCATTCATTTTAGGAAATACAGTTGTACTAGTGGACATTATTTAATAATTTCTCGTTAGCAATTATTCTTTCAAAATTCTCATTATCTACCAAATGATTTATAACATTCACTTCTGGGAATGCAGTTATACTAGTGGGCATTGTTTGATAATTTTTTATTAACAATTATTCTTTGCAACCACTAAAAAAATAATATTTGTAAATTTTCACTTTTTATACTGCTACTACAGGAGCATATAACTTTATTACCGCACAATTTCAGCTGTGAAGTAATTTTAAATATGGTTGAATTATATTCTCAAATAGACTTCAAGTCTTATAGGCGTAGATTTAGCCAATTATATTGAGTTTGTGGTAATACCACATATTTTAAGTAATTATATCTATCTTTAAAACTCTTCTAGAAAATATAAAAATCATTAATAGTGAGATATTCAACCTTTAAATCCTTACTTAAATGAGATTTAAGTAAATAATAGCTTTTGCTTTTGCTCGCATCTAAATGCATTTCATTATCAACAACTCAAGTCAAAAATTATTCCTATTGAATTCAAGAGCATATAAAAATTATCAACTAAACTTTAATTCACTATACTTCATTTTATTTAAATAACTTAATTTGCATATATTTAAAATATATCTAAATAGACCAATTAGAAAATAAATTAATAGTAATTTTAACAAACATTAAATTCATAATTTATCCTACCAAGAAAAGGTAAGCACTAATTATGCTTCTCTATACCAACATAAATCCAACAACATATGCAATCCGGAAATAAATTTATTAATTCACAAATTAACAAAACCATGTCACTTATATAATTTCTATTCATCTCATCTCATATTTAAATCTCCAATTGTTTTCACATCTAATGCATAGTGACATAAGTAAATTTAAAACATATATAACACACACAACTTTCTTGTAGGTTATTCAACTAACAAATATATATATGTATGTATGAAACGTATATTGTCCATAAAATAAATTTTGAGTTGAGATGCAAAGATCGAAGGATATGTAATAATATATACACTAGTAGAATTGATCTCAATTTAATAAATTAAGTAAACCTATTACTATAAACGCAAGATCACCCTTTCCCCACAAAATAAATTTTGAGTTGAGATGCTAAGACCGAAGGATATGTAATAATATATACACTAGTAGAATTGATCTCAATTTAATAAATTAAGTAAACCTATTACTATAAACGCAAGATCACCCTATATCTACAAAGCAAGTCAATCAACCAATAAATAAATAATTTAAGGTCGGATTTCATGCCAAAAAAATTGTAAGCCATGACTTTAAAACTATGCATAAAATGTGTTGTTATAATTGATAACCAATTAAAAGTTGCAATTTGGTTGATTAATCAAATAGGTCATACCCATCATTCCAATACTTATAAACAACAATGAAACACCAAAACAGAAAAATCAAAGCAAAAGGGTTTACCTTAATATTATGGCCATATACAGGTACTTTATCGACATCCAATTTATTCAACACGTGTAGTTTAAATCAAATTTATTAGTTATTCAGGAACATAAAATATCAATTTTTCAGGGATGTCTATTTTATTTATTTCAATACCCAAAAAGTGACACCAGTATAAATAATTCTTATTCGTGATGTTGAGGGCTATCAATTAACATTGTCTAATATAAAATCATAATAAAATCAGTTTTTTAAAAACTTGTAGATAATGCATTTAGTTTTTCAGGAACATTTAATGATTATTTAATGAATTTATATTTGTTTATTTTGATTAGTTTTTCAGGAACTATATAGAATTTTAATTTTTTAAGAATTGTAGAGAATATCAGTTTTTCAGGAACTGTAGAGAATATCAATTTTTTAGGAACTGTAATTATTATTAGTTCTTTAGAAACTCATAACTTAGTTATTTATTTAATTAGTTCTTCAGAAATTATAAATAATATTAGTTTTTCATGAACTAGAATTTAAAATATAATACTAATTCTTCAGGAATTCATAACTTAGTTATTTATTTAATTAGTTTTTTAAAAACTATAAATAATATTAGTTTTTCAGGAACTAGAATTTAATTAATTAATCATTAAATAGTATATCAAATCTTTATAAATCTAAAAAAAAAATTTGAGAAAAATGATTATAATAGAGAAGGAAAAAAAATGATTTCTTCAAATTAATTAGCCCAATATGTTCAAACGATTTCTTAAAAAAAAAACGATTTGGTTTTTTTTTCTTAAAAAAAATATATTTGATACATAAATATTAATAATAATAGTAATTAATTAGACAAAAATTATTTACCATAAATCTTTTATTTCTTCAAATTTTTCGCCTTAATTGGGTTGTAGCAAATCACAAGCTATCCAAAATTATGAACAATATAGTAGAACGATTCGTGCTGATAACGTATTATAAATAAAATGAAGAAGAACATTAACAAAGAATATAGAGAAGAGAATAGTATTTCTAGTTATTCCATTCAATAGTATTAGGTCCTTTATATAAAGTACAGAAGAGAAATAAATAGGAAAATTTTCCAATAAGAAAAATACAAGAAATAGGAAACTTTTCTAATAAGGACAAAACTAATAAATACTAATATGGAAACTAGAATATTCATGTATATGGAAAGACATTAATCAAATCTTATAATATATCGTAACATTTTTTAATATTTCACCTTGGTAGAATTTATCAATTAAATATTTAATTTTATAAAAATTTTAATTAAATATTATAATTTATAAAAAAATTTTAATAAAAATTATCAACAAGTAATTTTATATAAATTATAAAAAAATTCTTAAAAAATTACAAAATAATCTAAAAATTTTAAAATTTTTACAACTAAACTATCTTATTTATCTTTTTTCATCGAATTTGTCATTTTAAATTTTTAACAATTATTATTTTTTATTAATATCTCCATATCTAATAAATAAAAAAATATCGAATTAAAATGAAATATATGAATAAAAATATAATGGTAAAAATTTATTTGAAATTTAGGACTTAGATTAAAAATTTTTTAAACAAGAAATAATTAAATTTTAAATAATTTTTAAAACAATAAACATATTTATTTTTTATTATATTTTAGATTGAATATTTGTAAACAAAAAACAATTAAATTTGTGAACTATGTTAAAAATTTGAATATCTTCATTTTCATTACAAATTTAATTATTTTTTGTTTTATATCTTAAATTGAATATTTGTGAACAAAGAATAATTAAATTTGTGAAGATATAAAAATTTTAAGTGATAGATTCAGTGAAAAAAGATAAAAAAGATAACTTAATTGCAAGAATTTTAAAATTTTTAAATCATTTTATAATTTTCTAAAGATTTTTGTGTAATTTATATAAGGTTACCGGTTAGTAACCTTCTAATAATATTTAATTGAAATTTTTGCAGATTATAATACTCAATTGAAACTTTTACAAATTTAAATACTTAATTGATAAATTTTGCTAAATTAAAACACCAAAAATATCTTTTTTTTTTCCCAAATCCGAAAATATCATTTTACTGCCATGTATTGGGCAACTGAGTCGGGTGGAGTAGTGTTCGGGTCGAATCATTTTGGGTCGGTTATTTTCCAGTTGGGTCCATTTTATATTGTAAGTGAACCATCAAATTGATAAGTAAAGAATTTTAAATCGAGTTCGTACGACGTTCGAATTTAAACTTCAAATTTTCAAGTAAGATGGAATATGATAAATTCTTTTAGAAAAATAAAATTTTCATATATATAATATTTTAAAATTTAATAATAAAAATAAATATTATAATTTTAAAATATTCTATATACAATTTAGGTAAAATATATATAAAATATTTAAAATTTATCATTATATATATAATTTTCATATTTATATAATGATATAGTACTATAAATAAATAATTTTCAATTCCTACACTATAATAAAATAACAAAATTGAACAATTCTAATATATTATAATATTAATATATTTTTTTATTCTAGCAAGTACTCCCTCCATTATTGTAATATCCTGAATTTTTAATTATTTTATAAAATCTTATTTTTATACGAAAATGTATTATTTTAGTATTTTTCTTATTAAAGCAAATATTGAGATTATATTTTATTAAATTTTATATATTTATATTCATACTATTTGAATATGTATTATTAATAGTAACTTTATTTAAATATTATATATGTATACAATTGAAGAAAGTAATATGTATATTATTATGAAAATATTATAGTGGATATTTAGAGAAATTATATTTTGATATTTGAATATTAATACTACATTCGATTAATTTAAATTATATTGTTAATTATATAAATTACTGGAAGTTTAGAATTTTGTTATAATTACTATTATTATGATCAGATTATATTAATTGAATTATTATTATGTAAATTATGGTTTATTATTATTATTATTATTATTATTATTATTATATATGTGTGTGTATATGTTGAAATGAAGAATAAAAAGAAGAAGAATTGGGGGAGCCATTTGATTGGCTAACAGCCAATTAGATGGCTGAAGGAAACAAAGAAACGGGAAAGAGAAAGAGAAGGAGAGAGAGAGAGAGAGAGAGAGAGAGGGAGAGAGAGAGAGGGCTGTATGCTAGAGGACCACCATCCGGTCAACGGTGGGCTGCACCTTCACCACCAGTGGCTAGCCCACTGTCCGGCGATCTCAAGGGAGGCAGTAGCACCTTGGTCAAGCGGTAGACGGCGGTGAACGCGTCAAGGAAAGCTCCACCGGTGCCGAAACTTCAAACTTAGATTCCGGCCGATTCCAGCTGCCAAATCGAGCAAGGCCGGTGCCATTCGACTCCTCACCTTGAGAACTTTCAATCGGTACCTATCTTGTCCTATGAGGCTAGCCAGAAGTGGAGATTGGAGATATGAAAGCCAAACGATTGAAGGCATTTTTTGGTGAGACGACGATGTGTGGCGGCGAGTGGTGGCTATTTTTAAGATCCTGGCATCGAGGCAAGTCCAGTGGTGTGAAGATTGCCCCTATTAGGCACCGGTAGCGGCGGCACGTGGCTAGCTAGCGACGCTCAGGCGGCGGCACGTGGGACGATGCACGGACCCAGACTTAGTAACTCCGTCTCATCATTCTGCTGCTACCCGCAACGTCTGTTCGATTGGAAATTGTAAGGGTAAATTCAAAACTCATGTATCTCAGTTTTTAATTGATTTACATTATGTTTAGTGGATTCTAATTTGTAATTGTTAATTAATTGTTGAGTTCTGTTGATGATATTGAGTTGGGGGGACCTAGGAGGGGTCTTTGATGTGATATTGGTTCATGTTAATTATTAAGATTATTTTGGAAGTGTTGTATTATGTGGATTTTGAGAGATTTTGATAGATTCTGGTAAGAATCTCAAGAGTCGTATAATTATGTCTTGTTAGACAAATCGTCCTTTCTGATGATATTCTTTATTGTCTAGTGTCAATATTCTGGCGTCTTCCTGATTCCAAGGGTCGCACTTCTGAGAGAAGTCAGTCAGATGTATCATCAATTGGGTGAGTGATGCTCCCTAATATATTATTTTATTTTCATATGCATCTGCATTTATTGTATGTATATATATATATGTATATTATGCATTATTATTACATAGACACATGTTAACATTTGATTGTGATTGATGAATTGATATTATATGTTACATAATGATTGTGGTTGACGGATGGAGGTGGATATAGTCTCACCTAGGAATTATGGGTATGATTATGATTATGATTATGATGGGATCGAGAAGATGAGCTATAACTGGTGGATGCTGGCTGGGCCTGCTCATCGCTAGGGCCGCTATTAGTCAGGTCAGAGCTGCATGGTACAGACTAATGATGGCCGAGTCTATTGGACATAAAAGACAGATTATTGGATTCAGAGAGTCAGGATAGGGGGATCGGCTCCCCATATTGGGTGTTAGTGTGGCATTGTGGACTGTATCCCATCGTTACTTGATGGTGTGATTTATTTGTTTTTATGACATAGTGTATAGCACGAGCATTAGAAATCTGTATGTAGGACACCGGTTTAATATATTAGTTAGTATCATTCATTGAGTTGAATGCTCATTCCTGTTCAAATTATATTTTTTAGGTCGAGAAATGAGTTTGTGAAGTGATTGTAGTTGAGTAGAACTGTCAAGTGCCATTCGGCAGTATTTTATATATAAGTACTGAGTTATGTAAATAATATACATAATTGTATCATAATTCTAGAACTCTGCAATGTTACCTCTACTACTTGTATTTTATGTAATTATTAGTTACTATATATATTTCGAGTTGAGATATTGTTTGTTATGCAGAAATCCAATACTATGTTGAAATTGATTTGTATGAGATATTTGAGCTGATAGCCTAGTGTGGCTTTGTTTGAAAATGTTATTTATTTGGATATGCTTAACGTATGGGCCCATAGCCCTATTGTGTGGTAATTTATCTTTTAGCGTAAGGTCAGGCTTACTATGCGCATTGTAGCCACGTGCATACTCATGTTCTAGTGCCGGTCACGTGCCCTCGGGTTTGGGGCGTGACAATTATAAAAAAAATAGCCATTAAAAAAGTTAATTTTGTTCATAAATAAGTAGCCATTTAGCAACCCAATAAAAAAAATATATGATAAAATGTCTAATTTACCCTTCATTTTGCAAGTATGAGAGATATTTTTTTAATTTATACTGTAATTAATAAGAATCTTTTTGACAACTTATGATAAAGTTATTACTACCTTAAAAATATTGATTTTTTCTTAATGGCCACTTTTTTTAGAAATGAGGGAGTACTTTAAAATTTTTATCAAAATTTAAATTTTAATACACCGAAATAGTGAGTATAGGTTACTTCATAAATAGACAGTTATACTTCACCAACGATGGCTTCATGATAATACTACAAAATAAAAATAATTAAATAAATTTTAAAAAGTATAATTATATTAATACAAATTTGATATTTTATAAATAATTTTTAATTCTTACTATTACAAAAATATATTCATAATGATTGAGTTTATATATATATATATATATATATATATATATATATATATATATATATATATATATATATATATATATATATATATATATATATATATATATATATATGAAAAACTTATTATTAGATAATATATTTGATAATAAATTGATTTAAAATAAATTCACAATAAATATATAATTATTAAAAATTGATTCAATTTTATTTAATGATAAATTTAATATTAATTTTTTTTATTCGTTGAAGTCAAATTCGATTCCAATTCAGTTTTTGACTCATTCGATGAAACCATGTTGACTCAACATTTTCTGGATAGAATAATTTTAAATTTTAATCTATTTGGATCATATTTTAACCTTAATTTTTCATATGGATTCAGATTGGATTTTCAGGTCAGATAAAAAAAGGGCTACATCAGCCTAATGCGTAATACCCACTATCGGCGACTCTCCGTAAAACCCTTTCTCATTTATTTCTTTCATTTCCTCTTCTCTTTCATATCTTCTTCTTTTGGGGTAGCCATACCCATATCCATAGAAGAAGACAAAACTAAATTTGAAGCTAGATGTGGGTACTGATAGCCAAATGCTAGATCTGCAAACTGCTGTTAAAGATGGCATTTTGGGTGCCACTAGTGGTGGCTTGATTTCCACTGGCATTGCTGATAAATTAGATCTCAAGAAGATGATTGGCGAGCTTAAGTCGATTGAAGTGCCATTTATCTTCATTTGTCTAATCTCATTGGACCCCATGCAAGATCCAGTGACTCTCTGTACTGGCTAGACTTATGAGAGATCCAATATTCTTAAACGGTTCTCTCTTGGCCACTATACTTGCCCTACTATAATGCAAGAGCTCTGGGATGATACGGTAACGCCAAATAGGACTCTTTAACAGTTAATTTTTAGTTGGTTTTCACAGAAGCATTTGGCTATGAAGAAAAGATTGTAAGATGTGCAAGGAAAGGCTATTGAGCTTTTGGAGACTCTAAAGAAGGTTAAGGGTTAAGCTAGAGTTCAAGCTCTAAAAGAGCTTAGGCAGGTTGTCACTAAACATGACACAGCGAAAAAGGTAGTACTAGATAATGGTGGCGTTGCTTTGGTTTCTTCCTTATTAGGTCCTTTTACTACGCATGCTGTTAGGTCTGAGGCAATTGGGATTCTTGTTAATTTGGAGCTTGATTTGACATCCAGGTCAAATTTGATGCAACCTGCCAATCTTAAATGAGGGATCTATCAAGACTAAGATTAATTGCATGAGATTGATTGAAATGTTGATAGAAGGGAAGGATTTCAAAGCAGAAAATCTGTTAAGCTTGAGCCTTTTGTTTGGTTTGTTGAGGTTAGAGAAACATAAAAGACACCTAAATGCGGTATTGGCTAGACTTGGTTTATTAAAAACTTTTTGTTCACAAGAGTTTGTTAGAAACTCCATTATTAGCATTGGGACAATCCCATAATTAGTGGAACTATTACCTAGTATGAATAGTGAGTGTCTCGAGATGGCACTTTATATTCTAAAGGTTCATTCAACTATTTCAAAAGGAAGTGTGGCTTTGAAGGAATGTACTAAAACAATTCCAAATTTGGTGAAGTTACTAATGAAAGTATCTGAGAGGTGTACTCAGCCTTCTATGTCAATATTATGGGCAGTTTGTTAGATTGCACTAGAAGAATGTGCTGTAATTGTTGTGGAGGCGGGTTTAGCGGCGAAATTGCTATTTGTAATACAGAGTGGTTTTAATTCTGAGCTGAAGCAGAGGTCAGCTAAGCTTTTAAAATTATGTAGTCTGAATAATACAGCTACTATCTTCATTTCCAAGTGTAAGCTTACCAGAATAATACAATGAAGGGAAATACCAATTTGTTGATACACACCACTCAGTTTGCTTTTATTCCCAAGAGGTGAAGTCATTCATTCTTGTGGGGTGGAATGGAATAGAGCTAATCTCTAAGGTACCCTTTTTATCTCTCTCCTATGTGTGTGTGTGTGTGTGTATAATTTTTAGTGTGTATAATTTTTATTGTGTGTATATAATATATAATGTGTGTGTATATAATTTTTATTGGTGCAGCTGATAGTTTGCAGCAACATAATATGGATGTCACGACCCATCTTTGAGCCGCAACTGTCCTAAGGCATAGGGAGACATAAGGTCACCTAAACCCGTAGAACAACCTATAACTCATAAACTATTACCATTACGTTACCCTTAACCCAAGATCATAGCCATAATTCCCATGTAATAGTCATTCAACATCTAATTTCATTTTCATATTTATTGCTTTTGAACTCCATTTTCTAGTATTCTAATTGCAACTCAAATGAATATTAATTAAGTATCTGAACTTTATTAAGATAATACCCAGTCACACATACTAATAATATCCTAAGTTATATCATTATTACAAACTTTTAACAAAACATGGAGCTCTAGAGTGAAACCTCCAAAATTATAACAAAATATGTACATGATGATACCCAAAATCAGCAACACAATTTCCAAGCGGAGATGTAGAACTTGGAATTTACCTTGCCAAACCGTCAACTGATCCTGAAAATAAATAACAACTACGGGGTGAGACAAAGCTCAGTGAGTACATAATAAAACTGTATAAAGTAAGCAAGTGATAGGTGGTTTAGTGATAATTTCTTATAGCAATGAAGTGAAACGAATCAAAAATCATTCTTATGGAATAGTTTTCCATATACAGTAATTATTGCATTTTTAGCAGAATATTTCCTTTATGGAAACGGTATATTTTCCACATTATCATTATCACTTGAGTGGCGGCTTACGCCTTGCTCACTCCCATATCAGTCACACGTACAACTGATCGGGTCGCACGTACTGGGGGCCATAAACCCTTCCCAGCTAGGGTTCGGATACTCTTTACCCTATCCGCAGGTTCATTACCATTGTGCACAATGTCTGATGTATTGCCCCACATCAGAGGGGTATTCTGCTTACCACAATATCATTAAAACATTGTCCTTTTCATCTATGAAATAATTCAATGGATAATATATCAATAAATAATCAAAATTCCCATCATTGATCATATTAGGAAATGAAGCAATAGGGCTCATGTGGCCAAGTGCCATAAGGGATATTTAATTCAATAATTGGTAAAGCATATCATGCATGCCAAATAATTGCAATGCATTTTAATTAGAAAAGTGATCCAACATTTAGACTTATATTTAAAGCACAAGAAATATAATATTATTAGGTACTCACCTCTTGCTCCTTTGCTCCTATACTGATAGTTCTAACGCAGAGTATAACAAGGCTCCTCGATATCCCGAGCAATGCCTTTACCTTTCGATTCTACAAATACACCCAAATAATCATACATTAATTCCTACTCCTTTAACTTACTAATCTCATTCTAACTCAACTTAACATTAACTTCCTACTACTAATCACCAAAAACATTCCAATACATTAAACAATAACATACATAAACACATTAATTATTTAATCATTTTATTTCAAAATCCCATGTTGTCCAAATCCTTTAATTAAAACAATTAGGTTCCTTTTCCTTCCTAATTCCTTAATTAAATTTTATGTTTATCAAACTAATGCTTAAACAATCAACATTCATTCACCCATTAAAACTAATCTCTTCCAATTCTCATAAACCCTAACTTTACCAAATTGGGATGATTTGGGGAAAACCCAAAATTTCTCAATCAAATCTCAAATTGATCTTGCCAAGATAAAATTAATGTTATGCAAAGCTTACCATAACAATCAAACATCAAACTACACTTCACATTACACACTTTCCTTATATCATGCATTATGCCTTCAAGAATTTCAATTTTTGAATAAAATCTTTAAATTCAAATTTTACATTTTTAAATCACTTTTCAACATCCCAAATAACCTTAGATATTGTTAAAAAAAATTTTGGACACTTCCCCTAAAATTCCTAGTTTGGCCGAACCTTATGTAACTTCCTCTTCATTGATTTTTCATGCTTCCCTTATTATTATTCACCTATTAAACCCCAAATCCTTAACCCCAATTCTCATATTTCATCACTTAACATGCCAAACTAACTCCTCTTCAAATCATTCCACCAAAATCCAATTATAGAAATCAAAAGAAAAGGAATAATTGCTAACAATTTATCATACTTAGGCTAAGGAAAGAAAGGAATCACTTAAGCAATAAATCTCACCTTGAAATGCTCCAAATTTAGCTCTAAGTTGAAGAACAAGTTGGGAGGTTTTTAGTCCTTGGTGAGGGTGAAATTTTTGGTGTAGGTTACAAATGAAATGGTTTAACACAATTTCATTTTATATACAAATAAAATCAATGGTGGTGATTTAATCACACAAAATCAATGGTCACATTTTTACTTGAAATGGAGGGCTAAGATTGATCAAGATGGATGGTTGAGATGGCCCTTAGGTGTATGGTGACTAAGCATCAAAATAATGAACACCATCATCACCAAAGTGAACATAATCATGGTGATGGAAAAGTAGGAGGCTTAGGTGTAAAGTTGGCATAAGTCAACAAATATGGCTAACCTAATTCCTTTCTCATCCTAACCCCTAATTAACTTGTTCTAACCATTCTTTAGTCAAACTCCACCAACATTTGAGGCCTTAGGGCCGACCACTCTATGGGCTTGGGCTTTGAGTCCAAAAGCCTATTAACAAGCCCACCCGAAAACGTTTCTCGAACTTAAAATTTTTTCGTAACTTTTTCCCTTCCCTTTCACTTGGAATTTTAAATCTTACCTTCCCATATCATAATAAGCCTAAACTAAGCCATATTGCCTAAAATTAATTCAATAAAACATACAATAAATATTCCTATCTCATAAATGTACACACTCAAGCACTTAGCACCAATAAGAGTTTCTATCATCCTATCACTATATCATTGATACTATACCCAAAAAAATTTATATTTTATGGTATTATTATAACTTTGATGAGCTATGGAGACCTTGGGTATTACAATGGATTTTAGTCGAATTGCTTATTTTGTGTCATTTGTTATCTACAAGTTGTGTTTTGCAAAATTTTCCAATAAACATTGGCCAATTTGTTGTTGAATTGGATTGCTCTTGTTTGCTAAACTAACACTTATATGTTCTCCACTTCCATGATTTTCCCCTTTAGAAGTTCTGTGAGTGTGATCTGTATTGGACTTTAACAGGTTCAAAATGTGAGAATACAGGAAATGGATGTGAGTGGGGAGGTGATCCTCAATTTATTAGAGATTTAGTTTTGCTTTATCTAATGGATTCTCAACATATCCACCCTTGTTCCTAAGGGCTTTGCAGAGATAGAATTTATGTTTCATCCGTAGTTCATAGGGTTTTTCACCTTCAGAATTGACTTAGAAGAATTTTTTGTGGTTCTCATTTGAATTTTATATTTGATTGACTATTCATTTTGTGTTATTTTTAATTTTTTTTTTTTGGATTTTCCAGTAAAGTGGCATTACCATCTAAGTCCACCTACCCAAACTAGTTAAAGGTAAGCCAACTACACTAGGAATATTAACTTTCTTAGCTTGGAGCCTATTTCTGTATGCTTTGCTTAAGATCAAATTAGGATGTGTCTGTTCTTTTGATTGTTATCCAAAGCTATTTGCTAGGGGCAAGTGAATCTTTAGCCACAATATTTTGAAATAATACCTTTTCTCCATACTATCAATTTTAAGAAGAGGAATCAGCAAATTTTACATCTTCTTTGGAAGGGATGAGATAGGAGTTTCTTTGGAAGGGATGAGATAGGAGTAAGGAAGAGGGGAAGGAGATAATGGAGAAGAATATTTAATGTATAGGTGTAGATAGGAGGACATGGGATCCTCCAATCACTTCCTTTCCTTTTAAGTCTTAAGTATAAACTCTGAACTGTGGGTTCCTACTTCTTTAGTTTGCTTGTGTTCTTGTTCAAAAAGGAAAAAGAATGGAAGGAGAAAAAATAAAAGACATAAAAACTCCTAACATATAAAGAAAAGAAATAAAAAAAAAAAAAAGATAAACTGGCTGATTAATATTCTTCTTGTTTTGTTTGAGATGAATGGGTGTTTCAGCAACTCATGTTTCATGTATCTAGGTTTTTTATTTTTATTTTTTTGGCTCTATTGACTCTTATACAAACACCTCTGGGCCTCTACCAATTCCATCAATCATACCCAACAGCAATAGCAACAAAACAAACAAACCAGTAGTTGAGTAGTTTTTTCAGAATCTTTGCCTTTTGCTTACAATCTCAATGCCCAAACGAATCAAGTCGATTTTTGCTCTAGAGAGCCCAAATACTGAGCCAACTTATCATCTAGTCCTAGTTACTACAAACAAAAAAAGTCCAACTTGTCTGCCTCTGAATAAACTGCATTAAAGCTGTCAAGTCAAGGAAAATAATCAAAGCTTATGAGTGTCCTTTTCAAGTAAATCAATCGCTTAGCATTACGGGTAAGAGTAGGCCTTATCTCGAAGAATCCTCAAATGTACTCTTAATACTCTTTTGAACTCCACCTTCTAAAATAATCCATTTTTTGGTAAATACACTCAATATTTCATATGCACATTTTTACCTTAACCCTAATCTCCAATATTAGTAAGATCCTATTCTGCTTAAGTAGGGTCTAATATTCATATAATTGTTGGATTTGATTCTTATGCCTTTATTGTCCTAAAAATAATTGGATGATCAAGGTAGGCTGATGTTTTCATGACAGTTTCAATGTTTCAAAAGCTCAGCATGGCACAGTAATGATGACAAGTCTTCTAGCAACTTGTGGAACAACCCAAGTATCCCAACACGAGGTATAATATTATGATTCTATCTATTGCATTACTTATAATGTCTAGGCTAGTCTCATTTGATAAAATTGATTTTATAATTTTAGGGAGTGAGCGATTATTTGTTATATGATAAAATCTTAATTGCTTATTTTGAATTCAATTGTATGGATTTAGTGCACAATATACTAGGATTGATGCTACGCACAGCTAACAATTTTCTAAATGCTTTATCTGGTTATAGAATATGGTGCTCAAGTTAGGAATTGCTTTAATTATGGGCATGTCAAAGTGTACTGGCACCATTTGTGAAGTCTCTTGCGGAAATTGGCTGTGGATGCCTTGATGTTGAGACACATTTTTGGAGAGCTCCAAACAATTTTTGTCATGGCTTAGCTGCAGAAAGTCTAATAAAGATATGAAATTTTGCATCTGAAGATCTATTTGTTGGAGTTCTAAATTTTGCAAGATCTGAAAGATCTAACAAAGAGAGCAAGCGCTCTTAATGGATGAAAGCTGTCAATAATTCTCAGTTTCAGGATACATTTTTGTTGTTGGCTGAACCCACAATCTTGAGAGTTGAGACAAAAAAAAAATTATCAAACACGTAGTTACCCTTTCTACTCCGTGGGTAATACTATGGAGATAATTGCCTATTTCGGCTTGATTAAATAAGCTAGGCAAAGTAAAAGAGCTCAGAAAGCAGCCTATGGCTTCTATCTAAAAAAAATTAAAAGTATGAACTCTGAATTTTCAAGTACAAGATGAAAAGCATTTGTTTTTGAGTTTATAATGCACTTTGAAATCACTTTCGACTTGCTATTTTCTTCTCTTGACCTCATCGAATGTGAAACTAAATTCAATAATAAATGTATATATGAGAGAAGATTTTGAAATTCCAACTAGACATGAAAATGAAACAACTAATGCTCATTGGGTTAATGCTTAATAGCACATGACCAAATCATACAGTATACTTGTCAAGAACAAGACACTTGGAGCTATCAAAAAATTTAGCTGCTATTCGCTGGTAATGCATAGGCCATAATCAAGTTTATGGGAGACCAATTTTCAATAATATGTTATATAAATGGCTGGCTTGGAAACAATAATAGGAAAAGGAAAAAGCCAACCTTTACAATATTATATAAAAATTAATTGATTGAGTGCTCTGTTCTTTCAAGTTGACAAGATCTAAAGCTCTTCTTTTTCTTTCCCCACTCAATTTGTTTTGTTCCTAGAACCATTGTTTCATCGCTAGTGAACCCATCCATCCCCTGAAAATTATGAGAAGACCCAGAAATGAATAAAAATCTATACAAAAAGAAAATTAATAAAAAACTTGGAAATTGATTTAAAAAAATTTACTGAATCAAATATTATAGAAACTGTAGATCTAGCCTCAATTGGACTAACCAATCCAAATCAAGCCATCAGATCAAATCCAAGACCATCGATTTTCCACCCTATGGTCACCACAGTTGCATTAAACCTAAATCAATCAATACCAACAATAAAAATAGATTTAAACTTGCTGCGTGCTCGATTCAAACACCAATAAATAATAAGCAAATGGAACCTATGGATTTATAGAAAATGAATAAGAAATCAAACAACATAAATAGGTAGAACTAAAAAGAGTCAAAGAGAACCAAACAAAAAATATAATCAAGAAATAAACAAAAAAAATTAAATTAATGAAAAACAATAAGAAAAAGAAAAAGGTTTTTACATAAATTTTTCGATAGAATCATTGTATTAATTAGTAATTGATTTAATTATATTGTTGAATTGAAAAATTGATGAAATTATCAATGTTTTAAAAGTTGTTAAATCAAATGGATATTGTTTTATAATTGCCCAAAGTTAAAAATTTTTTCATAGGGTAAAATAATCAAATTATTTTCCTTTTAGATTTTAACCATGACATATTATTAATATTAGTATTGTACAAATTATAAAATTTTATGAAATTTTAAAATAATATTAGCATTATATAAATCATTAATTTTTTTCAAAATTTAGCTTGTACTTACAAAATTGTAATATAATAATTAATTGAAAAATGAAATTTTATATCTAATAAAAAATGAATTTTACTTATATGTTATTGAATTTTTTAAAAATGTATTGCTAATTTAATAATCAATATCAAAGTGTGTATATATATATATAGAGAGAGAGAGAGAGAGAGAATTTAGGTTTTAGTTTCAATTCAGAATAGTTTGATATGGTTCAGTACAGTTTTTAGTATATATAACTATTAATTTTTAGAATCACATAAAAGAAATTTTCAAAATGATTCCTTTAAAAAAATATTAAATGGTTAATGGATAATTTTGATTCTGAATTTTTTGATTTGATTTTTTAATGTAGTTTAATATTTTCAAATTTCGTAAGGGAGATGACTTTAGACTCATACGTCACTTCAAATAGAGTATTAAAATTCTCAAAATAAAATTTGAGGGGACTTTGAATATTTTATAAATCGAGTTCAAAGATTACGAATCACCTAACTCATTTAGCAATCCTGCTAATTTTATTTTTATTTACAATTCAGTAGTAGTTGTTTTTTTATTATTTTGAGAAAATTAGCCCTTCGTGGGCTGAGTGGATGAAATAGTGAAATTACAACATTGCTGTTTTGAGTTGGGACCCCTGTAAAGCATGTGCTGACGTTCAGGCCCAGCAGACAAGGGTAAAACCGGAATGTAAAAAATTGTCCAATTAAACTGATAATACGGTTAGATATACGATTGGAGAATGTGGGACCCTGTGATGAAATTTATGAAAAAGAAAAGTGGGATTTTTCTTTTTTTTTTTTTTTTAATTTTTACGTGGGAGTGACCGGCTACAGGCTACAGCCCGTGAGTGAACCCATTGGCAACCGTGCACAACACCAACACGTGCAGTTAATTAACTTTAGTCATCCTTAATATCCGGTTATTGGATAAGTAATTATCGAGATAAAATCTTACTAATTTTTTTTTTTTTTTATTTTTTAAATAGAGAAAAGCATGAAAAAGCGATTCTTTTTGGGTCTCTAGGGGCGGGTGGTACCCTAAACTCAAGGACGCAAAGCTTGGTCAAATGGTCAAAAAGCACAAATCGGTGTTACCAGTGCCCAATGGGATAATTACGGGATTATCACCCATTGTTAAACTCACCGTACTCATGTCATAAACCTATAATGTTATGGCACTTTCTTAACAAAAAATTCTTTTTTCTTTTAGTTTTTTATATGTTGAAATTTAATTTTTTTTATTTAATTAGTTATCCAATTTCGAAAAAAAATAAAAATAAAATCATCTCACCTAGGAAAGAGCTTTGAACTTGAATATAAAGATCTCAGTTTTAACCATTTGAATTATGTCTTTTTGACATATTAAATTTAATTCAAGAATACAATTTATTTTCTTTAAAAAAATTAAAACTTTAAAATTATATTTGATTTGCGAAATAAAATATATAAAAAATATAATAATTATTCTTAAAAAATAAAATAGGGTAGAAATAAAATAATTATTCAAATTCAATAATTTGCTTCATAGCATAAAATAATTATTCTATTTATATAAATGACTATAATATTCTTATAAATTAATTTCATTATTAATATTAAAATTAAATATAATTTTATTAAATTTTATTCAAGAAATAATTTAAATGTATAATAAATAAAATTTTTATTTGATTTAAAATTTAAAAAGTAACAGTAGTGAGTTTAGACTTGCCAAAATTTTTTTAAGAATAAAAAAAAGGAAATGTTTTATTCTATAATTTAAAAAATATCAATTTTTTACTTTTTTGTGAAATATGTTTTCTATAAAAATTGTAAAATTACTATTACATAGAATTAATATTTTTTGTCTAATATTAGTTATTATATTTTTTAACTATTATATGAACCAAATATTGCCTAAGTTAAGTGTTTTAAATATAATATAAATACTTTCATATTTCAATATACGCATTTTATTAAATAAAAAAGCAAAATGGTCAAGCTATATAAAACCATTTTGGTGGATATGGATTCAGATAGGATTTTCGGGTCAAATAAAAAATAATGCCATGGAAGAGAGAGACAGTGTATATAACATGGTTTTCCACTAAATAAAAAAAAATGATGAGAAATACCAAAAATTGAACTGGATTGCCACTAATTTTTGTAAATACTAAAAAAATCATATATGCCATGGAAGAGAGAGACAGTGTATATAACATGGAAGCAACTAAATGAGGAAGAAAGATGTGGATTTTGGTGGACTTGTGAGGTTTAACTTGTGAGGACAATCATTATTTATTTGTTTATTACTTAATGATGTGTGTAAATACACAACTTTGCTTAATCTATCATTATGCTTTTTTATTTGATAATTACATCTTAATTATCAAATAACATATTAAACTTTTATTAATTCAATAAAATATAAACTGTTCATATCAATATCAATTTTATTGAATTTGGATGTGTAGTAATCTGCACGGCATCGTTCGAGGAATCCATTTTTTAACGTAAACGCATTTTTGGGCAAAAAGGCATAGTCTCTGAAGTCAAGGATATCATGCCCAAAATCAATAGAGCTTAGCACTTTGCACAATTCTGGATCCTTTAGGTGAAGTCTAAAGTAGAACTCTAGAATCTACACTATTTTGCTCATATAAAGCAAAAGCAATTATTACTCGTTAGGATTGATTGGTTTATTTTTTTTTTTTTTAATAAAATAAAGTTTATTAATGAGACATAAAACCAATCATAATACAAGCATGTGGCTAGTTTAACTATGAATATAAAAAAACTACCCAATTTAGATATTACAACAATGGGCTTTAAGCCAATGAGATTAGACCTTATTGACATGTTTTATAGGCTTCTCAAATTATCAAAAAGTATTGCAAATAAATTAATAAAAAATTTACGAATAAGTTAGTTGCATGAAAATTTGCCATTTTTAACTTTTTTTTTTAGGTCTAATGAGTTAAAATAATAATATGAATTATATAACACATAATAACATTTCTCTTTTAATAATTCTTATTGAATTGATATAATTTTTGTGATTTAAGATATCTGAATTTAAAATTTTGATATAATTGATATAATGTTGTTGGGATATTGTTACTTCTCCTACGGCTAGTGGTGGTTGGAGATTTGCAGCATGAAACAAGTTAATCTTGCTTTTTTAGCAAAGTTGGATTGGAGATTGTCTACGGAACTCAATAGTCTTTGGGCTCTAGCCGTTGGGATCAAGTATTTTAAAAATCAGAAATATTTTTTTCTCTATTAAGCATAGATCTAATGCGTCTGTGTCACTTGGCAGAGTATTGTCAAAGCTTCTAATATTCTTGTTTCGGGTGCTCGGATGGCAATGGGAAATGGTAAGTCCACCCTTTTCTGGACTGACATTTGGTTGTTGCCCTTTCCTCTCATTTCAATTGCTCTTACTGATGTTGAGCTAGTGGATCAAATTAAATTTGTAGCCGATTTTTGGATTCAAGGTAGTGGTTGGAATTGGGCTGAGTCGCGTGACTCGACTCACTGGGTACCTTGTGTGATCCTACCATAATAGGTCGGGTTTTACTCATTCCATTTAATAGTGGGCTGGATATGAATTTAAATAAAAATACTCATTGCGGGGTGTAGATCGGGTGCGGATTAAGAGTATACCCGCCACATATCTCACCCGATTATTATTATTATTATTTTAGTTTGATATTATTTTTCTTTATTAATATCGTGTTTGCGTTGTATTAGCTAAATATATATATTGTGGTTGTTTTATTTAATTTTTTAGGTTTTAATTATATTAAATTGACCTTAAATTATCAAAAAAAATTAATATTTAAGGTTAATATGAGTAAACGGGACGGGTATATTTAGTTTTATATCTATTTATCTGCCCTACCATAGGTATAGGGCAGGACGGGTAGTAAATTACTAGGAGTGGGGCGGGAACAGGTAATGCAAAACCTGCCCCGCTACCATCCCTAGTTGGGCGTTGTCAAATAACGATTGCTTCTCTATCAAATTTGCTTATGAGGCTCAATTGCCGGTGGACAATAATTCTAGAAATAGATTATGAAAGAAGATTTGGAGTTTGTCTGTTCCTCAAAGAGTCAAATCATTTCTTTGATGTGTTTGCCATGGAAAAGTTATGTGAAACCTTGAGAGACAGAAAAAAGACTTTTGCTCTGGTACTAGATGTGATTCATGCAAAGCCAGTAAATAATCTCCTCTCCACTTTTTGAAAGATTGTTTGATGGCTTCACAGGTTTTGGCTTATTTCTTGAATAGTTCTAATTTTACTTCCCATATTAGTATGTTTCTTGGTAATTGGGTTGCTCACCATATTTCTACAATCATTAGTCAAATATTATAAAGACTTGAATGTAAAATTTTACACTTATCACATCTTTAAAAGAGACAGAAAGATTAATCAAATAGTATTTGATTGGCTTTGAAAATTAAAATTTAAAAACGTTGAAACTCATAAAGAAATATTTAGTTGATAATTAACTTTTAAGGGGTTAACAATTAAATATAAAATTTCAAAGAAAAATCAGTTGGGCCTGAGACAATCTAAGGGCAGTGGTAGAGGGTGTTCACTAATCCTTACAACCAGCCAAACTAATTTGAATCAAACTCATCCGATCATAAATCATAATTTTTTTATAAGTGAGAGTTTGATTTAGTTTGAATAATTTTACAAATCAAAAAATCAATTTAATTATAGTTTTTTATCTTTCAAAATCACAAGACCAAACTGAATTGAAATACTATATCCACACGAAATTACATATTTTGATATTTATATTTTATATTTACTATGTACTATGTCCAAACCTTATCTATGCGGTTTGATGGTTGAATTATTTTTAGTGATTTGACTCGATTTGAATGTATTTTTTTAATCGATATTATCGGTTCGGTTTGAAATAAGTCTTCAAATCACCCAAATCTAACCGAGTGCGCCCCCTACACACTGAGCGCCATATAAATCTGACTCTGACAACTAGGCTCACTGTATGATAGCTAAATCCAAACAGAGTGTTAGATGCAAATCTCGTAAATAAAATAAATAAATATAATTAAAAAAATAATAAGTGAGTGCTTTTAGGAAAGAAAATGATTAAAATTTGGTAAGTCATTTTAGGTAAGAAGAAGATGCTTTGAAAAGATTCCATAATTCAAAAATAAGAGACAAAAAATAATTTAAATAATTAAAAAAAATAATAAGTGGAGAGAAAACTGGAAGCCCCGCGGGGTGGGGCCCAAACAGAGCGTGCCTTTGGTAAAGTGCCAGCTCATATTTTGACCAGTTTTCTCGGGTCTTGAAAATGCTTACGCATTGGTTTTTGGCTTTCAGGTCTCTATTTTGACTGCTTTCCTTTCCTTTCTCTTTTGGCTAACTACTCACTGACACGTGGCGAGGGGAATCGTGCCCCTCCCTCCCTCGCATTGGAGTATAATCTTATATTAGGAAAAATAATACTAAATCTATATATCATTTAAAAAGTTGAAAATTCAATAATTATTTAAAATTTTTTTCATTATATATCAATTATAATTTTTTAAATTAAATTTATATAAATTTATCTCATTAATTTTCTTTCATCTCATTATATTTATGTAAATTTTAATTAAAATTTATACTTTATAATTTTTTTTTATTTATTAACTTTGAATAATGTGAATTTAAGACAAATGAAATCACAAAAATAACAAAATTCTCTCGCAAAAAATTTAAAGCTGCATATCCATCAAAATTTATACTTTATAATTGAATTAAAATTTATACTTTATAATTGAATTAATGAGATTCCATAATAAAATATTTGCCCAGCAGTTGTTTTCATAGTAAAATATTTTTTTATTAATTAATGTATCAATTAATAAATTATTAATTTATTAATTAAATAATATATTAATTAATTAATAAATTTTTGTGGTTTTAAAACTATTTATAGAAGTTTAAATGTAAATACATGATTCCTGTATGAATGAAAATAGAAGTAAAATTAAAAAAAAAAAAAAAAAGGGATGTGAAAAAAGAAAAAAAAAGTGTTTAAAAACCAAAACAAAAAGAAAAAGAGGAAAGCTAATGACCACACGTGTGCCACACGACCAAAACGATTACCGAAGGTTTGAATCACGGGCTATAGCCGGTAACTCCCGTTAAATACATAAAAATGGGTCCCAATTAAGCGAAGTCATATTTCTACAATCATCAGTCAAATTCTGAATTCCAGTCCTACCCTTGTCATTTTGGCACCCATGTAAGCAACTTGTTCTTCACAGAGCTATTTTAAGAAAGGTAATATAGTAATTTCGATAAGATGGATCCTCATATGAAAGAAAAAGTGGAACAAACACTAGCGGTGACCCACTAAAGTGAAAATTTTACAAGAAAAAATTATTCTTTTAGGGCTTTCATTACCAGCCCGAAACGAAGAGCTCTGTAGATGGAGATTAGAGAAGAGAGACTGTAGAGAAAGAGAGAGAGAGAGAGAGATTAGCTTTTTGCTCTTATACACTCTATCCTCTCTGTCTCTGCAATTGGGTATTTGGGTATGGTTCTTGCTTCTTAGTTTCATTTTTTTTTTTCATATCTTTTTTCTAGTTTTCCTTTTCATTGTTTTGTAATTTGAGCTCATTTACGAGTGATTATTGTACTTTTTTGTAGCTTTTGATTGTTTTTTCTCTTCTTTCTTGATCTGGGTTGATGATTATTGAGATAGAGTAGCTTTTTTTTTTTTTTTCCTCTATAATAATAGTCTTATCCAAAAATGCCGATGTGTCAGCCTCATAGAAGAGAAGGAATCACGAAGCTAGATGTGGGTAGTGGTGGGCAAGTACTAGATCTGGAAACTGCAATTAAAGATGGTATTTTAGGTGGTACTGGTGGTGGGTTGATTTCCACTGGTGGTACTGAGAAATTGGATCTCAAGAAGATCATTGAAGAGCTTGAATCTATAGATGTACCTTCTGTGTTTATATGTCCAATTTCATTGTACCCAATGCAAGACCCAGTTACGCTCTGTACTGGCCAGACTTATGAGAGATCCAATATCCTTAAATGGTTCTCTCTTGGCCATTATACTTGCCCTACTACAATGCAAGAGCTCTGGGATGATACGGTAACGCCTAATAGGACTCTTCAGCAGCTGATTTATAGCTGGTTTTCGCAGAAGTATTTGGCTATGAAGAAGAGATCGGAGGACGTGCAAGGAAGGGCGATTGAGCTTTTGGAGACTTTAAAGAAGGTTAAGGGTCAAGCTAGAGTTCAAGCTCTGAAAGTGCTTAGGCAGGTTGTCGCTGAACATGACACGGCCAAGAAGGCAGTGCTGGATAATAGTGGCGTGGCCTTGGTTTCCAACTTATTGGGTCCTTTCACTACTTATGCTGTTGGGTCTGAGGCAATTGGGATTCTTGTAAATTTGGATCTTGATTTTACATCCAAAGCAAATTTGCTGCAACCTGCGAAGATTTCTTTAATGGTGGATATTCTAAATGAGGGTTCGATTGAGACCAAGATTAATTGTACACGATTGATTGAAATGTTGATAGAAGGGAAGGATTTTGAACCCGAAAATGTGTCGAGCTTGAGTCTTGTTGTTGGCTTATTGAGGTTAGTGAAAGATAAGAGACACACAAATGGAGTGTTGGCTGGACTTGGTTTGTTAAAGACACTTTGCTCACATGAATCCCTTAGGAACTCAGTCGTGAGCATTGGAGCTATTCCTCAATTAGTGGAGCTGTTGCCCAGTTTGAATAATGAGTGTTTGGAGTTAGCACTTCATATTCTGGAGGTTCTTTCAACTACTCCAGAGGGAAGTATTGCTTTGAAGGATTGTGTTTGCACGATACCGAATGTGGTGAAGTTGTTGATGAAAGTTTCAGAGAGCTGTACTCAGCTGGCTTTATCAATATTGTGGGCAGTTTGTCAGCTTGCACCAGAAGAATGTGCTGCACTTGCTGTGGAGGCAGGTTTGGCAGCTAAGCTGCTTCTGGTAATACAAAGTGGTTGTAATCCTATGCTAAAGCAGAGGTCAGCTGAGCTGTTGAAATTGTGTAGTCTAAATTACACATCAACTATCTTCATTTCCAAGTGTAAGCTCACTAAAACAATACAATGAAGGAGAATGCTAGTTTGTTGATATATGCCATATTTTTTTCCGTTGTCCAAGGAGGCAAAAGGACTGGAGCCTATGGAATGGAGTCAACTGGGGTGTCTAAGGTACCCCTTTTCTCTCCCTTGTGCATATTAAAGATATTCTGATACATTCTATGGGTTTCACATAATAGAGGCATCATAATGTGGATTTTAGGTTAACTGCATATTGTGCAGTTATTATTTATTAATCCCGTCTACAAGCTGGTGTTTTGCCAAAAAGTTCCAATAATTTTCAGCCAGGTTGTTATTGAATTGGACTTATTGTGTTGGCCAAAGTGGCACAACTCTGATCTCTGCTTCCATGATTGTTTCCATGTGGAGAGGTCTGTAAATTGTAAAGTTTGTATATGTAATGGAGGTTAGCAGGGCTTGCATGGTGAGAATCAAGAAGGGGGTGTCAGGAGGGAATTCTTATAGGCATCTTTCTCAATTGTAATTGCAAGTAAGTTTTGTGCTGCCCCATTGATCCTCAAAATTTTCCGCCCTTGATATAAGGTTTCTGTGGGGTGGGAGCATATGTTTCATTTCAGTTCAAAGTGGTATTTCACCTTCAATGTCAATATTGCAGAGTTGTAGATGTCATGTGCTTTCAATGTAAAATGATGCATAATGGACGCCCACTTTCATTTCATTTACTGTTTGTATTTTTTGCTCTCTTTAGTTTGGAGCTCATTTATATTTGTAATCATTTTAGACGTTTTTAGTAGATAAAAGTTCTCTGATATGACATTCAAGTTCTGATAGTGAATGCCAATCCCTTTCTAATTTTAAAAAAAAAAAAAATTGTTATTTTGAGGGTGATGGAGGAGAGCAGTCCCATTGTAGTCCAGAGCGATTAGCTCTCTGTCCTGGATTTTGCATGTTAATTGGGGTCACAGTGGAGCAATTGTTGATAAAAAGGAAGAATTTCAAGCCTCAAATTTCAGGCTTTAGTGTTTTGGTTGGCTCGGCCTGGCTGGTGAAGATTGACAACCAAATGGGATAATGGCTATTGGCTTGTTCAGATGAAGTTGTTAGTAATTCGGTTGCTAGCATTGGAGTGATTGTCTGAGCTCTTGATACTGTGTAGGCTATATTACAGGGATACTTTCCAAGTGTAATAACGATTTTGGTGATGCATTGGCTGTTCCAACAATATTCATCTCCAGATGATTCGCATTCTGGTGACTAAATTCTGCGACCACCTCCACCAATTTCTTCGACCATGCCCAAACTCATGAAGCTGATTTGTCCTCCTAAATTGGAGAGCCAAAGCACTGAAAACCTGAATTACAGACTATACTTCCTCATCCTTATCATCCTCCTGTTCGTCATATCATATAAGTCCTTTGCCCTTTTGAAGTCAAGTCGTTCAATGCTCCCAGTTTGACGCAGAAGTAAACAGTGATATGTGACTCGTCTATCTCATTATAGGCTGTGCAGAAGCGATTCAAGAATGTAATTTAAATGTTGCACAAGATAGCCAAGTTACTTGCCAAGGCCTTGGAATATAGAATCGATGGAGTCTACCCCCATTTGACCACTTCTTTTCTAATCTTCTCCAGAACTACTTGCATGAAGCATACCCTTATGGCAAATTTGCTCACCTAACTGCTAATGAAGCAATTGTTGAAGCCTTTGCAGGTAAAACACATGTCTATGTTATCGATTTCTCCACGAATCAAGGGTTGTGGTGCCCCTCTTTGATTCAAGCTTTGGCGAGTAGGCCTTGTGGACCACCCAGTTTTCAATTAACAGGGACTGGAGCCCAGCCCATGATAATTTTTACTATCTTAAAGAAGTTGGGTGGAAAATGGCTCAGTTGGCAGGGATTATTCGGGTTCAGTTTTGAGTAAAGAGGTTTTGAAATTGATAGTTTAGCTGATCTTGATCTTAATGAGTTTTGAGTCTGTAGCTGTCAACTCGGACACCTTCTCAATGTGTTTAGTACATTTATATACATTTTTAATCCTCAAATTCATGTAATATAATCACTTTTTTCTTTTTCATCTATTATTGATTTGATTGCAATTTAAATTTAAACTCCCAATTTCACAACACAATAAATAATTGAAGAACAAAAATTAGTGGATAAATAGTCAAACTTTGTCCATTGGTAGGTAATGAAAATTTTATATGAACGAGTGCATGTCTCTTTTAGTTGTTATAAGAGTGTTTTTCGTTTTTTATCCACTAAGCGAATTCTTATTATTTAAGGCAGCTTTTAGCTTATTATCAAAGAAAAAAAAAATTAGTTTTGCTGTCTCTATCTCGATTATAATATCAAAATTTACGGATAGGTTCTAAACAAGTATAACTTCTTGGAAAATAAAATTTTTTTGTTCGCTTGGTTATCATTATTAAAAAATTCTTAAAAAGTATGATATCTACTTTATGAGTTTAGAGAAAGTATAATTTTTTAAAAAAAATTAATAAAGTTAGACTTTTTAAAATTAGATATTTATAGTGAAATAAATATAAATTGATACATTTATTATTCATTAAATGTGGTTGAATAAATGGAATAAAAATATTATTGTCTTTTTCTATTATTGAGTAAAAAAAAAGAAGGATTTAGTTTTTAAAAAGTTGTATGAAAATTAAACACACAATTATAAAAAAGAGTTTATTTTTCAAAAAGTTATATGAAGATTAAACACATAATTATACCCATTCTTAGCTCGATTAGTTCACAAATTGTTTCAAACTTGATTGAGGCTAAAATATAAGAGAGTTAATATTAATTTTCCTCATTTTAGATATGCCACAAATTAATTCCAACATATTTTTAGAAATTATTACCAATGAAATTGGAAGTATATTTTAATTTGATTAAATAAAAAAAGAAATTAGTACGACATCTAATAACTTAAACTTCTTTAATTTGAGTTGCCTAAATTACATACATATACATTTATCATTACACTATTTATTTGTAGTACGTAATAATTTATTCTCTTTGTTTTATAATAATAGTTATTTTAAGAAAAAATTTTATTTCAAATTAATTATTATTTTAAGAGTTTTTTTTTATTTTTTTGCACTGATCGTTTTAATAGTTCTATATAGTATTTATGACATTTTCTTTTTAATTTTACTCTCAGCTCTAATTCCATTTTCTTTTTTATTTTCTATGTCATATTTATTATTTTTAATAAAAAAATAATGATATATTTGTTTATTTTAATAAAAATTGAAGTTATTTAATAATTTTCTTAATATGTGTGCTACATTTTAAAATGATTATTATTATAAAACGATTTTAATTATTAGTGTAGCATGTGTTTTTATTTTTTTGATAAATTTGATTTCAAATTATATTCAAATCTAAATCACTTTAGTATAATATGAAATGTAATTTTTTTCTTATTTTTTAATATTGTAAATGATTTTTTTTTTTTTTGCCAAATTTGAAAAATGAATGTTTGCTTATAATATTTGAACCCTTTTTGATGTGAAGTTGAGGTATCTAATAGTTAGCGGTATATTTTGGCTTCACCATGCTGACATTAAACCAAATCACTATTCAGCCGCTCGCAGTGCAAAACCAAAACATTTATTTTTAAACAACCCTTAACTTTCAATTAATCACTTTCTAACCCCTCCAATTCCATTGATGCGCAAGCGCAATGTCATGGCTGGCTCGCTCTCTGGCCAGCTCCCTCCGGCTTGACGACGAAGATGACGACTGTGCAGAAAACGACGTCGCACCTTATACCCATAAAGACCTCTCACCTGTAAAGGGTAATGAAGAAGAAACTCAAATTCAAGATAATGAAGAAGAAGAAGAAGCGCTAGCAAGAGGCGTCAAAGAGGATCTTACGGAGCTGAAACAAACCCTAACGCGTCAATTGTGGGGCGTTGCTTCTTTTCTTGCTCCTCCTCTTCCTCCTCCTCCGTCCAGCGACAGGTCAGTTTCCAATTTGAATCAGTCCAAGCCGTCCTATCGATCCGCGGAAGGAGAACAGTCCGATTCCGTGGAATTATTGGGGATCAGGCAAGATTTTGCGGAGATCGGAGGGAGATTTAAAAGTGGGGTTACGGAGATTTCGAAGATGGCTTCGAATTATTTTCCGTTTGGATCGGATGAAAATGAGGTAGAAAATAATGAGGAATTAGAGATGGAGGAGCGTGATGATTGGGAAGCAGAAGCCATTGGGATCACGGATGAGGTGTTGGCATTTGCAAGAAATATTGCTATGCATCCTGAGACTTGGCTGGATTTCCCTCTTGACGAGGAAGAGTATTTAGACGGTGCGTTTATTCTCCAAAATTTCTATGTGCATTTGCTTATATTTGAATTGAAATTTCTTGTATTACCTCTATGCATGTTGAGGGTTTAGGCAAGCAAAATGTTCATTTTCTGCTGTTATATATGACACATTGTGTTAGCTGCATTATACGTCAATTTAGCTCCAAAAATTAGCATGCCAATATCTATAATTTGATACTAATTCTCTGTATAATTATTCTTTAATGTTTATTTCATAAATGCTATGCCTTTTGAAGACGGTTTCTTTTCTTAGATTCTGTGAGGATTTTCCACACCATTGTAAAATAAACACCTATTGATTGGCTGTTTGATGCTGGGTTACTTCCTCAGTTGCATCATTGTTACTAATTTTTTTCTTTATTATTTAAAAATAAGTATGAGAATGAAGACAGGCAGATGTCTTGTTTTGTATTCAGTTGCTGTGCTCAGGTTGTATATTTAGCATTATGCCAGCTGGATGCATTATATAATGTAAAAACGTACATAGCTATGATATACTCATAGTTCTTTTAGATGAGATTATCCGAGTGATTTATTGGTTTGTAACTCATAAACCTATACTGATCACATGGACTTCAATTTCGCTTCAGGTTCTTGAAGTTGTCCTAAAATGGTTCTTTACAAGTTCTTCAGATTGCCTATTTTCTATGTTTCAGTTTGTCATTTAGGTGCTGCTTAATAAGCGCTTGGATGTTACCTTGCTTTATTTATTTTACTTGGTTATTAATGTATATTATCTGTTTCTCTGATTCTTGGCACATTTATAAACCTTTTTTTCTCATTTCCTTGCTTTCTTTAGATTTTGATATGTCTGGTGGCCAACAAGAACTTGCTTTGGCAATTGAATGACTTGCTCCTAGACTAGCTGCTCTCAGGATTGAACTTTGTCCTTGCCATATATTGGAGAGTTACTTTTGGAAAGTATACTATGTTCTTCTGCATTCAAGACTTAACAAGCATGATGCAGAAATTCTGTCTACGGCCCAGGTAACATTTTTCTCCAATTAATTGTTGTAGTCAAGTTTCTTAACCCCTTGTGATTTCAGGTACTTTTTTCTCTTTGTAGATTGAAGACTTTTTACTACTACTGCAGTTGATAAATTTGAAATTGTCCAAATGAGTAAAATTTTGCCGCGTCTTTTGTTGTTATTTTGGGATAGGGTCTTGGGTTAGTGGAGGTGGGGATACTGGATATGCCATCATTTAAACTTTTATCCTCAAGTTATTAATTATCAAATGGTAAGGAAGCACAATGCTGGCTACAAAGTATTCAGACTGGAATATTCTAAGAATACTTGTTTTCTTCTAGTTAGTTTTAGAATTTGCAATTTACTAGAAACTCTTGACCGAAAAGAAATCTTAAGTGCTTTAGATGGAGGATCTTGTCACAACTGTTCTGCTTTTGACCTTTGCTTGTCCTTCCCATTTATTTTTTAGAATTATTCACCACATGATCACATGAAAGAAATATGATCACACATTATTCATTTTATCTTTGTAAATGTGATCTTGTTATAACCAGGTTTCCTTGTATCTTCACTGATATTCATCCATTCTGAAGTTCATTAAATGGATCAACCACTCGAGTGTTATCATTTTCAAGTGAAGGTTGCTTGTATATAATGCACAGAATATTTTGGTTCACTGACTAGTGGTTCAATTGGGTGTTTTTACGGATTTCAGACATTAATAGATGCTTTGCTGATACTCTGGTTAATTCTAAAATGTTAAGTTGTTTGAGGACTGGGAATATATGGTTGAAGTGATCTATAATATTTTCTATTGCTTGCAGGTAATGGAAGCCAGAGAAATGTGGATGCAGGAGCTACATAAGCAAACAAAGCCAGAAAATGACTGGTTTGGAAGAAGCACTTCCTAGACAAATGACAGTGCTGTATCACACGAAGAATTTGAATATTCCAGGACATTTGATTTTGAATCAACAACTAGTAGGGCAACAGATTATGAGACAGAGAAACATCCAGTTGTAAGTTCAGAAATGCAATTCATTGATAAGTCAGTTATTGAAGAAAAGCCAGTGATAAAATCGAGAAGGATCATCCGGCTGTACAATCCTCCAAAGTACAGGTTCCAGATTATGAAGATGACGAGGATGGCTGGCCAGATGAGGAAGATTCAGATTTAGGAAGTTACAAAGGCACGTTCCCTATGGGGAATGAAGAAGACATATCTTTCAGTGATCTTGAAGATGATGGCAACGACACAATTCCCGTCAAATATGAGGCACTTTCAAAGGTACTGAAAGTTAAACTTGGTAAACTAGGTAGAACCTTCAGCTAAGCGTAAGCTCTGCTGAATGTGCTATAGATGGAAGTGTAAGGCCTTGTAATGTGAAGTGAACACATATGTGAAGGCTGCAAATATTGATTAATTAATAAATTTTTGTGGTTTTAAAACTATACATGATTCCTGTATGTACGAAAAGAAAAATAAAAAAGGCAAAAAAAAAAGGATGTAAAAAAGAAAAAAAGTGTTATAAAAACCAAAACAAAAAGAAAAATAGGAAAGCTAATGATTACACGTGTGCCACACGACCAAACGATTACCGAAGGTTTGAATCACGGGCTATAGCCGGTAACTCCCGTTAAATACATAAAAATGGGTCCCAATTAAGTGAAGTCATATATCTACAATCATCAGTCAAATTCTAAATTCCAGTCCTACCCTTGTTAGTTTGGCACCCATGTTGGCGAGTTGCTCTTCACAGAGCTGTTTTAAGAAAGGTAATATAGTAATTTCCACAAGATGGATCCCTCATATGAAAGAAAAAGTGGAACAAACACTAGCGGTGACCCGCTAAAGTGAAAATTTTACAAGAAAAAATTATTCTTTGGGGGCTTTCATTAGCAGCCCGAAACGAAGAGCTCTGTAGATGAAGATTAGAGAAGAGAGACTGTACAGAGAGAGAGAGAGATGTTAGCTATTTGCTCTTGTACACTCTATCCTCTCTGTCTCTGCAATTGGGTATTTGGGTATGGTTCTTGCTTCTCAGTTTCATTTTTTTTTTCATATCTTTTTCTAATTTTCCTTTTATTTTTTTGTAATTTGAGCTCATTTACGAGTGATTATTGTACTTTTTTGTAGCTTTTGATTTTTTTTTTCTCTTCTTTCTTGATCTGGGTAGATGATTTTTGAGATGGAGTAGCTTTTTTTTTTTTTCCTCTATAGTAATAGTCTTATCCAAAAATGCCGATGTATCAGCTTCATAGAAGAGAAGTAATCATAAAGCTAGATGTGGGTAGTGGTGGGCAAGTACTAGATCTGGAAACTGCTATTAAAGATGGTATTTTAGGTGGTACTGGTGGTGGGTTGATTTCCACTGGTGGTACTGAGAAATTGGATCTCAAGAAGATGATTGAAGAGCTTGAATCTATAGATGTACCTTCTGTGTTTATATGTCCAATTTCATTGTACCCAATGCAAGACCCAGTTACGCTCTGTACTGGCCAGACTTATGAGAGATCCAATATCCTTAAATGGTTCTCTCTTGGCCATTATACATGCCCTACGACAATGCAAGAGCTCTGGGATGATACGGTAACGCCAAATAAGACACTTCAGCAGCTGATTTATAGCTGGTTTTCTCAGAAGTATTTGGCTATGAAGAAGAGATCGGAGGACGTGCAAGGAAGGGCGATTGAGCTTTTGGAGACTTTAAAGAAGGTTAAGGGTCAAGCTAGAGTTCAAGCTCTAAAAGAGCTTAGGCAGGTTGTCACTGAACATGACACGGCCAAGAAGGCAGTGCTGGATAATAGTGGCGTGGCCTTGGTTTCCAACTTATTGGGTCCTTTCACTACTTATGCTGTTGGGTCTGAGGCAATTGGGATTCTTGTAAATTTGGATCTTGATTTTACATCCAAAGCAAATTTGCTGCAACCTGCGAAGATTTCTTTAATGGTGGATATTCTAAATGAGGGTTCGATTGAGACCAAGATCAATTGTACACGATTGATTGAAATGTTGATAGAAGGGAAGGATTTTGAACCCGAAAATGTGTCGAGCTTGAGTCTTGTTGTTGGCTTATTGAGGCTAGTGAAAGATAAGAGACACACAAATGGAGTGTTGGCTGGACTTGGTTTGTTAAAGACTCTTTGCTCTCATGAATCCCTTAGGAACTCAGTCGTGAACATTGGGGCTATTCCTCAATTAGTGGAGATGTTGCCCAGTTTGAATAATGAGAGTTTGGAGTTAGCGCTTCATATTCTGGAGATTCTTTCAACTATTCCAGAGGGAAGTATTGCTTTGAAGGATTGTGTTTGCACGATACCGAATGTGGTGAAGTTGTTGATGAAAGTTTCAGAGAGCTGTACTCAGCTGGCTTTATCAATATTGTGGGCAGTTTGTCAGCTTGCACCAGAAGAATGTGCTGCACTTGCTGTGGAGGCAGGTTTGGCAGCTAAGCTGCTTCTGGTAATACAAAGTGGTTGTAATCCTATGCTAAAGCAGAGGTCAGCTGAGCTGTTGAAATTGTGTAGTCTAAATTACACATCAACTATCTTCATTTCCAAGTGTAAGCTCACTAAAACAATACAATGAAGGAGAATGCTAGTTTGTTGATATATGCCATATTTTTTTTCTGTTGTCCAAGGAGGAAAAAGGACTGGAGCCTATGGAATGGAGTCAACTGGGGTGTCTAAGGTACCCCTTCTCTCTCCCTTGTGCATATTAAAGATATTCTGATACATTCTATGGGTTTCACATAATAGAGGCATCACGATGTGGATTTTAGGCTAACTGCACATTTTGCAGTTATTATTTATTAATCCACCGTCTACAAGCTGGTGTTCTGCCAAAAAGTTCCAATAATTCCCAGCCAGGTTGTTATTGAATTGGACTTATTGTGTTTGTCAAAGTGGCACAACTCTGATCTCTGCTTCCTTGATTGTTTCCATGTGGAGAGGTCTGTAAATTGTGAAGTATGTATATGCAATGGAGGTTAGCAGGGCTTGCATGGTGAGAATCAAGAAAGGGATGTCAGGAGGGAATTCTTATAGGCATCTTTCTCAATTGTAATTGCAAGTTAGTTTTGTGCTGCCCCATTGATACTCAAAATTTTCCGCCCTTGATATAAGGTTTCTGTGGGGTGGGAGCGTATGTTTCATTTCAGTTCAAAGTGGTATTTCACCTTCAATGTCAATATTGCAGAGTTGTAGATGTTATGTGCTTTCAATGTAAAATGATGCATAATGAACACCTACTTTCATTTCATTTACTATTTGCATTTTTTACTCTCTTTAATTTGGAGCTCATTTATATTTGTATTCATTTTAGACGTTTTTAGTAGATAAAAGTTCTCTGATATGACATTCAAATTCTGATAGTGAATGCCAATCCCTTTCTAATTTTTAAAAAAAAAAAAAAAATTGTTATTTTGAGGGTGATGGAGGAGAGCAGTCCCATCGTAGTCCAGAGCGATTGGCTCTCTGTCCTGGATTTTGCATGTTAATTGGGGTCACAGTGGAGCAATTATTATCAAAAAGGAAGAATTTCAAGCCTAAAATTTCAGGCTCCTAGTGTTTTGGGTGGCTCGGTCAGGCTGATGAAGATTGACAACCAAATGGGATAATGGCTATTGGCTGGTATTGGTTTGTTAGACCCTTTTTGTTCAGATGAATTTGTTAGTAATTCGGTTGCTAGCATTGGAGTGATGGCTCCTTGAGGAGAGCTATCGCTTAGTTTGAATAGTAAGTGCTTGGAATTAGCATTTCATAAGCTCAGAAGAATGTGCTGCAGTTATCCTGGTGGCTGGCTGCCAAGCATAGCCGCATCTGGAAATATAGAAGGGTTATAATCCTGTTCTGAACCAGAGGTTGTCTAAGCTCTCTGCAGGTAAAACACATGTCCATGTTATCGATTTCTCCGCGAATCAAGGGTTGCAGTGTCCTTCTTTGATTCAACCTTTGGCGATTAGGCCCTGTGGAGCACCCAGTTTTCAGTTAACAGGGACTGGAGCCCAGCCCATGATAATTTTACTATCTTGAAGAAGTTGGGTGGAAATTGGCTCAGTTGGCAGGGATTATTCGGGTTGAGTTTTGAGTACGGAGGTTCTGTAACTGATAGTTTAGCTGATCTTGATGCTCTTATGCTTGAACTAGGCTTTATGGGTTTTGAGTCTGTAGCTGTCAACTCGGACACTTTCTCAATTTGTTTAGTGCATTTATATACATTTTTAATCCTCAAATTCATGTAATATAATCACTTTTTTCTTTTTCATCTATTATTGATTTGATAGCAATTTAAATTTAAACTCCCAATTTCACAACACAATAAATAATTGAAGAACAAAAATTAGTGGATAAATAGTCAAACTTTGTCCATTGGTAGGTAATGAAAATTTTATATGAACTAGCGCATGTTTCTTTTAGTTGTTATAAGAGTGTTTTTGGTTTTTTATCCACTAAGCCAATTCTTATTATTTAAGGCAGCTTTTAGCTTATTATTCAAAAAAAAAAAAAATAAAAAGCTAGTTTTGCTGTCTCTGTCTCGATTGTAATATCAAAATTTATGGATAGGTTCTAAACTTTTAGAGTACGTTTGATAAACCGTAATAGAACGTAATGTAATATGATTAAAATAAATTTTTAATATAAAGTTATATTAAAAATTAATTAAATTAAATTATATTACATTTTATTACGATCTATCAAATGTACTCTTAATATTCACTCTTGAGTTTTCTATTATTTAGATATTATTTGATATGATATAAATAAGTTAAGAAAGTAGAAGTAGAAAATTTTCGCTTGCTTGGTAGTTATCATTAAAAAAATTTCTCTGAAAATAGGATATCTACTTTATGAGCTTAGAGAAAGTATAATTTTTTAAGAAATGTTAATAAAATTGGACTTTTTTTTAGTGAAATAGATATAAATTGATATATTTACTATTTATTAAATGAGATTGTGTAAACGGAGTAAAAGTATTATTGTCTTTTTCTGTTATTAAGTAAAAAAAAAAAGGGTTTACTTTTCAAAAAGATGTATGAAAATTAAACACACAATTATACCTATTATTAGCTCGTTTAGTTCACAAATTGTTTCAAACTTGATTGAGGCTAAAATATAAGAGAGTTAATATTAATTTTCCTCATTTTAGATATGCCACAAATTAATTCCAACATATTTTTAGAAATTATTACCAATGAAATTGGAAGTATATTTTAATTTGATTAAATAAAAAAAGAAATTAGTACAACATGTAATAACTTAAACTTCTTTAATTTGAGTTGCCTAAATTACATATATACACATTTATTATTAGACTATTTTTTGTAATGCGTAATAATTTATTTTATTCATTTTATAATAATAGTCATTTAAAAAAAAATTATTTTAAATTAATTATCGTTTTAAGAGTTTTTTTTGCACTGATCGTTTTAATAGTTCTTTGCAGTATTTTTGACATTTTTATTTTCAATTTTATTCTTATTTCTAATTTCATTTTCTTTTCTATTTTTTATATAATATTTATTATTTTTAATGATAAAAGGAGGATATATTTATTCATCTCAATAAAAATTGAAATTATTTAATAACTTTTTTAATATGTATGTAACTTTTTAAAACCACTATTATTATAAAATGGCTTTAGTTATTAGTGCATGTGTTTTTATTTTTTTTGATAAATTTGATTTCAAATTATATTCAAATCTAAATCACTTTAATATAATATGTACTCTAATTTTTTTTATTTTTTAATATTGAAAATCAAATTTTTTTCTTTTTTTTGGGCCAAATTTGAATGTTTGCTTATAATATTTGAACCCTTTTTGATGTGAAGTTGAGGTGCCTAATAGTTTGCGGTATATTTTGGCTTCACCATGCTGACATCAAACCAAATCACTATACAGCCGCTCATAGTGCAAAACCAAAACATTTATTTTTAAACAACCCTTAACTTTCAATTAATCACTTTCTAACCCCTCCAATCCCATTGATGCGCAAGCGCAATGTCATGGCTGGCTCGCTCTCTGGCCAGCTCCCTCCGGCTTGACGACGAAGATGACGACTTTGCAGAAAACGACGTCGCACCTTATACCCATAAAGACCTCTCACCTGTAAAGGGTAATGAAGAAGAAACTCAAATTCAAGATAATGAAGAAGAAGAAGAAGCGCTAGCAAGAGGCGTCAAAGAGGATCTTACGGAGCTGAAACAAACCCTAACGCGTCAATTGTGGGGCGTTGCTTCTTTTCTTGCTCCTCCTCCTCCTCCGACGTCCAGCGACCGGTCAGTTTCTAATTTGAATCAGTTCAAGCCGTCCGATCGATCCGCGGAAGGAGAACAGTCCGATTCCGTGGAATTATTGGGGATCAGGCAAGATTTTGCGGAGATCGGAGGGAGATTTAAAAGTGGGGTTACGGAGATTTCGAAGATGGCTTCGAATTATTTTCCGTTTGGATCGGATGAAAATGAGGTAGAAAATAATGAGGAATTAGAGATGGAGGAGCGTGATGATTGGGAAGCAGAAGCCATTGGGATCACGGATGAGGTGTTGGCATTTGCAAGAAATATTGCTATGCATCCTGAGACTTGGTTGGATTTCCCTCTTGACGAGGAAGAGGATTTAGACGGTGCGTTCATTCTCCAAAATTTCTATGTGCATTTGCTTATATTTGAACTGAAATTTCTTGTATTACCTCTATGCATGTTGAGGGTTTAGGCAAGCAAAATGTTCATTTTCTGCTGTTATATATGACATATTGTGTTAGCTGCATTATAGGTCAATTTAGCTTCAAAAATTAGCATGCCAATATCTATAATTTGATACTAATTCTCTGTATAATGATTCTTTAATGTTTATTTCATAAATGCTATGCCTTTTGCAGATGGGTTCTTTTCTCAGATTCTGCGTAGATTTTCCACACCATTGTGAAATAAACACCTATTGATAGGTTGTTTGATGCTGGGTTACTTCCTCAGTTGCATCATTGTTACTAATTTTTTTCTTTATTATTTAAAAATAAGTATAAGAATGAAGACAGGCAGATGTCATGTTTTGTATTCAGTTGCAGGCGGATGTCATGTTTTGTATTCAGTTGCTGTGCCCAGGTTGTATGTTTAGCATTATGCCAGCTGGATGCATTATATAATGTAAAAATGTACATAGCTATGATATACTCATAATTCTTTTTGATGAAATAATCTAGAGGAGCGATTTATTGGTTTGTAACTCATAAGCCTATACTGATGACATGGACTTCAATTTTGCTTCAGGTTCTTGAAGTTGTCCTAAAATTTTTCTTTGCAAGTTCTTCAGATTGCCTATTTTCTATGTTTCAGTTTGTCATTTAGGTGCTGCTTAATAAGTGCTTGGATGTTACCTTGCTTTATTTATTTTACTTGGTTATGAATGCATATTATCCGTTTCTGTGATTCTTGGCACATTTATAAACCTTTTTTTCCCATTTCCTTGCTTTCTTTAGATTTTGATATGTCTGGTGCCCAACGAGAGCATGCTCTGGCAATTGAACGACTTGCTCCTAGACTAGCTGCTCTCAGGATTGAGCTTTGTCCTTGCCATATGACGGAGAGTTACTTTTGGAAAGTATACTTTGTTCTTTTGCATTCAAGACTTAACAAGCATGATGCAGAAATTCTGTCTACAGCCCAGGTAACATTTTTCTCCAATTAATTGTTGTAGTCAAGTTTCTTAGCTCCTTGTGATTTCAGGTACTTTTTTCTCTTTGTAGATTGAAGACTTTTTACTACTACTGCAGTTGATAAACTTGAAAATGTCCAAATGAGTAAAATTTTGCCCGTTCTTTTGTTGTTATTTTGGGGTAGGGTTTTGGGGTAGTGGAGGTGGGGATACTGGATATGCCTTCATTTAAACTTTTATCCTCAAGTTATTAATTATCAAATGGTAAGGAAGCACAATGCTGGCTACACAGTATTCAGACTGGAATATTCTAGAATACTTGTTTTCTTTTAGTTAGTTTTAGGATTTGCAATTTACTAGAAACTCTTGACCGAAAAGAAATCTGAAGTGCTTTAGATGGAGGATCTTGTCACAACTGTTCTGCTTTTGACCTTTGCTTATCCTTCCCATTTATTTTTTAGAATTATTCACCACATGATCACATGAAAGAAATATGATCACACATTATTCATTTTATCTTTGTAAATGCGATCTTTTTATAACAAGGTTTCATTGTATCTTCACTGATATTCATCCATTCTGAAGTTCATTAAATGGATCAATGTGTTATCATTTTCAAGTGACGGTTGCTTGTATATCTTGCACAGAATATTTTGGCTCACTGACTAGTGGTTCAATTGGGTGTTTTTACGGATTTCAGACATTAATAGATGCTTTGCTGATACTCTGGTTAATTCTAAAATGTTAAGTTGTTTGAGGACTGGGAATATATGGTTGAAGTGAGCTGTAATATTTTCTATTGCTTGCAGGTAATGGAAGCCAGAGCAATGTGGATGCAGGAGCTACATAAACAAACGAAGCCAGAAAATGACTGGTTTGGACGAAGCACTTCCTATACAAATGACAGTTCTGTATCACATGAAGAATTTGAATATTCCAGGACGTTTGATTTTGAACCAACAACTAGTAGGCCGACAATTTATGAGACAGAGAAACACCCAGTTGTAAGTTCAGAAATGCAATTCATTGATAAGTCGGTTATTGAAGAAAAGCCAGTGATAAAAATCGAGAAGGATCGACCTGTTGTACGATCCTCCAAAGTACAGGTTCCAGATTATGAAGATGACGAGGATGGCTGGCCAGATGAGGAAGATTCAGATTTAGGAAGTTACAAAGGCACGTTCCCTATGGGGAATGAAGAAGACATATCTTTCAGTGATCTTGAAGATGATGGCAACAACACAATTCCGGTCAAATATGAGACTCTTTCAAAGCGTACTGAAAGTTAAACTTGGTAAACTAGATAGAACCTTCAGCTAAGCGTAAGCTCTGCTGAATGTGCTATAGATAGAAGTGTAAAGCCTTGTAATGTGAAGTGAACGCTTACGTGAAGGCTGCAACTGTGTCCAGAATCTTGGTGGGGTACTGTAATATGGATGGTGTGCGCTTCTGTACATAATGATTGTTTAACTGAAGTTTTCCATAGAGTGAGTATATGTTGATTTATCTTTGGCAAAAAAGGGAAAAAAAAAAAAAAAAAGAAAGAGAGAGAGAGAGAGAGAGTATATGTTGATTTATTGTGCAAAGGTTGTAACCAAAGCATGTCAATTACTCGGCAATGACTTTATGAATGAAATTGGCCAATTTTTCCTCCATAAAAGAAAGAAAGGAATATGTTAAGATCACAAAATTAAAAAGCTGTCCATTTTAGTCTGTTTTCTAGTTGTAACTCCATATTGTCCATACGCTCATCATATTTTATATAATTTAAAATTTTTAATCTGTGTAAATTTTTAATCTCTAACTTATACACAAATTTATCTTTTTCGGACGGAAAAAATATATATTAATTAATAAAAATTGCAGGTTTTAAGGAAGAGAGGATTATACAATTAGTTCTATTATGTTTGTGAGAAAACATTGGGTGAATTGATCGAGGGCACTAAGAAATTTTACATCTTATATTACAAATACATGGAATTCACGCTCAAATATATGTGAAGTGAATCCTACACATAATTCAATTCACTAAACATTAATATTTTTATCAAAGCCTGTTGGGCCTCTTATAAAAACATTAATATTGTGGCTTTTTGCTGGTCCTAGTCTTGGTTGCCTACAAACTAAAAATTCTTTTTCTTTTCATTTCACACGGGATGGACACCATACGGCATACGCCACCGCAACCTCGAAAACGACAAGTCGTTTAAACGTAAATTTTTAGTTAAAAACGAAAAACTGAAATACAGCACCCACTCAGCATCCGCGCTTTTAGGAAAAAAAAAAAACAAGGGGGAAAGCACAAATGCAGGATTCGAGGCACGAGCTTAATGACCAATGGGAGGCCGCTATTTTTAACAGTCTTCGTCCCGATTAACGTCAACTGCAAAACAAAAAACGATCCCTCTCTCTCTCTTCCAATCTCTGCAACAGGTTGGTAATAGTCTCTTTCTCTCTCTCTCTCTCTGGATCCTGTGGCATTTAATTTTGTATCCAATTTCTCATTAACTGTTAGTATTAATCTCATCTACTCCCTCCTACAAATTATTAATTTAAAGCCCTTTTAACAACTACCACTGGCTCAAAAATTTGTTCTCGCTTCCCGCTGTACCTCTCTCTATAAATGTCAAAGTTCAAAACTTTAAACAAAACCAACAACACTAACAAAAAAGAAAGGAAACCCTAAGTTCCTCGATTCTCTAAACTATATCCTTTACCCTCCATCGCCCGCTATATAATCCTATTTTCTTCATCCCCAATTTTGCAATTCCAATCCAATCCCTAGGGTTCCAATTTTTTTTAAATTGTTTCTCTAGGGTTTTTTTATTTTATTTTTGGCGGATGGATCTTCAATTGGTTAAAAAAGGTGTCCATTTCTCTCAGAGAACAAAGAAGTGGTTGATTTGTTTAGCTGTTTTTGGTGTCTCTGGTTATGGAGTTTACAAGGTATATAATTTGCCTTCTGTCGTTAAGAAAAGGAGGAGATTGATGAGACTTATTGATGCCCTAATTTCTATTGCTGAGATGGTTTCTGATTCAGCTGATACGATTGGCATTATTTCTAAGGACTTGAAGGTGTTTCTGCAGTCTGATTCTGATGAAATTCCAAATAGTTTGAGGCAAATTTCTAAAATTGCTAAATCAAATGAGTTTTCTGAGTCGTTGACTAGACTTTCTCATGCTTTGACGGTTGGGATTCTTAGAGGGTATAAAATGGTGTCAATAAATGATAATCAATTGGCTTCAGGTTCGGGGAGTTCGGGTTTTACTGATAAGGTTATTGATAAGTTGTTATCTAATGCTGGGACTGGGTTTGTTTCTGTTGTTGTTGGTAGTTTTGCGAGGAATTTGGTTTTGGGGTTTTATTCTGAAGCTGGGGCTGGCGTGGCTCAGAGTGAGTCGAGCTTATCAGATGTGCCTAGATGGGTTGGTGTGGTTTGTGATGATCGGTGTAAGGAGCTTATAGCTGATTGCATTCAGAAGTTTGTGAGTACAGCAGTTGCTGTTTATCTTGATAAGACGATGAATATCAACACTTATGATGAGTTGTTCTCTGGCTTGACCAATCCCAAGCATCAAAGCAATATGAGGGACATTCTGGTCTCTGTATGTAATGGTGCTATTGAAACGCTTGTCAAAACATCTCATCAAGTGTTGACAAGTTCGAAATTGATTAATCCAAATTCAAGTTCCAGTTCTTCCTGTTCAATTGTTGAGCAGGGTCAAGGATCTGCAAGCAGAGATGATTCTCTTGTGCAAGAAGTATGTCTGAAAGAGGGAAACTCACTGGATGGGGTTCAGAGTGGCATATGGGTTCGCCAGGTTTCCTCTGCTTTGGCTGTGCCAAGCAATAGGAAGTTTGTGCTCGATGTGACGGGGAGGGTGACTTTTGAAACGATGAGGTCTTTTGTGGAGATCTTATTGTGGAAGATATCTGATTGTTTTAAAAGAAGTCTTAATGTAGTTCAAGAAGAGGTTGTGGACAGGGGACTTGAGGTTGTTAGATACTTTGGGGCAAAGTCATCTGTTATTGTTACCATATGTCTGGCCTTGTATTTACATGTTCTGGGTGGCAGTAGGGTTCTCTTAGCTGCTTAAATTGATGGGACTGTCCATCACTCACCAAGCAGTTCTAGTTATCAAGATAGAGATGTTTTGTATGTATATTGAGCTCACAATCTCATTTTGATTGTTGGCTTTAGCCTTAGGAATTCATGGCGTCCTCTTATTTTTGTTAGATAGATTGCAATAAATTCCATCTAAAATCCAACTAATGATAAAGTTTGCTTTTCCAAGAATATTTATGTGATAGGGCTTTCACTTAGTGTAATTGGTGAAATTTGAATTAGAAGACAGTTTGCTGTGCTTGGTTTTAATTCATTCTCTCCCCTCGCCCTTGTATAGGTGGAGTTGTAGCAAGTTAATGCTGCTATTAGGTTCAGCAAACTGAGAAGCTTCTTGGTGGTAGGATCACTGTAGTTATCTGTTGTTTTTCCATGGTTAAACCATGGTGGATATGGCAAAACCACTTGGATTATATTTTTGAAAAGGAGCATTCAGTTTCTCTCATCAAGAGAGTCAAGTGGTTGGATCATATTTTTCTTTGTTCAAAAATAATGTCTTCACTGCTTTTTTCATTCTTTTAGCTTACAAATGTCCCCTTTATAAAGTGTCTTGTGGGTCATATGATATTTTGAATACGGACTTTGGCAATCTAATTTTATTATCTGATTTTGATTGTTGTTTGTTCCTTTTATTTGGTGATATGTGAGAATATGCAGAGATTCAAAAATTTCAATTGTAGAGTTGTACTTCATTTGTTCCTCAGAAGATTGAATGGATGATTGTTGACTTACGGAGTATCGTTTTTTCTTTTGTTAGGATTTCTCAACTTGTTGTAGTAACCAGTAATGGTAGCTTCTTAATTAGATTTCATCATCTGAGATATATGTAAGTATATCATGGAGTTACGTATGGGACGACTTAAAATGTTTACGATGAGATGGCATTTGTAATTGTATAAATTTTCTAATGAAAAATACAACTTCTGATTGATTGATTAGCTTTAGCTAAAAAGCTCTTTCTATCCCATAGTTTCATCTAAAGTGCTCGAAAACGCATATCTCAATAATATCAACGATCACCACCAGACTATATATTCATGAAAGAAAAAAAAAAAGAGGCGAGAGTGAAAAGATGAAATGAAACAAATCCTAAAAGTAAGAGAATTAACTAATAATTTGGTGATTTAATTTGATTTTTCTAAAATTATATATTAAAGGATTGTAGATAGAGAAAGGACAATTTCATTATCTGCAATTGAATTTTTGGTGAATGAATTTCCCCAATCCTTTTCATTGAATAATTGAGAGAGAAGATCATAAATACAAAGTCTTTACAGCCTATTTAAATGGGGTAGGAAATGATAATTAATGGAAAGATAGGGCTCTGGCCCAAAAAAAAAAATGAAAAGGTAGGGAAGGAAAGGAAAGAGAAGTGTAAATATTAACTTTTCTTTTATTTAGAAAAAGAATCAAACAGAAATGGTAATTAAAAAAATATAAGTATTAAGTTTTTAATATAAATTTGAGATAGCCAATCTTAAAAATTTGCTATTATGATTGGTCAGTTCATTTCTATATTAATCACTTAATATATTTATAGTTAATCAATATGAGATTACATTTTTAATATATAAAAACAAATTATAAATTAAAAATAATATATATATATATATATATATATATATATATATATATATATATATATATATATATATAATTTTTATTTTATACTAGAAAAATAGTTTTTATTTTTAAATTATATATTGTTGGTAGTGGTAAGTCTATGAAATTTAAAATAAAAAAAAATTATATATTTTAATTATATCTCCAATCCTAGCATTAAGTTCGACATCATAAGAAACATAATTTCTTTTCCAATAATTATTTTGAAGTACACAAATATATATATATATATATATATATATATATATATATATGCACAGAAATTAATGATTTAATTATCTTATTACGAAAGGGATGCATATACATGTAAATAATTGCATCATTATTGATTTTGGTCATGAATCATGTGTCATGACTGAACTAGGAATAAACAAGTCACAGTTGCTCATGGGTTGTGGGTAGATTGTGTATAGATATAATCCAAATGAGCTGCTTGAGTCCTTCTGCTCAAGCATTCCTCTTCTCCTACACCTTCACAGCTCACATCAACCTCAGCTTTGTCTGCCTTAACATCCTAATTTGTTAACAGGTAAACAACAAATTGAGACCAAAAATATTAATTAGAGACCTGCTCATAAATAAACATAAAGAATAATGAACTATAAGAAATTTCATAACTATATAAACAAAGATGTATTAAAATCTTTATGATAAAGGTTTAAAGTTTTTTAATCTTAATGACCTTTTCTATGAACTCATTGTTAATTAGGTTTCAAGAACTTTTTTGTATAAACACAGCTTAAACCCGAAAAAATCTTGAAAAACTTCTTTCAAATGTTTCTTATTGCATTTCAAGTCCAATAGACTTCAAGTAAAAGTAGACCTATTTACGAATTGAGTTACGGGTTATAATCAGTGAAAAAATTAAGGACTAATCCAAATGTGCAATACAATTGACCGGGCTTCAATACATAGCACACCACAAAGAAAATCTATGGTTTGGTAAATTAAGCCCCTATTGAATTTTTGATATAATTAATTAATCTTCTAATTAATTAATGTCAAGAAAACTTTTAAATTTAGATTTTATTCTATCATCAAAGTGATCAACTAAAACAAAAATTCAACTAATTAATTAATTAATATATTTAAAATCTATCAGAAGAAATAAAAATAGAGATATTAATATAAACTATAGAGTGAAATGAGCATTGCAGGGAGTTGGAATTTTACCAGAGAATCAGTAGCGAAGGCAGGGGTAGGGCGAGCAGCATGAGTAACCACCAAGCTGAGGACAAGGGCCAGGGCCAAAAGGGTGCTTATGAGCTTAGACATGGTTTGGGTGTGTTGGCTATTTTAACTCTATATAATATTTTGCTTGCTATTGGAAGAACGCTAATTAAAAACCTAATTACATAAACAAGAGATTAGAGAGCTACTTGTTAAATACTCCCTCCTTTATAAAATAATTGTCTTTTTAAAAATTTTATTTTATTTTAAAATATTTGTGATTTTAAGATTTCAAGAAAGTATATATTATTTTTTTTCAATTTTATTTTCTTTTTATTTCTCTATTAAATATTCACATTAATTGATTTTATTTCTTTGTATCAAAATCAAAAAAGGATATTTTAGTCATTTTAACTTATAATTATAACAATTAAATGACTTTTTTAATATATGTGCATTCTCCTAAAATAAATATTAATTTGAATTAGAGTAGGTAATTAATTAGGTACAGTTGAGATAATGCTGTGAAAATCCAGTTAATTCGTGACACGTGGATAAACCTCAAAGCTTATATGGTTAATTTAGACGAGTAACTGAAACCAGCTGGCTAAACCAAAAAAGGATAATACAGCCATGCATTGGTCTAAATTTGGAGTTAATACTTAATATGACGTTTTGTTTTTGTTTTATTAGGTTTCCTTTGCTTAGAGTTAAAAAAATTCATAACTTGAATTATAATTTTTTAGTATTTTTCAAATTATAATTTAAAAATAAAAAGCGATGTTATTTTCTGAATTTATTAATGCATTTTCTTTTTGAAATATATAAATATAAGAAGACAAAAAAAAAACATATATATTTTAAAATAATAATAATTTTAAAAAAATATGTATATACTGTAAAAATAATAAAATCATTGAGATAATAAAGTGATGAATTAGTCCTTTATTTATTATTGTTTTAACAATAATCTGATTATCTTTCTTTTCTTCCAAATATATATATAAAATTTATTGTTAATATATATATATATATATATATATATATTTGGTGGATCTTCAATAATTAAAATTCTTTATTATTTGTTGGTTTAAATCTTTTTTCCCCCTTGAGTTTTGAATTTAGAGAATTCCAACAAGAACTCATTATTAATGTTAGAGTTAAAGATCCCACGTATAAAAATAATAAAAAATATTGAGGTTTAATATAATATTTGAATTTAACTATTCAATATTTTAAATTTTTGGGTTAGATTTGAGATTTTGCATATAATATCAGAGCTAAATTTATACCTCAATTTATGCTTTTATGTTACAGTGCAACCGTGCAAAAAAAAAAAAAACAAATGATATCAATATTTAATATAATATTTGGGCCTTACCATCTAATTCTTAATTTTGGATTGGATTTGAAGCTTCTCACAATTGAAATCAAAGTAAAATTGAATAATTATTTTATAAGTGAAGTAAATTTTTTTTTTTTGGTGTTATCCCTTAATATTCTTTATTATTTTTAAATTTTCAAATAAGAAATATTTATCAATCATAATTCTTTTATTTTCCTTATCTATCTCATGAATTAAAAATTTTCTTTTTCTTTTTTCATACTAAAAAGAACTCTTAAAAAATAGACAAATCCGTATAATTAAATTCATATATTACAGTTTTTCAAATAAAAATAATTATACAAATACTGAATTGGATTATAAAACATTATGAGCACGTTTGATAAGACGCAATGAAACGTAATATAATATAATCGAATAAATTTTTAATGTAAATTTATATTAGAAATTCATTTGATTAAATTGTATTACATCTCATTACGTTATACCAAACACACTTTATATACTTTAAGAATTTTTTGATATAATTTTTAACCATATGAATATTTAGATGGATGATTCAATTAATAAATCTCTATATATCTCAAAATGCAAATAATTAAAAGTTTGAAACTGCCACTTCAGCCTCTTCTGATGATGCTATATACGCTTCTATCATACTCACATACATTTTATCATAGGGAACCCTTAAATCAACATTAGCCAATCAATATTCATAATCAGTATCAACTTTATCATCATTAGCATTACCATGTATAGCTATTTACATGTCAATATCAATTCCAAAAAGCCTTATTTGCATTATAAATTGACCAAAAGGAAATCAACATTAATTAACCTACCTATTAAAAGCCGATGCGCTACTAAATAGTACCCATTGCAATTGATTTTGACCTGGATTTTGATCTAGAAATATCCTTTCGCTTGTTAATTAATTAAACCCCACCACCTCCTCAAAAAAAAAAAAAAAAAAGTTTCTCTTTTTCTTTCTTATGCACGCGCAAATATTCATAATTTTAAGGGAAACATTTGATTTACTAGTAAAGAAAAATTAATATTTCCTTTTATATATATATATAGAGAGAGAGAGAGTCCATAGATTATATAATTAATAGGTAGGTTTATTAGAAGAGAACTTAGGTTAGGGATGGGGTCATCCCAGTGGGCAACAAATGATGATATGCACTTTCATTTTTGGGGTCTCATCATCATTATCTTTATTTCTTCTTTAATTATATTTTTAGTCTTCTCCATTATTTTACGTTTCTACCTTTTTTTTTTAATTATTATTATTATGCATTTATTTATATCGTGCTTTTTTATGTACAAAATATGGTCCAATATGGCAGAGTGGCTTGATGGCTCTATAATTTTAAACCACAATTTTTTTTATATTTTCGCATAAAATAAGTTATTTTTTCATAATTTTTTTTAATTATAAAAAGAGTTTTAATTTTACCAAAATACGACTTATCTATTATAAAATAATTATTTTATAAAAAAATTCCTTAATAAATAAAAAAGAAAAATAATTTCATAATTATAAAATATAGTTCTCTAAGGAAAATTTTCGTAATCTTTTATATATATATATATATGAAAGATTTTCAATTTTGTAAATTAATTTATCTGTTTTGCAATGATACTCATTTATTATGCTATACGTACGTATGAAGCATAATTTTTGGCTTATAACATACAAAAAAAATTTACATTTTTAATATTTAAGAAAAATTAAAGATGATTATGGATAAAATTAAACTTAAACTGACAGTTTAGTTTTGAATAACCTTACATTTATAATTAGGCTAAAACCATAAATCAGGTTTAAAATAGATACAAAAAAAAAAATTACCAAGATTTGATGATAATGCTTAGCGTTTATTTTCTTCCGTATTTTATCAGATCTAGATATATATTGTTTATTTCTGTATTGGTTTATGCTTACTGGCTCATGAATGGCATTGACCTGTAGAACACTCTAATAATAATAAGCTGATGATATATATAATATTTTAATTGTTTATAGTTTTAGCCAAATTAAAGACATAATTTTTGGTAAGCTAGACATAAAATGGTAATAAATTAATTAACGCGTTTAGAAGGACAATTTGTTAAGGAGATATGCGTTGGAAAAATTCAGTGATTAATATAAAAATAAATTTTATAATTTTAATAATTAATTTTTAATATTGACTCAATATGATGTCAGAGTCCAACTGATCTATGTACAATCCCTATTACATTATTATATAGATTGGCTTTCTATTTTTGCTTTGCCCGGTATGAGTTCATCTCGAGTTTTACAATTTTTTCTTTACCTGGTATGCGTTCGCCTTAGGTTTTTAATTCCTATTCCATTATCAATTTGCAAGTGGCTTTCATTAAAAAATTGTCATGATCTAGTTGCCATTTGAGAGGATGGATATATGTGTCAGAAAAATAATACATTGATTAAATATAAATTAGTTGAGTGATTAATATAAAAATAAACTCTTCAACTTTAATATTTAACTTTTAAATTTGATTTTCTTAAATCTATATATGGCTATAAGAGCCCTATCATTTTGTTCCCGTCTACATGGACATGATACGAGTGACTTATGTAAGATGCTTACTAATTGCTTAATGTGGATTTGCAGGGCAGCTCAAAGGTTAAGTATTTGTCCTGAATATTTGTTTGTCTTGAATTAGACATGCCAATTTAATTTAGTTTGAAAAACTTGTTGCTAGTTTGAGACTTGACTATGATGTAAGACATGCTATTTAGTCACCAAACTTATTAGGAGCTATTTAGGCACCAAACTTCTTAAATCAAATAAGTAAGAAAATTGAGTAACACACATTGAACCACATGGTTTTTAATCAAATTGCGTGATTTAACCACGATATTAAATAATTTAATTTATTTTTGGACAAATACTATTTTAGACAGTTTTACCTCCATCATTCTTATTGGTTCTTTCATTATATATATATTTTTTACATTTTTCTATTAGTCAACTCAGAAAATTATTTTCAACATATAATAATATTTTTGCAACCTAAAATACCCTTGTCCAATTTTTTCACTCCACCTTCCTGTTTCTCTACTCTTATTTCGCTATCTCCACCGTCATTTTACCACTCCAAAAACCATCACATCTTCAATTGAAGATGTCAATTTTAGTTTTAACACTAGCTCATCTCTTTATAAGTGGAGAAATATGAAAGAGCCGGTCGTAGATCCTTGGGTGGGGGAGCGTGGCAGTCACCCCCAAGATTTTTGAAAAACCTTTAATATGAATTAAAAAGTTGCCTAAATTTTTTGAAAAATGACATGCCCCTAAATTTAAAAAAAAAAATTAATGTCACCTCTAAATCAACAAGGCTAGATCTTTCGTTGGGAAGACCCATAATAGAAAGCACGATTTCATCTATGGTGACCACATATATTCTTTCACTATAAGATATTACCGATACACAAACTAAATTTTGATCGATAAAGTAAATAAATGATTGGTAAATAAAAATACTGATTGAATACCAACCGAAGAAAAAGCTCACTATAACACTTGTCAGTAAAACATTACTGACTAAATTTTCAATATATCGATAAACTTACCGACCACAAAATAGTTGGTAAGCGTTTCATCTTAGTCAGTAAATGTGTTTTAAAACATAGATAAATGGGAATATAATTGGAAATCAAACAGTAAATAAATTAAACATATTCTGGCAACAAAGTGGTCAATAAATTATTATTTATAATGATAAAAAATAATAAATTATGATTGGTAATCGATCAAAAATTATTTAAAAATAATAATTAATAAGTGGATGTGGATGCAGAAATGGTCAATAAAAACCAATGGAGGGCAGCTAGGAGAACAGAGGAAGAGAAGGAGGAGGAGAAAAAGATTGAACTTGTGAGCTATAAATATAATTATTTTCTGAATGAATTTACCAAGATCGAACTTGTGAGCTATAAATATAATTATTTTCTAAATGAATTTACCAATTGCCTATACACTGAATATATATTAACTTATAATTTACCGACCGAATTAACCACTGAAAGCCAAGTACCAAAGCAAACTACCGATAATCGGTCGGCACACCTTTAAACTTTTCATATATTTTTATTACATTTACCGACCATTTTACTGATGGAATGATTTTGACATGGCATTTGGTAGCTAAATCGGTTGGTAAATTTTAATATCATCTAAAATATCGCACCTAACTTCTAGTTTACTATCTGTTGGTAATCGGTTGACAAAGTTTATAATTTAACGACTAATATATTTTTGCAACATGGCGAACGGTCGTTAATTTAGTTGGTAAATATTAATACTCGCCAAAGGTTTCACATCTAATTTTTGGTTTACTTTCGGTAAATAACTAGTGATAAATCGATCAGTAAATTAACACGCCGATCATTTCCGCTAAACTCACTGACCGATTTATTTGGTCAGTAATATTAGTTTGTAATCGATCATTAATGTGTTGGTATTTTGATTATATTTTTTAATTTCAACTTCAATCGGTATATTACCTACCACAGGCAATCAATCAATAATATTGGTCGATGAATCGTTATTTCCTTGTAGTGTTTGAATAACCAATTAAATTGGACTATAAGTCCCATTTATGGTTATCTCCTAAAAGATATCCTTTGAACATTTCAGAACCAATCCAAATTATGATTCCTTTATCTATTTTACAGATGCAACAATTTTCATAGCACAAATCCTCTTCATGGCTTCTCTTATGCAAGGTGGAGGTAGGCGTATGATCCCGTGTCCATGTATTTATGTGATATTTAAAATGTGAGATTTCTGATCCTCTAACATCAAGCCAGTAAAAATCATCTTTATATGAAATCCCTCTCTTTTTTTTTTTTTTTCATCAGAAAGGATTCAATATCATTGATGATGAGGATATATCATATCAAAGTTTACAAGAGTTTGCATATCGCTAGGTAGATTACAAGTCTAACAAGAGTTGTAACAAAGACTAGAATTTTTAGACAACCAATCAGCCACTTTGTTACAATTCCAGTAAAAAAAGAAAAATTACAAGAAACAAATCTGCTAGCTAAACATTTAACATCCTCAACAACAGGTCTAATATCTCACGAGATCTCCTTTTCATCACCATTAATATTGGAAATGGTGACTCAAGAGTCAGATTCATAAATAATTTGCTAAAATCTCAAACTGTTTTTTGCATGTCTGATTGCGTCTCGCAGAGCTGAAGCTTCTGCAACTAAAGCAGAAGAGCAAAAAAATTTTCTAACACCACCAGCTCTAACTTTCTCTTCAAAATCATGGTAAACATAGCTATTTGAGCTGAACCAGGTTGTGAATCAAATGAAGCATCAGAGTTAAATTTATAAGTGTTAAGTGGAGGACTGAGCCATCTACAAGCTTGGTTCCATGGTGTATCATCAACAATTTTCGCTTGATTAGCTTTCTTCTCCATTTTGATCGCCTCAATATGTATCTGCCAATAACAACACGCCAACTATATAATTTGATGTGGCTGCAATTGAGATTGTGTGAATATTCTTTCATTCCTTGCCTTCCATAATGCCCAGCAAATGTGTGCTATCAAAGAAATCTTCTCTTTCTCACCATTGTTCTTCAAATCTTACGTAGTTTGTTGCCACCAATCACTGAAACAAGAAACGTTAGGATTAAAGTGCAAACCAAAAGGTGAGGAAAGCCAGGTTGCCCTGGCTATTTGACAAGAGAGCAACACATGCATAATGGATTCTTTTTTCCCACAGCTCCCACAATTGTTACTTGGGCTGCAATTGCTTCTAATTAAATTTTTCAGTACTGGTAGTGCCCCCTTATAGCATTTCCAAAGAAAAAACATAATCTTTGGTGGCACATCTAAAATCCAAATATTTCTCCAAAACCTCCCACGGTCACTATTTGGACTGGAGCTTGAAGGGCTATTTTGAGAAATCCTGCTAAGTAATACATTATACCCCTTTTTAACCATATATTGCCTATTAGAATATGGTGCTAAACCAAATAATCTTGCTGATCATTGGAGCCAACTACAATAGCACATATAGCTCTCTTATCTACCTCATTAAAATATAATTCAAGTTTATCTTGCTGCCAACATCGTTTTTCAACATCAATAAGAGAAGCCACCACTTGATCAAGTGGATTATACGGAAGAAGGGTAGAAATTTTGTAATTATTGGAAGTAGGAATCCATTTGTCTTCCCAAATACCAACTGACCTCCCATTGCCCACATTCCAATGACAATCTTGCCCAATTACTCTCTTCTTTTAAGTATACTATTCCAAACTTAAGATGGAGTTGAACCCTTTTTAGCATTAAGGAAAGTGGAGAAAGCAAAATAAATATCTTTCAACAGACGTGCCATCAGGGATTAAGGATGAGATATAATTCTCCAACTGAGTTTAGCTGGCAATGCTTCATTAAACAGTTGTAATTGTTTAAGGCCTATCCCACGCATATATTTTGGAAGAGCCACATCTTCCCATTTCATCCAATGAATTCCTCTATGATTAATATCCGTAGTCAACCAGAATCTTGCCATCAATCTTTCAATATTCTACAATACAGAAGCTGCAAGCTTGAAAATAGACAGTAAGTAGATTCTCTTCTCCTTTCTTTGTAGCTCACAGTCAGACTAGCATTCAAGAATTAAAATTCATGGTGAAATAGTTAGTTTCTCAAATAAAAAGATTTTAGTGTGAATTTAATTAAAACTGAGGGATTAAATAGTAATTTATTCTTAACAAGTCTATATTTGAAAATTAGAAATTAAATAAAATTGAAGGACATTAATAATTTGAATGAGTCAGGAGAATAAAATATAAAATTCATAAAAATTTTAGGAGTTTAACATATTTTAGTAGAGTCGTGTTATATTTTAACAATTTTAGTGAGGTCATTTTAAAAATTTTAACGAGGTCAATATTTAGAATACATATATATTAATAAGGTAATTAAAAATTTTAATAAATCACCTGACCCACTTTGTAATGCATGTCTCGCTCGTATTTGCAAGTGTTAACTAGATTTTTTATTAAAAAATTATTTTGAGCAATTATTATTCAAAAGGATTGTTAAGGATATATGTATATGTTTAAAAAAGTTTTACATTAATTAAATAATTAATATAAAAATAAACTCTCCATTAGCTTTTTGACTTTAACTCCCATGCTTGTAGACCAGTTTGTTGTGTGTGTAGTGCTTTTCAGTAGGTGTGTGTGGGTTACATTATATTAGTTTCAGCTGCCAATGTTAGCAACACTCTTTAATTCTTAATACCGATATCTGCACAGACATTGACATTTTGAAAGCTAAGCCATGTTCTAACTTGCTTTTTATCTAAACTTATAAATGGAAGGCAAGTTTTATAGCTTATAGTTTTTTAGAAATTCTTGTAGTGCTTATAACTTTTGTGAATTTTTTTACTTCAATTATTGAATTGTTATTTTAATGATACAATTTTTTTGTCCTTCACTAAAATATCTTTTTCTTTTTCCATAAATTCACATAACACCAACTATATTACAAGTTAAAATTTGAAATTATCTAATAATTTTTTTAATATAAATTTTACTTCGATTAATACTTGAACTCGAAATTTCTTAATTCTGAAAATAATTTTAATATCACTAAATCCAACTTAATAGAAATTTTAACTTTTTATAAGATATTTAATATATTAAATTATAACAATAAACTTAATTTTAGTTCATTAATTAATATTAGAATTGTAGAAATTGTGAATTTGAATTATACAATTGAATCCAAATAAATTAAAAAAAAAAGGGTTGAATTGCTAATTTCTATTTTTGCTTCTAAGAGAAGAATCTAGATCTTCAACCTAAAAAAAAGGAGCAGGAGGATCTAGATTTCTAATTAATCAAGAACTTTCCTTTAGGATCACTAGCTAGTTACTAATAACCAAGTGTACACAGTCTATACATAATTATTTAAAAATTTCCTTTTAATTTAATCATCAAATTTTATTTAAACATAAAGAATTTTTATTCATAAACTTTAATTTAGTAGTAAAAAAAAATTCCTAATTTTTATTCAGGTACGTACATGTTACTTTGACTGTAATGCCCCTAATAATAGCCCATTAGGTATAAGAGACATAAAATAAGTAAAAAGTCTTATTAAAATCTCATATTTAATTTATTTTTTGATTCATGGAAAGACTTATTAGACTGTGTGCTATATAATAGGAGATATTCATCTTCCTAACACTGACTATAAAGATGAAATTTCACTTAGTGTGGAAAAAAACTTTCAAATACAATATCTCCTATTTCTAAAAATAAATGATCTTATCACCTGAGATAGATTTCCATTGTAATCCCCTACTTAATTTCACCAAGTCACTGGCGCCGTTTCTCATAGTGTGCATATTGTAAATTAACAACCCTAATAATACATCTCGTCTTTTTTCCCAAAAAAAAAAAATTAATAATAATAATAAATAATACATCTCATTTGCCCATATTAAAGACCTTAAAAAGAAAACCCTTCAGGCTGCTCTCTCTCTCTCTCTCTCACACACACACACACACTGATACTGAAGCTTGGATCTTCCAGTTCATGGCTGCCACTACCTCCACGAATTGCACTGGCTTTTTCAATTTTCGTTCAAATTCAGAAGAGGCTAGGGTGCGCACCTCCTCTAGCCACGGTTCACCTGGGTGTGGAAAGCTTGATGGGGTGGCTATGTGGTTGATCAATGGTGTAGCAAGTGCATTTTTTGCATCTTTAGAGAGGTGTTCTTGCATCCGTATAGCCACAGAAGATGATGGGGAGGAAGCAAACGAAGCGCCGTTGATTCTCAACGACGGTAACATGAGGGAAGGTGGTACCACTAGTCGGAGAAGGACTTGGAAAGGAAAGAAACAGAGTACTACTAGTGGAGTATTTGATGAGTAATAGTAATTAAGCAAAACAAGAGAAATGTGAGTTTTGGTAAGTTAATTATGGGGGGATTTGGGTTGTTTTTTTTTTCTTGAGTATGGAAGAAGGAATCAAAGTTTATTTCTCATGCTATGTACGCACTTACCATTAGGCTATGCCTTGATGTGCCGGAGATTTGGGATATTTTTAAGGTTGTTGTTTATGATTTTGGAAAAGGATTGGGAAATTAATGGTAATTAAACAAAATTAAGAGGAAAAAAAAAAGGGATCGGTATATTATATGTTTGATGGGTTTGAACTTTGAATATCTCTTATATGCATATGATCAAATGAACTAAAGCAATTCAATAAGTGATTATATTAAGCCTTTTTTTTTTTTTTTTTTAATTAGTGGATTTTTGTTAATTTCATGCTTGTGGGTTTTTGAATTGGTCTTAAATCTTTAGATTTTTAACTTCTGGAACAATTGACATTAATTCAAGTCGGCAAATTATGTGATCCATATTTACATGCACATTGCCCTTCTAACACCATTCAATTTCGCACATGCTATGCCCAATTGCGATAAGCCAATTATTGATTATCTAGTGAAAATTGATTATTTAATTTGATTTAATTTGATATATATATATATATATATATATATATAGCTAATTATTAAGGCCTGTTATTATTATTATTTCCAGTGAATTGCAACAGTACCGCTGGTGCTGTTACGCTACACGCCCGCCCATGATCGGCTTTGATATTTTGATCTTAGAAAATTAAAAAGATAAAGTAAGAAAGTTGCTTTAAATATTCAAAAAGATGTTTTTGTCTATAAATTTTGAATGATGTTGCTATTTAGCTTATCATAGTGTTGTTTGTTGCCCAACTTTCTTTTACTTTTGTTTTTTCTTTTCTTCTAACCTTCCACATAAGGAATCCAAAGATGGATATATATGTGTTTATAGCTGGAAAGAATATATATATATATATGTATGGGATTTTCTTTTTTCCTTTTCCTATTTAAATGTATGCCGTTCATTTATTATACCAAAAAAAAAAAAAAAAAACCATTCTAACGTGATTTGATTCGTTTTTACTTTAAATGCTATCAAATTTTTTTTTTTTTTTTTATATAAAATCGTGTCTAAAATATTTTACATTTACAATATGAGATCTAGAGTGCTAATGATATTATTAAACGTTAATGTGATGCTAATGAGACATAAGGATTGTGGGGACGCCAATGTGTGATGCTGCTGTCAAGGCTTTTTGCTTCCACCACTATCAGCGATCTATGTTGGCGATATTCTTTTACAAGAGCATAGGTGCATATGGAGTCGAAAAGGGCTAAAAATACAGGCCTCAGCCTATTTGCATAATTGACAACCACTGCTTAGCTTTCATTTATCCAAACACAAGAGCGACAAAAAGCCTAAGGCTTCACCAGGTAAAGCTCAACTGCACCTGGGAGCGCAAAATATTTTCATCGCTAATCAAATTAAGTTAAGGTCTAGTTAATCAAAATTAAGTTAAGGTCTAGTTTGATGGTGGCGTCCATGTCTATGGAGTTTGGATTTGGCTGAAGCAGATGATGGCATTTTCATAAATTTTTTATATTCAATCAGAAATGTTAGATCTAATGATTATGAATTTACTTTTAATGAAATTAATTTGGCCATCATTTAAAGTGAGTAAAATGGTGTTTTTTTTTTTTTATTTTGCTAATTACCTATATGGATAAATGCTTTTAAAGTGGGGTCTATTTGTATCATGTCAACTTCACATCAGCACTTATTGATATCATTAACACTCTAAACTTTATATTAGAAACCTCATACCTCATCTTATTTAAAAAAAAAAAATCTACATACCCCAAAATTCAAACTTATCCAACCACATGCTACTACTTTCCCATTAGTTATTTTTGTGTATATATATTTTGAAATCTTTAGTTATACATGTTTAATTGAATGACATTTTGATAAGATGGGAAAAAAATGTCATTAATTTCTTTTCAATGCGAAGATGTTTAATGAGCTAAAAAGTAGGTATTTCCATAAGTTCCATTATAAGCTTAAGATTTGACAAATATTTTTAGTGATTTTGATTATTTTGAGTATTCTAATTTCCTTTTATATGATTTTTTTTTTAAAACCCAAATCAATCATGAGTATTTGACAATTTAATATTATATAGGTCGTATATATTTTTTTTCCCCTAAATTTGTCATGATTTATTATTTTACCTCTCAATTTTTAAATTAATTAATTTAACATTTAAAATTAGCTAATTGAATCTATTGAGTACCTAATTGTCTTATTAATAATATGCATAAAATACACGCATACAAATACACATGAATTATATAAAAAATTATACTCTTAACATTTTTTTTCAAAATGTATTTATCTCAAAATTGTCACGACCCGAATCCAAAAGCAAGTGATCAGCACTAGAACATGGGTGATACACGTGATTACCAGTGCCTGTAATAAACCTTACTGACTAGGTAACAAACCATACTATAATTATTGATGAGAATCCATATACCTTGTAAGAAGTTCACAAATACATGCATGATAAAGATTTCAAGAATGTTATTCAAGGTTGTCATTTCTATCAAGATAGCTTACAAAGGCATACAATACAACCATTGTGCATGATTTATAGATCATTTAAGAAAAAAATAAAGTTGTATGAAGTTTCCTATAAACCAATTAAGGATATTTAGATATTGAGTTTTGCATATGGATCCAATTGTATTCAAGAAAATGTCAAGGATTTTATCAACATATTCAAACTTAGTGTCAAAATGAAGAGATTAAAACACATTCCAAGTGATTGAGGTCAAATACATGAAGAGTCAAGCTTAAAACATGGGCATGTACCTAGGCCTTTAGTTTGTTTTTGATGTTTTGGGCCCCTATTAATATGATATAAGCCCAAGTCAAATTAAATTAAGTTTGTTTATGTAATTAGTGAGTTTTGAGCCTATTTATGTTAGGTTTAAAGTCCAAAATGAGTTTAGATTTATTTCTTGTGTAGGAATTAATTTGTAATTAGAAAACTTCAGTCCTTATTTAGGAAGATTCCATAATCTATGTTTTATTCCAATTTAGGGTTGAACCTATAATTATTAGTTGTTTATGAATCAATTTCTTACTAGGAAACTTTAATTCTTGTTTAGAAAAGATTCCCTAGTCTATATTTTATTCCAATTTAGGGTTGAACCCATAATTATTAGTTGTTTAGGAATCAATTTCTAACTAGAAATTTTAATTTTTGTTTAGGAAAGATTCCCTAGTATATGTTTTATTCCAATTTAAGGTTGAGCCTCTATATAAACTCAACCATTCATATAAAATGGAGTTAGATTTTAATAAATAAAAGTTTAATTTTTCTTAAGAGTATTATCTCTTGTTTTTTATTCTTGCTTGAATCAAATCCATACAATCAAAGCTAATTATTTTGTGCGAAAGATTCCCTAGTATATGTTTTATTCCAATTTAAGGTTGAGCCTTTATATAAACTCAACCATTCATATAAAATGGAGTTAGATTTTAATAAATAAAAGTTTAATTTTTCTTAAGAGTATTATCTCTTGTTTTTTATTCTTGCTTGAATCAAATCCATACAATCAAAGCTAATTATTTTGTGCATATTTATTCCAAGGTTCTCTTTCATAAATTGGTATTGTGTTGCGGAGATCATCATCCAAAAGTGATCATATTCCAAGATACTCTATCACAGGTTAGAATTGTGTCACGGACTTGGGAAAATTTGATTTAACTTTCTAAAGAGTTGCTTCCAAGCGTAAAAGTATTAGGGTTCGTATCAATTATCAAACTTATTCCAAAACACAATCCTGGAATTGCATGTTAAGCAGGCTCATTAAATTACACATATTATACCATTAAGTTTAATACATCGCTATATTAAATATCAAATCATAATGAATCCTGCTTAACCAACTATCTAATAAACCCAATAAAAATACAAGGATGACAAAGTTAAATTACAACTAAGATAGCAATGCAAAGTTCTAAGATTGAAATACAATTTATTAATAAATCTAATACATAATACTGCCGAAGAAATAAAACATATTAACTCGATTATTAAATCCTTTAAGAGCTCATTTCATGACCTGAAAAATAACATGAATAAGAATGAGCATTCGACTCAATGAATGGTACTACTAATATGCTCACCTGGTGAACCAAATAAATGTCCATGAATGTTATGCAATCGTATCATTTAACCAAAACACACAAGGATGGAGTTCAGTCCATAGAAACCACACTAATATCAAATTGAGGGAGCCGATCCCCTAGTAACGGCTCTCTTAATCCAATAATCTGTCTCTTTTGTCCAATGGGCCTGATCGTCACTGGTCTGTACCATGTATCCCTGACCCGACTGGTAATGGCCCTGGCGATAAGTAGGCCTGGCCTGCATCACCTAGTCATAGCTCATCTTCTCAATCCCATCATAATCATAATCACAATCATATCCATAAGTCCTAAGTGGTTTCTATATCATTATGTCTCCCTCCAGCACACACACATATATTATGCAATACATTGATAAAATGACAAACACACGCTTCATGTCAAGATAACAACATAAATATGATTTCCAACACATACTACTTATTATTATAAATTTATACACACTCAATGCAATGCATGATTAACAGGAAAGTATATTATAAATATCACTTACCTAGTTGACGACTCATTAGACCGACTATCTCAAAGTGCGATCTTTGACGATAAGAAGATACTAGAGACATGACTTTGAATAACAAACAATATTATTAGAATACGAATGACTCATTTATTAAGATATAATCTAAAAGACTATTGAGATTCTTGCCGGAATTTCAGTAGAATCTCCCCTAAACTTGGACATTACCCAAAATCAACAAAGAACACAACACTTTTAAAATAATCTCAACAGTCAACATAACCCACTACAACAACAATGATCCCTCCTAGGTCCTCTCAACTCATAATCATCAATAAAACTCAACAATCAATCAACAATTACTAATTAGAATCTATTAAACATAATGTAAATCAATTAACAAATGAGATTTAGGAGTTTCGGGTTTATCTTCACAATTTTCGATCAAACGAACATTGAGAGTCGCACTGGAATGACTAAAAGGAGCTACTGGGTTTAGGTCCCCGCGTCGTCCTATGTGCCACCGCTGAAGCGTCACCAGCATGCCACGTGTCGTCACTGCCGATGGCTGACAGGGGCTATCTTCATACCAAACTGCTCGCCTCAACACCAAGAGTTCAACAAGCATCATCACTCGCCGCCACTTGCCGGCATCTCACCAGAAATGCCTCAGAAGCTTCGATGGGACAATTTTTAATCTCTTCCTCTGGCGAACTTTAGAAGGTAAGGCATGTACGAAATCTGTCGGAAAGCATCTTCAAAGTTTCAGCGCCAGTAGGACTTTCTCTTGCCAGTGTGCCCCCTCTATTCGCAGGTCTCTCCCACTGCAGCCTCTTTTGGCTTCCCCAAACTCTCGCCTTCATAGTGGTGGTGGCTATGCTTGACACTACCGGCTGAAGGTCACGCCATCGCCACTCCTCCTTTCCCTCTCTCTCTCTCTCTCTCTCTCTCCCGTTTTCTTTTGTTCTTCAAAACCATAACCAACCATCTGATTGGCTCTCCTCTCCCAATCAAATAGCTCAACTCTTTCTTCTTTCTTATTCTTTTTAAAACATATATATATATATATATATATATATATATATATATATATATATATATATATATATATATATATATATATATATATATATATATATATATATATATATATACATATACTAAACATTATGTTAATAATAATAATAATAATAATAATAATAATAATAATAATAATAATAAACTTTAATTAACACATAATTAATCTCCATAAAATTTCATAATAATATATAAAAATATTTCCTTCAATTACATATATTGATATAATATTTAAATGAAATTAGAATTAATAATATATCTTCAAATCGTATGAATATATTAAATTTAATAAAATATAACTTCAATATTTGTTTTAATAAAGAAAATAATAAAATAATATATTTTCGTATCAAAATATGATTTTATAAAATAAATAGAAATTCAGAGTATTATAAAAATCGTATCAATTTTAAAAGACATGTTAATTCTTATATCCCACACTAACATACTACACTATTTTATTATAATCTTAACATTTATTTTAGGGAAAAGGTACAAAAAAGCCTTTGACATTTTGTAATTTGGCCTATTAGGCTATTTTAAATATTTTTTTGTTCCATTACCTCATTCTTATTTTAATTTTGACTCTAAAAGCCCCTTAATCATAATAGTATTAATTTCACCGTTAGGGCCCTGTTGAGCTACCTACGGTGCTGCCATGTAGGCAGCTCATTTTTCTTTATTTTTTATTTTTTATTTAAATCATTTTTTTATTTTTATTTAATAATTATTTTTAAAATAAAAAATCATAATTTTCATTGATAAAATTAATTCATTAAATTCATATATTAAATTTATTAATAAAATTATTGATGCCTATATATTAAATTCATCGATCAAATTGTTAATAAAATTCAATAATTGCTTAAAGTATTAAAAAATAAATCAAATTAAAAAATTCAACAAATGTTTTTCTTTTTTTAATTTTTTTATTTTCAACTAAAAAATTAATATGTAGCTATTAATTATTGAATAACAATAATAATAATTTACTTGAATTTTAATTTATTTTTCAATAATATGTAGTTAAAATTATAATTTAGTTGAAAATAATTTTTTTACTTTCAAAATTATAATTTTAGCTATTTTTTTTGAAAAATTATAATTTTTTTATTTTCAACTAAAATAATTAATATTTTAGTAATTAATTATTGAATAATAATAATAATTTAATTGAATTATTATTTTATTTTGAAAACAACATGTAGCTAGAATTATAATTTAGTTAAAAATAATTAGTTAAAATAATTTTTTGCATTTTGAAAATTATAATTTTAGCTATTATTTTGAAAATAAGTATTAAATAAGAAAATAAAAAAAAAATTGAGCCATAATTAGTTTCAAATTATAACTATTTAATTTTAAAAATAATTATTAAATAAAAATTAAAAATTAAAAAAAAATGAGTTGTCTACATGATAGTACCAAGTATTGCCACATAGGCAACTCAATAGGGCCCTAACAGTGGAATTAACACCGTTAAGATTAAGTGGCTGTTAGAGTTAAAATTGAAAGAATAATGGGGTAATTGAACAGAAAATATTTAAAATAATCTAACAGGCCAAATTGCTAAATGTCAAGGGTTTTTTTTTTTTTTTTTTTTGCATCTTTTCCCTTTATTTTAACTAAAAATATTTTTCTATTATCAAAATTAAATAAAACAGTTATTTTTTCTCTCCCTCATCCTACTTACCTACTCCCATATCTCTCACCTTCTTCAAAAAATACAGAAAATCAATTCATATGGAGTCAAGTGGTGGGTTTTGATGATCTAGTAAATTAAATGCCTATATAAAAGTACTGTCATTTGCTCTTGTTGGGTTAATGAAATATGGAATTTGAAGATGAGGTGGTAACCTTATTGGCTCTTGGGTCCACCCAAATTCACCATTCAACGAATGTACAAGACTTAGCTCAATATCTTCTTTTCACAGCATTTCCTCACCAACTATGTTATTCAAATGATTCGCAGATATAAATATTTGCAATAAATCTTTAGCAAATTTATTGCTTATAGAAATTTGTTGATGCTTTTGTTGTTGGGTTTCAATGTGATAATGTTTGTCTTCTAGTTCCATTCAATCAAAGAAAGAAATTTGAAGTGAAAAAGAAAAAATAAAAATAAAAAGACTGAAAATTAAGGGATATCAAATGAGAAAATTTAATTAAGAAGTGAAATTGTAGTACAAAAGAGAGTTTCATAATCAAAGAATTAGAATTAATTATAATTTGGATTTTGAAGAGAAGGAGGAAAAAAGGAAGGGATAAAAAATATTAAAATAAATAAAAAATATTGAAATAAGTCGAATCCTCTAAATTAATTAGCTTGATTAAAATAAGAAAATCAAAGATTTTCTAAATTATTTTATACGTCAGCAGGTGTGACAATAACGCGCTCTCAATTTCCAAAAATCAATATTTAATAGATTTCTTTAGCCTATTGTATAAGAAGGTATGAGAAAATATAAACATTGGTAAAACACATAGCATTACTGCATACTAAAATTGATAATTTTGCCAATCCTAAAAATATTTAAATTTAAATTTTAATTGGAGATAAATTTATCAAAAATAAAATCTAATAATCACTACTAAATCATGATTTTACTAAGTTTTTCCTAAGTAATTGACAATTAAGAAACACTGGTAAATTTGTGATTAGGTGGCATTAGGATCCTTTACAGAATAAGAAGTTCCCACTTCAACCTCCGATTAAAGCCAGAATTTTAAAAATAATAAAGACATGATCCAGGCCCATAACTTAGTAACCATAAGGGATTTTTACGGAAATAGCCTAAAAAAGATATATAAAAAAAAATTATTTTTTAACTACCTCGAATTTTTTTTTTGGACAAAAATGGCTTGTAAATTAAAAATATATATATATTTATAATCCTTAATTCATGGCCTTCATCTTTGTCCCATTTTTTTCTTCAAATATTTATTTAATATAAAATTTATTTATGACAATATTTATCTGAATACCTATTAAATCAGGATTACTAATTTTTTAATATGATTTATTTATATTAGTATAAATTTAGTTAAAGATTCATTATTTGATAAATGATTATTTATTTTATAAAAATTTAAAATTAATTTTTAAGAATTAATTAATATTATATAAAATTGATTTTCAAAATTTTTAATGATATCTATTTATAAGTATATATTATTTGTTATTTTAATTTTTTTTATTTATTCTATTTTGAATTAATAGTTTCATTCATATGATATGTTTGTCCTCTATTAGATAATTTTATTAGTCTAGTCTAAACAAAAAAAAAAATAAAATTCTATTGTTTATTGGTTGGATTGGTATAAAAAGTGTATGTTGATTTTATTTTGCATCTCAAAATTTGTATATTTAATTTTCTTATTTTTTCAAATTAGTTAGATTTTGATTTTTTTTAAACAAAAGTATATTGTATCAATTATAGAATTTAAAAAAAATAAAATTTGAAACATTAAACTCGTATTAAAAAAAGAATAAATTACAATAAACAATATACATCATCATAAAATTTAGTATTCTTTTAACACCAATAGCAAATAGTTTACATTATCATAAAATTTATTATTTTTTTAGTATACAACAAGTCTCATCTAAAATAAATTCAATATACTTTTAAAATGTAATTAGTATATACTACTATTTATATAGGACATGAATTTTAAACAAAATAAAAAATCACAATAAATAGTGTACTTTAAACAAAAAATATTATATTTCTAATAAATAATTAGTATAAAATACTATTTAACATTTAATTTATAAAATACATTAAATAAAATTTAATATATTTTTGCAATGAAATTAATATCTACTACTATTTAGATAACTATAAGTCATAAATTTTAAACAATATAAAAAGTCACAGTAAATAATATATATTAAATTAAAAAATATATATTTTTAGTAAATAATTAGTATTTAATATTATTTAATATTTAACTTCATTTTTCAAGAAATTAAAAAAAAATTAAATGTTAAAATGAGATAATTTTCCAAAAGAAACATTTATTTGGCTAACTCAAAGCCATTATCAAATTTTATTAAATTAATGATTGATTATAAAATAAACTTAAGAGGTTAAAAAAATTAAAAAGAGATTAAAAATAAAAAATAAATATGAAAAAAGGAAAATTAAGAAGTTATAAATATATAAAAAAGAAAAATTGACATATGACATAAATTTCTCTAACTATAATAATCATGTCCATGTACTAACAAAACATATGCATGCTCTGTTCTAAGTCCACGTCCATATCAAGGCCAGCTACAGTTATCAACACTGTAATCAATGGCCCAATCCTCTATTAATCTAGTTTTTAATAGTTTTGGACAGATGATGGATGAAGCAACTGTGAAAAGACTTTCCTTGTCACCTCTTGCAGCCGAAGCCGAAGCGTTGAAATTTAGCGTTTTGGTTGCTTTAGATAAAGGATGAAAGGATTGTATTTTTGAAACAGATTGTCAAGTGTTGGTTATGCTTACAATAGTCAATATGGGGAGATGTCAACTGAAATTAAAGACTCCTTTAATTTTTTTTTATGCACCATGGATAAGGAGAATATGTAATAGTGCAGCTGATTGAGTTGCATTCTAACTAGCATATGAGTGTTTACCACTTAATTGAATTATGAAAAAGTCTCTTAGACTGTTACATATCTTATACGCATATATTTTTATTAATATAATTCAGTAATGAATATTGATTCTTCGTTGCAAAAAAAAAAAAAAATTTTTTTATGCACCATGGATAAGGAGAATATATAATAGCGCAGCTGATTGAGTTGCATTCTAACTAGCATATAAGTGTTTATCACCTAATTGAATTATAAAAAACTCTTTCAGACTATTGCATATCTTATACGTAGATATTTCTATTAATATAATTCAATAATGAATATTGACTATTCGTTGCCAAAAATAAAAAAAAAAAGCATTCTTGACATGGATTCATCATTCAGCGATGTAAATCATTTAATCTCATATGGAATGGATTATTATTATTATTATTTTTTTAGTTCAGATCATTTGAATAAACAAAAATCAATTATTTTAAAATGCCACGTGGTTTAGAGGTCCAGCTGTCCTTCGGAAGGCAGTCAGGAGTCCAGGTGGCTTACGTGAGAAACTTACAATGCTAGAGCAAGTTGGACCAAAACTATGGTTCCTTTCATTATATTTCCCATCCCGCAAAATTAAAGCAATTTCTATAAAGGAAAAAAAGAAAAAAATATATGAGAAGAATGAAAATAAGAAGATTGAAAATTAAAGGATAGATTTTATTTTATTTTATTTTTTATTTCGAAGCAGATAAAAATTAATAAAAAAAATATGAAATTTATTTTATTATGTTAAAATTATAAATATATCTTTATTTTTATTTTTAAAATTAATAACACGGAGAAATTTGAATTTTAATGACTTTATATCTATTTTCACTTCAAATTCAGGATGAAAATTTTTGATGGATTCCTATATTTTTCTCAACTTAATTTCATTTCTCTATTTTTTTCAAATAATGAAAAATTCGAAATATTTTACCATTTTTAATTTTCTTTTTTTTTTATTTCCACTTTTTTCAAATAAAGAATAAGGATAGAGTTTAACAGATCTTTTTTGAAATTGAAATAGTGATAAGCTTCAACTTGACTCAATAAGCAAATTTGAGGTATAAAATTTGACTTCAACTCGATGTGGTTTTCATTTTAACAGTTTAGTTTGAATAAATGCTTGGAATTCATTATCAATAAAAATTTAAAAATTAAAATTAAAATAAATTCAATTTTGAGATCGAATAAATTTAAGTAAAATATTATATATAATATAAAATATATATAAAAATCAGTATCTGATTAAATTTACAAATCACTCGAGTTAAGTATTATAATTCTTGAACACAATACAATTCATTATTTAAATTGCTCATGTAATTAAAATCAAGTGAAATTCGAATATTTTATGAGTTGAACCAGAGTGACTTTGAATCATTTACACTTTGATCGATATCTTCAGAAACAATATTTCAAATAATAAATTGAATTGATTAGTTCAATTGGTTAAATTGAAAACTATTGATTAGTTTGGTTTGATTTACTAAAAAACAAAAATTTTGGTTAAATTATTTTGTGATTGGTTTTTGACCGATTTTTAGCATTTTTTTTTATATTAGACACTTATTTATTGAATTTTTTTATTTTTTATCAAATCGATTGGATCATCAAGCTGATTAAAGATCATCGGTTGGATTTTAGAAACACTGCTCACAGATTTACAGGAATGACCAAATGACCAAAACGCCCACATTTCAATTTGTAGTCTTCCATCAAAGATACGCTCATGTTAGTTTTTCATGCGCCGAGATCCACCCAATAATTCCCGTAACCTACCGTTCTTCATTCGGAGTCTTCCATTCCCATGTACTGTCGCAGGAGGAATCAGATCAACCAAAGAGCGCGCGCCAGTTTTTTTCATCGAAACGTTTCTATTAGAATAATAAATAATAAAAAAAAAAAACTTTAAACCCTTTGGCGTTATTGATAATCAATTGATCACACACGATAACCGCTAAAACTGATATAAGATTATCACAGAAATGATACGGGACGGAGAAGAGACCCCTTCCAGGTACATATCCTTTGCCCCCAATTAGGGTTTAGCAATTGCTCTGAGTTTTGGGTTTAAATTTGAAGTGGAAATTGTTTTGGTAGGTATGAATTGTTGAGCATGGTAAAGAAGCACTCCACTTTGCTAAGTAAAGCTACAGTCGGTGAAGAAAATGCTTCAGATGTTGAAATGGATAGCCGCTTTTGGTATGATATGTTAGATTTATACTTTATCCGTGGTAAGGAGTCTAGAGGACGGCAAGATGATGATCTCGTATTTTTCGTCAGAAAGATGGTGTGGCATTGTATATTTTGTGTGTTTGTGTGTGAATTATCTGGTTTTATTGGGTGCATTGATATTGTATTTATACACTAAATTTTATCAAATCGTTGTAGGGCACAGAAGGATATGGATTCAATGATATTGTACAAGGAGTACCTCCCTACTTTGTACGCAGGTGGGCACCTAAGGTAAAAGTAGCATCATGTCAAGCTTTAGCTTGATCAATGTGTGTCCAAGTTGGACTTCAAATATTTTATTGGCTCGATTTTGTTATTTATACTTCCCCAGTTACCTCATTTTTTTCCACCACTAGAAATAAGACTCTGTAAAGGCTTGCATTGTTGAATGTTTGTTTCGGCACTAAACTGCCATTATCATTATTTATCATCATGTTAGTTTAAAGCAAGCAATAGTTTCCATGAAATTAAGATGTCTTGGCAGTGTTCATGCATGTACTAAAGTCCTTAGTATCTCATTTGTGGGATTTTTTTTTTTTTAACTAATGAAAATAAATTGGTTAACATTTTTGGTTTAGCCTATTTCATGTGTTGGGAAAGTTTTCTGGTTTCGGTTAAAATCTAGTCAATTCACAATATAGTTCACTTCTTTTCATTGTTATGCTCTCATAATTGATATGGTTGATGCCTATCTATTTAAGAATCAATGTTTTTTAGGCATGGAGGTCTATACCTTGCAACAAAGTTTTGGCATAGTTCTAGTTTTCAACAAGTCACAGCAAATGGTTGTGATCCTTGATTTTGAGACTGCACTGATAAAATTGTGGCATCAAAGGTTAACAGAAACATTAACTAGGTATCTCTATTAGGAGGTCTCAAGTTCAAATCCTGCTGGGTATTACTGGAGGAAGTTATGGGAAGTGGGAGAGCAACCAATAAACCAAAAAAAGAAAAAGGAAGAGTTAACAGAAACTTGGTGTTACATTGCATCAGAGAGACAAACTTTGACTTCACCATCCTGTGAAAGTTGAATAGTAAATAGATGATAAACTTGTTTTCTATTTACATAAACATGAAGAAAAAGAGCGACAATTCACAGCTAGGAAGTTCATGCATTACTGATGATAAAGCTGAAATTTTATCAAATTAATTTCTTGTTTTGGTTAGAACAAACATGCTCATATAAAGTAATTATAAAAATTTTAGGGTGTTCTAGCGTGCAGTTTTAACGATAATGTGGAATTTTATGCAAACATGATGAACTTTAAATTAGCTATAAAATAGTAGAAAATCCATGAGTCAGGTTGTAATTTGCTGTCACTTTATTTTCTGCTTAAATCAATAAATGTCAGCTATAACATCTTTTTATTTGGGAAAATCATTTGCTATGGTGCTTACATATCCTTGTTTTTGCCAACCAGTTGGATGATTTGGTAAGTGAAAATTCCAAAGAGATAGACTGGAGGCGCTCATTTTACTTGAATTTAATTGCTCACACTTCATTCACAGTAACAGTAGCAATTTGCAGGTAATTTTTTCGCTTTCTCAGCACCATGTCTTTAAATTTTTCTATTCCAACTTGAATACATATTTTTACCTTTTTTCAGTCATCAGGTCCTTCGCAATCATCAAGCTGGGCAAGATACACCTTTGTCTCCTATATACAAGGTATTTTCAGCATTTTTAACTAGTACAATTAATTCACTGGGGATATTTTAAACGATTTAAAGGTTAGGGTTTTCTGAAAATTTTCTTGGTCTTTGAAGGAAGCCTACTTTTTATGGGAAAAATAATTGGCTAAATTTGCTGCTGCAAAGGTAAAGGAGAAAATATTATAACTTGTTTACGGAGTTGGAGAGGAACAAAGCTAGATAATGTTTGGGAAGAGGATTTATGTTCAAGAACTTTTCATTCATTTATATATTGTAAAATCAATCAGCCTCTATATTCCTTGAAGTGTTTAGGAAGGCCGCACAGAATAATATATACTTATTCAGCTTTGCTAAGTTATGGATGTCATCATATACAGACAATGCTCTTCATCTTTCAATGTGATGATAGTTGCCGATGACGAGAAATTCAAAGATCAATTAAGTTTAAATTTTGGTCTAAATACATCTGGGCATGTTTGGAACCTTGTGTAGTTTCCTAATTAATATAGTCCTGTTGTTCTGCTTATTAAAACAAAATGGAAGAGTTGTATTTAAATGTTTCCTTGTCCAGTGGGCTTCTAGTTTTATTTGATAGGATTTTCTCTTTTCAGAGTTGAGGGAAGATCTGTATTCTGTAATATCTTCCACAAATTTCTGCTACTATCGAGTCTCTAAAAATTCAATCCTTTTATCCCATATCGAACCCTTGACCAATTAACCCCTCCCACCCACATCACACAAACAAAAACAGTATTTCTTATCCCTATATCAGGCTCTCTGCTCTTGCCTGTATCATGATACCTATTGACCTTCCCAATTTCTTGATGAATTTGAATTGAAGTATTATCTGCCCTGTGTACAATCACAGATCCAAATCTTCTTTTGATAGAAATGAGGAAGGAATTAAGGAAGTTCTTGTTAAATTGTCGTTGTTTATTAGATTCCTTGAACATACCTGAGATGTGGTAGAGGTCTTTCTTACCATTTCAGGTGCATTCATCTTCTCAATGAACGACGTGGTGCCTGCCCTATCTTGTAAAGTTCATTTTTTTTTTTTCATTTCATAATTTATTATGTGCTGGGTGGGGCCTTAGACAGGGTAGTGAGTTATGCGTTGTCTTCAGAAGCTATTTATTTTAGGATTCTTCTCATGAAAATCATGAGGTTAGCTCAGCTAATCTTGCATCAGAAAAACATAGATTAAGTTCATGCTAGTTTGTCAAGAGCCTCTGGAAAAGTTGCAACTGTTTAGACATATCTGTCTAAGCACAGTAATGTTAATATGGTCTGTGGTCTCTCTCTGCAGGTTGTAAAGACTGTTTATGCATCACCAAGTCGTGTAGATTTTCAATTGGACTCAAAAAAGGTGTCAAAAAAAAAAATCGTCTTTTTTTGTTTGTTCTTTATCTCACCTGACAATTTTTCTGAATATATACATCTAGGAAGTAGAGACAACTCCTGCCTATCCAGATATCTGTTTTGCAATTGATGATTTTGACTCCACTTTTGATGCAGTGGTATGTGCTAATTTTATCAGTTGTGCCTTTTAATACTTCATTTTGCAAGTTCTACTGTGTTCATGTATGTTCAAAAGCTACCAACTACAGTTGACTGCTATTAATTACTCTCTCCGTTTCAAAATATCTGTCACTTTAGAGGAATTTTTTTTTGTTTTAATTTATTTGTCTTTTTATGATTTCAAGAAGGTATTTATTATTTTTTTCCTACTTTACCCTCTATTTATTCCTCTATTAAATATTTGCATTAATTATTTTCATTTTGTTATATCAAAATAAAAAAAAAAGATATTCTTGTCTTTTTACTTTAAAATTATAACAATTTAATAATTTCCTTAATTTATATACTGAAATTTTAAACGACTAATATTTTGAAACGGAGGTAGTATATGATGTTAATGGTTTGGGTTTGGGTTTGTGTTTGGCCAAACTGTGGTTTGTTATTTTTCTCTGTTAAACTATGCTATTGTAATTAAATATCAAATAATATTTGAGTCTTGACATTTTCTTTTTCACTTTTTTGTATTTGTCACTTTTATGCAATATAACCCAACTCACTCGAATTCATTTCTGTACGTTGTTTTGTCTAAGATTCTTTCAAATTGTCACCTACCATGCAGGTCTTAACAGAAACAGACCATTGTTACTGTGTACTTCTCAATGCACATGGTGGGGCAGCATTTCCTAGTGACAAGGGGTCACCTGATAACAGTTCTAGTAGTAATGCCCCTTTGAAAGTGGATACTAATTCTGGGAAGACGAAGAATTCCAAGGTTTGGGTCTACTTTAAGTTCACATTGAGAATTACTTGTGCTAGTTCCTTGATCTATCCTAGTGTCTACTTATTGAGCGATAAAGACTTTACAGAGTAACAATTCTATAATCATTTAACGCATATCCTAGACTAGGGTCTCAATCAGAGTACATCACTGGTTAACCAGGTTGTTGTCCCCCCACCCCCTCTCCCCTTCCCCCTCTTTGTGCAGCCTTTTTCTGGTTGCAACTTGATAATTTTTATCTGATGGAAATTCTTTGAGAATAAGCAAACTAAAGAAAGGACAGGGTTTCTTAAATTTTTGTCAAGAACTTTGATTTTTCTAATTCTATTCATATTCTATCTTTTTTTTTTTTTTTTTTTACAAATTTTTTTTATCTTTTAATCTGGAAGAGTGAATTGATTGATAAAGGGCAATCAGTAGGTTGCATGGTAATAATGTTGTGAGGAGATGTGTACATGAAAGGAGGAAAAAGCATTGAGAAAGATATTTCCTTTTAGGTTGCTGACTAAAAGTTTAGTAGGCTGCATTTTGGCAATAAGTGGTTGTCTAGTTGTCTCTTAAATCTCAGAATTGCCATATCTTGAATCTCAACTATTTATGGTGAAACTCCAAAAAGCCTTGAATCCTAACAACTAGGAATGAACCACTGGTGTCCTTCTCATCAAATACAATGGTGGTAACTGATGAGTAGCATAGGGCTTTGAGCATCTTTATCGTTCATGTGTCGCATAATTACCTTGTATTTAGTTCACATGCTGAAAAGGGTGTAAGCATTGCGAAATAAAAGAAAAAAAAAAGTTATTAACATTACTACTTCCTGTTGAATGCAAGGCAATTCATTGTTGTAAAGCATCCATTAGAAACACTGTTTAAGCATTGATCATAAATGCTTCCCTCTTGGAATCCTCCTATGTATAACTGTAGCATTGGCTATCTCTTGCCCAACTTGATATTTGAGATGTGCTATTTAACTATTCTTAACTAATTCTGTAAAATGATACTTGATTCTGTAGAAAGATACTATTCTGGTATTTGGAAAATCAACTCGTACATCCTGTAATGTTCTGGTAGTTATGATTGCAGCTCACTCTTTTCTCTGGATTTGTGAGCTATCAAATGGTTCGAGAAGCATATGATGGTATGCCTTCAGTTTTTCTTTCAAAAAAAGAAAAATGGTCCATTCAGATATTTTCCTTTCTATCATTTTCAGATGTTAATATACTTGAATCAAGTTTGCTTATGTGGTTTAATTCCAGCCTACCATAGTATCAGCTTTTATTTTATATATAGCAGTAGTTATTCTTAAACCAAAAATATTAACAAGCCCTTATGGAGGCAGGAGACGCTGATAATCATTAACCTAGTTTTATTGAAGCTTTACTGTTTTTAAAGATGCAAACCTCACTTAGACTGCAAAACAGGGAGCTTGTGAGACTTTATAGGGGAAGAGTTACCTTACCCAGCATCGAAGTTCAGTTCCTTTCTCCTGTGCTCGCCCTAACCTATTGAACAAAACCTAGTGCTCAAGCCTAAACATTACTCCTAGTATAGTATTGTATTGCACTCATTCTCTTTGCTTTGGGATTAAAGAGGAGTTCATCACTTCTTGAAGAGAAGGTATGACAATTGGGGCTAAGGATGGGCTCCTGCTTTGAATATAGAATAGATGAGCGTGACACATGCCATGATCAGACTAGAAAAGAGAATGAATAGAGACCGACAGCAATAGCTGAAATTTTCACTTTATGGAATTGTTTTGCTTTCTATGGATTCCGCAGAGGGGGAGAGACCCAATGAGCTAGTTACACTCTTTGAATAATGAATGTGAAAGTTACATATAGTGATGATCACTAGTTTACTCATTATCAATCTCAAATGGTGGTAGCTTGCTACTTTCTTATGCAATGGTTCAACTCATGACTTGTTTAAATCACTTGAGAGTGAAGATCCATTCTAACTACTGCAAAACCAGTGCATAATGGTTTTACTGTTAAGTTTGTGATCCACTTCCTCTAGCTCAGTAGTTTGTGACATAATTGCGTATGTTGGCAAATATATTTGTTAGCTTTGGAACTTACTGAAGTACACCCTGTTGCTTAGTTCTGATCTCCAGTAATTGGTTGGCTAGTTAAAAATATAACCTTTACATTGCCCTGCCGGCCCCCCCCCCTCCTTCTAAAATGAGTTCACTATTAGCCATAGTGAATTTACTTCCTAGCATTGTTTTGATTCCTTTATAACTTGCACAAATTCATTTTTTGCATGCTTAATCTCTATCTATCTTGCAGCTGGCAAGTCTCGATTTGGGAGTCTCCTTTCACTTGGTAATTCCCTTGGTAAAACGGATAAACTTTACATGAAGGGTCCAGGAGGACGAGGTGAGGTTGAAGTTGCTGTTTCTGGTGTTGCAGGTAAAAGTGAAATTCTCTTCTTAATATCTCTCTCCCTCTTTTCTTTTCTTTGTTATCAATAATATATAGTGTGCTACCAAAGCAATTTTTATGATAACATTGGGATGGTCCAGAAGGAAAATGATAACAATCTAGGTGATTGTTAGATTTATATTTATGCGGGCAGAACAGAAAACATTTGTCAATTTTATTTGTGGCCTCCTGCACTCTTTGGGGTTCTGGACTCATAATTGTTCTCTGAAAAGTTTTTACATTCGTTAGTAAATTACTCCTTATGGTAGAGTCATGAAAACAGCCTCTCTGTAAATATGATAGGCAACCCTTTCCCAGCCCTTGCAAAGCAGGAAGCGTGGTGCATTGTGGATGCCCTTCTTAGTAAATTTTTGGGTATATGATGCAAATCTTTCTTTTGCTCTTACTAAATCTAAGTTTTATTTTATCAGATCAAAGCCAGCAGGATTTTGGCCCCTTTTCACCAGTTACATCAAAGAGAGGTTTTGGGATTGGCTCAATTGTTCGGAAAGCTGCATCAGTTGCATCTGTGGCAGCAAAGCATGCCTATGCTGCTGCTGCTGCCTCCACAAGTTCTGAGGATGAGATGTTGCCCCTTAAGTGCTGCTTGATGTCAATATCATTGCCCTGGGAACATATTGCTCATGATCTTTTGTTTAAGGTAAGTTTACTGTTTTGCAGCTGTCAATGAATGAAATAAACATTTTTCAGGTAATGACATTCTGTAGTATTTGCTTTTTTATCCTGTTAGGTTGCAAGGTACAGTTAGTGCTTGGGTATTATTCTGTGATTAGCAGTTAGCCTTCCACTTCTTTATTCTCTCTCTTATATTGATATTATGTGGACATACATATATACTGCAATAAAGCATCAAATCTGTTTGGACCTAATTATTGGGGATGTAGATTGCAAGTTAATTATTTTCTATGTATTAAAGGAATTTGATAATTCCGTCCATGTACAGAAAGGAGCTAATTAATTTTTTTTCCCCGACTGCCAAAATCAGGGAAGTCCTCCAGTGAACTTGTGAACATCTCAAGGTTATGTATCTCCTGAAGGAGGAAAGTGTGGAAGAAAACAATCACTGAAAAGTGACAAGAGTTGCAAGCCTTGCATATCTCTGCTTGAAGACAGTTGTCCATGAAAGTTCTCCTTCTCGCTTTCTTTGCATTGTTGGAGTGCTGTGTTGGAAATATTGTATATTATCGATAACAAAGTAAATGTAGATGTTAGTTCATTGGTTCCAGATACAGAGTTCTAAAGGCTCAATTTTCTTCATTGTTCTTCCTTGTCGAATGTTGAATAGCATTGCCTTTGTTTTGATCTGCTGGATCAACTTCAGGTGCACAGCTTGATTAGCTGATTCACATATGCTTCCAACGGGCAAAGCTGCAAAGGCAAATATTCTCAATACCTGTGCATCAGTTATGCTGCACTTGAATGCTGCCACTATACAGTTTTATGATGTTACGAAATGCGAGCACAATTGAATTCATCTGTAGTGCTTAAAGCAATTAGTTTTTTAGTTTTGTTTTTTATGGTTGTATCCCTTGGTTCGCGAGATGTCTTAATGATTACCCAATAGCTATTAACCTCCAAAACCAAAAATTAAGGGCGACTAAAGATTCCCCTAGGCCTAGGGTCTAGATTATTCTCCAAAACAAGAAACTTTTCCTCACTCTTCATTTCTCATTCATCCTTTCTAGCCTCCAAGGTTTCTCTTCCTATTGGCCGATTAGAGGTGGTCCGGAGTGGCTTTTTATCTTTGGTGCTTTAGCCTATCTTTCACCTCGGTTGAATGCCTTTGCTACACCTTTTGAAAAGTGAAGACTCCAACTCAATGGAAAAAAGAAAGGGTGGGGCGATGGACGAGAGGATTTGTGATATACGTAGGCATTCTTAAACTTTCTTCTTGTGCACTCCTTATCGCTCAAATTGACGCGTACACTACAATGTCTTCAAGGTTGGGGTTAGCTTAAAGGTAAATATTGCAGGATTTTCTTTTGATGTATTAGCGGTATCTTTATTTCTGTCCTTTTAGCTGGTTGTTCGATTGTTAAATTTGAAACAAGAAAATTCTATCCTAGTTATAGTCACTGGTTACCTATTCACTTTTCGTCAAGTTTGCCGATTATATTTTTCACTAGACTTGTTTATCGGCTAGATTTGAGTTTGAAAATGTTTAATTTTCTAAAATATTGGTATGCTTGGCCTATAATTTTTTTCACTAATTAAGATCTGCAATTCGATGCACGAATAAGTCTATTCTTTATGGATCATGATACAACTTCTCGTCAATTTTATTTAGCTTTGAGCTTTTATATAAAATTTTGAACAAACAATGCAAATATCATAAATAAAATCCTATAAGACACAATAATAATTAAAAAAAAAATTAAACATTATCTCTTTTTTCAATTTTATTATCAACTTCAACTTTTATTAATTAAATTATCAACTAATTAAAATGATCAAATATTATTTTACAACAAATTACTTTTCTTTTAACTTTTTTTGCCAAATAAAAACTAAATTCATTGCAAAGCATCAAGAGATAACAACTTCTCCAACAAAATAGGAGGAAATACAGTCCAATAAAGAGTAAGCAAACCATTTTGCAAGGATCTGGCAATCCAATCCATAGTTTTATTTATAGTTCTACAAGCTCAAATAAAATCAAAATACAAAAAATCTTGACACAATTCAAGAATATGAGGAATAATAGCATGCAAATCTTTGTGGCATGTTTCATTGGAACAGTGAAGGATTCAACCAAAGTCTTGCAATATGATTCAAAGACTATTTTTGAAAAACCCAATCTTTTAGCATGCTTAATAGCTAACAAAAGTGCCTCCATTTCTGCTGCTTGAGCTAAAATGGCTGACTTCTTTAATGCTATATCATCCACTAATTTGCCTTGATTGTTTCTAAACAAAGCTGCAATGGAGGCTGCACCTGTTCCGGAGTTAAAACACACATCAATATTCACCTTTATGATCCCTGGGTTTGGAGGAATCCAACGTTGTGAAATATTTATAGATGGACTTAGTTGTTGTCTCGTTGATTCAGTTACTTGAGTTGAAAGATGTTCATGAAAATATTTATGAGCCTGAGCTATGGTTTTGGATGGATCAATTTGTTTGTGTTCAAAGACAAACAAATTTTGTTGTTTCCACAAGGACCAACAAAAATAAGCAACATGCTGTATTGAGTCTGAATCTCCTATAGCAGCCAGCTGATTAGCCACATTATACCACCAATTTATAAATTTTAAATTCAAGTGAGAAGAAAAAGTGAAACCCCAAGGGGATCCTAACCAAACAACCCAAGAATGGTCACAATGAAAGAAAATATGTTCCATAAACTCTGGGGCTTGATTGCACAGTAAACACTGAAAGTTATCAGACAAATTGCTGTTAAATAAGAGCAATCTAGTAGCAATAAGATTTTTACAAACTCTCCAGATAAAATTAGCAATCTTTATATGTAAATTTGAACTCCAAATAGACTGCCATAGTTTAGAAGGATATGGATTAGAGTTGCTGTGAGATGCTTCCACCCTTTCTTTTTCTATAATTAACTATCTATATGCATATCTTACAGAAAAAGAACCATTAGAAGACCAGCTCCAAATCCATTGGCTAGAAATATTAGATGCTCCAATAGGGATTTTAACAATGTGAGTAATTTCATCTTGAGAAAAAAAAAATTGATGCAACAAATTCATATTCTAATCCCTCTGGTCATTAAATAAATCAGACACCATGCAAGTAAAGTGGGAATGAGGTCTAGGTGATAAAATCTTAAAATCTAGAATCCAAGGATCATTCTAGATATGGGTATTAGAACCCCTATGAATCAATTTCCTTACCCCAAATTTTATTAAATCTTTAGTTACCATAATACTTCTCCAACTCCATGAAGATTTCGAATTAAGTTTGGCTTGCCAAAAGTCTTCATTAGGAAAATACAAAGATTTAACCAACTGGGCCCAAATGCAATGAGGGTCTTTGATTAAGTGCCAAGATTGTTTTGCAATCAAAGCTAAGTTGAAAGACTCAAAATCTCAAAATCCAAGACCACCTTTGAATTTTGATTTAGCTACATTAGACCATTTAGTGAGAGCAAGACCCTTCTTTTCTAGATTAGATTTCCACCAGAAACTAGAAATGATATAATTTAATTTTCTACAAACCCCAACAGGTAGTTTGAAATAAGACATGATGTATGTAGGAATACATTGCAAAACAGATTTTACCATAATCTCTTTCCCAGCATAAGACAACAATTTTTCTTTCCAAGATTGTGCCTTATTTTTAACTCTATTGACCAAGAATTGTAAAGCATCAGTTTTTTACCTGCTCCAAATAGTAGGTAAATCAAGATATTTTTCTTGCCCTAATATTTCAGACATTCCAAGGAGATTACAAATTTGCTTCCTAATATCACCAGGTGTAAACATGCTAAAAATAATAGAACTTTTATCACTATTTATTTTTTGACCTGATGCATCCCCATACTCTTTTAAAATATCTTGAAAAACAGATACTTCTTTAATTGTGGCAGCTCCAAACAAAATAGTGTCATTCACAAAAAGCATGTGGGCTAATTCAGGACTTCTTCTAGTAGCCTTAAAACCTTTAAGTCTCTCACTACTCATAGCCTTATCAATCATCAAAGACAACACATTGGACACCAATATGAATAAATAGGGTGATAAAGGATCATCTTGCCTAAGCCCCCTAGAAGGCTTATAATAGGCAAAAGGCTGTCCATTAACCAATACAGCATAAGACACAGTTGAGATGCATTGAAATATTAGAGAGAGAAAATAATCAGAAAACCCCATCTTCTTAAGCACATCTAATAGAAAATTCCACTCCACTCGATCATATGCTTTCATCATGTCAAGTTTTATTGCACAATTATGTTTTGTTTTGGCATACGAAGATTTAAAGACATTTAAAATTTCATGCACAATAAGAATATTATCATGAATACTTCTTTGAGGGACAAAAGCTGCTTGGCATTCATGAATGAATTTGTTCATCCAAGGTTTCAGCCTTTGCACAATAATTTTTGAAATAATTTTATATGAAAAATTGCAAAGACTAATAGGGCAAAACTGAGATACCTGGATTGGATGCTGAATTTTTGGGATTAGAGATATGAATGTGCGATCAATTCCTTTAGGAAGAACTTTTTATTGGAAGAAGTATTTAACTGCACTGATAACATCTACAGAGATGCCACTCTAATTATATTGATAGAAAGCTCCATTGAAGCCATCTGGGCCTTACGCCTTGTCCACCCCTATAGAGAAAACAACTTTTCTAACTTCAAGATCTTGAATTGGAGTAGATAGAGCGATATTTAACTCAGTTAGTACTATGTTCTTGAGCTTCTGAATTACATTATCGTATGTAGAAATTCCTTCAGAAGAGTATAGGCTGTGAAAGTAATTTACTATTTCATCTCTAATTTGCTTTTTTCCTTCAATCCACCTTCCTTCTTTATTCTGCAGCTTCACTATGAGATTCCTTTGTCTTCTTTGAATGGTTGAAGCATGAAAGAATCGCGTATTTCTATCCCCCTCCTTCAACCATTAAATCATAGATCTTTGCTTCCAAAAAACTTCCTCCATTTCCCAAAAAGCATTTAGTTCATTAAGCCATCTCTTCTCACATTCTTTTTCTGTTGATCCCATTTCTCCAGCATAAAGCTTTTCAATTTTCCCCATCAACTCCTCAACTCGATATTAGAAGTTCACATTAATATAATAATAATATAAATGTAAATATAAATTTATTACCAAATCATATATACATATACCAATAAATCATAATTGATTATACTATAATTACAAACTTATGATAAAAAGAAAATAAACGTAGATAGATTATAAACTGTACACTTCCTCTCACTCTCTCTCTCTCTTTTTTGTCCCCCTAGAGGGCAATAGTATTTTTGCTATAACAACAAAAAGAGAGAGAAAGAAGCTTAATGATAGAAAGAAAAAATAAAAAATGAAAAACACTCGTCGTCTCTCCTCTTTTTCTCTTCTTCTTCATATTAATAATCCATGGATTATGATATATAATATATTAACTCTCTTTTTTTTTTTTTTTTAATTGGATTTGTCTTTGTAAATTGTTGAGATTTAAGTAATTAAAACTTACCATGTATCAACTGTGGAGTTCATATATTATATTTCTAATATTCCAAAGTATTGATTCAGTACCATTTTATAACATTTTTATTAATTCAATATCTAAATCTTTCTAATGTATAAATACAATAGCTAGATTAATGAACAAGATTATGTGTTTAACATTTTTTCTTGGTTTTGTTTTTTCTAAAATTTATTGTTTGAGTCATCATCAACCTTCATTCGATCAACAGTGGTTCATTTTTCTTTATCTTATTTTATTTTTTGTTTTCAATAAGAGATGTATGTTAGTATGTTTTTCTAAGTATAGATTTGATTTTGTTTTTCATTTACTTTATGGATTTTGCTATCCCTTTTATGGATTAAAAAAGTTTTTTTTAATTTTTTTAATTTTTTTAATTTTTATCTTTCTTGATTGGAGTTTGTTTGTCTTTCGTCATAATAGTTATGATGAGTTTGAGTCTAATATTTAGAAGATCAGACACATTTAAAGGTAATGAAATTAACTTGTGGCTTAGTATAGCTATCGAGTGGAATGTATTTCTTGCCGAATTATCAAACGCAGCCAAAGTATTATATACAATTATTTCGCCAATATGATCAATGCAGTTTAGAGGATATATTTATCTTTATAACAAGATTTATATATATTTCTTAAATGCAATTAAGTTTACTTTTATATTCCAAGTTATACTTATTAATCGTTATTAATAAAAGATTCTTTTTATTTAAAAAAAAAATATGTGTTTTAATATAATTCAAAACTTAATTTCTTTTGTGATAAATTTGGCTTTTTTTTAACATTATATTAATATTATCTTTAATATTTTCCTTCAAAAAAAAAAATTGACCTCTAATGTCAGGCCTTGAGCTCTCCCCAACTGCAGGCAGTCTAAGATCCAGCTCGGCATTTCTATCCTCTACAAGGCAAAAATAGATTCCAAGCTGCTTTTACCAAAAATTCTGCAATATCTTTTTAAATAGTTTGATAATTTAATTGATAAAAATAAATATTGGTGATATGATTGAAAAAAAAAAAAAAAAAAAAGACAAAATTTGAGGGTTTTTTTTTTTTTTTTTTTTAGGCCTTACTAAAATTGGGCGGAAAGTGAGATGATATAAGAGATGAAATATGGTAATTGATGCAACTATTTCAGAGAAGCATCCAAACAGTGATCTTTGATTTGATAGATTTATTTTAGTGGAAAATTTTTGGAATAGCACATCTACTGTATATGTATTCAACGAATCTCAAATTGTTTTTTAAGAATTACGATTAATTATGTTTATTTTTTCTTAATAAAAAGTATTAGTACTTTTTTTATTCACATATTATTCTCATATCGGTCTCTGTGTATATTTTTAAATATTATTTAATAGACCGTAATGATATATAATATTATATAATTAAATATATTTCTAATATAAATTTATATTAAAAATACATGTAATTACATTACATTAATTACATTTCATTAAGACTTATCAAACGTATTCTTATAATAATTGCTGCATGAATACCTACTATTCTTAATAGATTACATAAGGCTGGCAATTCGTATCGTGTCTATATAATTATGTCATGTTGAGACACGTATATAATACAAAAATGATCAATCTGAACGCGATCCATTTAATTAATTGTATCAAAATATTAAACTCAAATACGGACACATTTATTAACTAGGTTATATGGTCGACCCATGTAATCCATTTAATAAATTAAATTTTAAAAATATGTTTGTTGAATAAAAAATCAATTATCTAAAGTCCAAAAAATAAATTTTTAAATATAAAATGACTCAGATTGCATACTTGAATATTTATAAGTGAAAAAATACTTTCTCATATACATAAAGAGGGAATAAATGTATTTGCTCCTATACTACATGTTAATCTATTAACCTGTTTAAATAAATGTGTTTAATCGTGTCACTCACCTGTTAGACAGGTCAATCCGTTTAAATTTAATTTTTTTTTTTGTGTCATAAACGTGTTGACCTGTTTATGAGCCGAATCCGCTTATCCCTAATCTAAACCCTTTTAACTACTTGTCGTGTCATGTCGTTTATTTAGATCGTGTCAAAAATTGCCAATTCTAAAATTATATATCAACATATATAGACGAAGTCCATAAAAATCAAATCACTAGAAATTAAATATACATTTTAAAATTTAATTTTTGTCTTCACCAAATTCTTTGGGCAGATTTGATTATTATTTCGTGGCTTAGACGAGTTGTATCTATAATTATGTAGTTTTTCCTTTGATGTCTGGGTTTTCCCTTTATATGATATAAAAAATAAAAATAAATGCAAATAAAAAAACACATTATGAATTATTTTAACTAAAGTCAATCTAAAAACATTCCACTTGACCAAATTGCCACCTCTAGGCCTCATTGTTGTAGCTATACCCACAATTAATGTTCAACATTATAAAATTGGCTTAGTAAATTAATTAGATGCTGAAATGAAGGAGTTTACATGATGCTACATTTTGTGAGAACAAAACAACAAGAAGTAATCAGTTGCATATGGAAAGCAATTGAAAAATCATTTGAAAAAGGAGGTATGTGGATTCATTTAAATATATATCACCTTTCACTCTACCGCAGCACATGAAGGCTACTTGGGAATTGAACCACACTACCAGAGGCAACAGAGATGCTTAGATTCGCTTTTAACTCCTGGCTTAAAGTTAATATAACAACACCAGAACGTGTGCATGTTAGCCTCCACTATATAGTCTGCTTTTGAAAATTTTTTGCTAAATAACATCCAACAACCAACACTAACTGCCAACCACAAAACTACCAAAGAAAGCTATACCAATAAACTAACTTCGAATATTCCTTACCATACAATAACTCTTAATACATTTATATAACCCGACGAATTAATACAATGTGCATGCCATGTTATTAGCAACTATAATGTTTACATCATGTTTTTTATTACATAATTAGCAACTATAATTAACTATAATGTTTACATCATGTTATTAGCAATTATTTGGATTTATATGAAATTTTTATTTCATTCTAAACCATTTTAAATTATTTTTTCTTATACAATTATAATACCTTTAAATCCTATCCACTCTTCTCTTTCAAATTAGTTTAGACTTACCACTTTCATTTCTTTTTCTCCTCTATTCTAATTTGTTCGACCTTCCCTTTTTGCTTTTTCTTTGGAATTTCTCCATATATGTTTCCGCCTTATATGTCTAAACCATTTTAATCTGCTTTCTCTAAATTTGTTTTCTCCATCAATGATAAGATTTAAATTTTCGATTAATTTATATTACGAGAAATAAACACAAAATTTATATTCTTAATTTTTTTGCAATGTATAAAAATATATATAAAAATAAACCAGACATACGTGCATAAATTAAAATGATGAAAATTTTAAAGAGGCATTCTAATTTTTATATCTCATATTCATATGGTATTAGGTTGGCAAATTTTTTTTTTTTTTTAAAAAAGGACCCATGTCATTATTAATCAACTACCTTTTTGAAAAGGAGCTCGTGTTCTGCGCCTTTGCTTTCTTGTTAGTTTTCTGTTTGTATATTACTCATATACTCCTCTTTTCATCCCTCCGGATAATTAGGTCATGTATACATATGAAACCTCTATTTCTTGATTGGTGTCTTTGTTTAATCATGTAATCATATGATGCATGTTATACTCTTTCGGGCTGTTAGGTCACACAAAATCCAAAATCCCAAAAATCATTTACTATAGTTGTATAGAATTGTTTTTTTTTTTTTTTTTAAACTAGTCTCCTTGCAATAGTTCATTTTCTTATATTCTTTGGCAGTAGTCATTAATTCTCTGTAGTGTGAAATGACTTCATTATTTTTAATCTGCAAAGTCTGATTAGCACCTAGGACTTTTCAACTTAATTATATCTACACTTTAATTATTAATTTACATACATAATAATAATAATAATAACTCCAAAGATTAGCCAAGGTAATATGTGTAAAAATCAAATATAATTAAAAAATGAAAAAATTTACCCGAATAATTTGACTAAATATTTTTCTATTGAATATTAATCATTCGATCAGACACGACGAATTTAAAATGAAATTAAATATTCATATCGGATCGAATCAATTGATTTTTTTCAATACTCTCTAATTACATTTATAATAGTATGGTGTGTATATATTAAGTATTTTTTGTTAAAAAATGTTAAAATTAAAAAAATTCATACATGTAAACTTGTGGGACCAAGCCACCACCGACAAACTACACATGAACTTAAAACTTATTAGCCCATGACCTGGGCAGGCCATATGACTTGTGTTATAAAGTAGTGCTCTTTCCTTAGTACTATAAAACTTTCTTTTAATGTTAATTGTAAAATTTCTGTTTTTGTTTGATTCTTCGTGGTTAAGCTAAACCTGATCTTCCTCTATGACCTCACTCACATCTCTCATCTAACCAAAATGAATAAACAAAAGACCTCCACTATCATGCCACCAGACAAATAAAAAGATTAGTCATAGCAAAATAAAGAAAATGAATATCAATTTTTTTTTTGGACAATAATGCCCCCATGTTCTTCCAAAATCTTTTGTTTTATGTGGGTCCCAGATGTCACTTGCATTCTAGTTCTCCCGCTATAAATAGCAGTCCCCAACACTTCATTCTTCCCTTTTCTCCTCCTTTCCTCTCTACGGTTCACTTTAAAAAAAAAAAAAAAAAAAAGGGTTCACTAAGCATGTTCTGTGCCGAAGATACGGTTCAACTCCAGTATCCGGTTCTTGAAACCGGGTTGACAGCCAGTGAAATTCAGGAACTCTGGAAGTCCCTAATTGAATCACCCACTAGTAGCCAAAACTCTGGTTCTATTGTGTCAAACCGGATGGTTTACACAGATGATGAGAGAAAGCGTAAGCGGATGAAGTCAAACCGTGAATCAGCCCGACGATCCCGCTGGAGAAAGAAGAGACATTTAGAGAACCTTACAGTACAAGTAAACCGGTTAGAAATACAGAACCAGGAACTGAAGAAGCGGTTGGGCTCAGTTTTTAACCATTGTAACGTATTATGCAGAGAAAATAACCGGTTAACAACCGAATATTTAGCTCTCCAAGCCAGACTTTCAGATCTATGTCATGCTTTAGTTGCCATGCACGCCATGCAAAGGCCAAATAATTATCATCATCGTCAAATCTAAAATTATATTTTTAACCTGAATACATAATTAGGTAGGCCTAATAAAGCTCTAATAACCAGACAAATATTAGAGCTCTTTCTCTACGTTGTTATACCATGTAAAGATTTGTTAGATGTCTGCTTGATTATGGTCAGAAAACGTCGTCTCTTTTTCCTTTTTCTTTTTCTTTAACTTGCTTTGCTATATATTATATAATTTAATATTTATATAGTGAGAGAGCTCTGGAGCTAACATTTGTATAAGCTCAATAGCAGCCTCATGAAAACTCAGGCTTAATATATATATATATATATATATATATATATATATATATATATATATGTAAATATATTATTATTATTATTTTTTTTTGGGTTATTTTTAGAAGAATAGGATTGGTAGTGAAATGTGTACTGTTTTTGTAATTAGAGTGCGTTAATATAATTGATCTGAGAAGGATTTTAAACTTTGTTTTGGACCCACAAATCTACATTTTGCACCTAAAAGATTTTATCCAAAGAAAAGTTGGTGTGACAGGAGTATTAATATATTATGGTATCAATTCTCTTTTTGCGAAAATATACCTAATCTGTGTGTACGTATATATCTTATTTAAAAAAAAATGCTCTTATTTAATACCTCTCTGTATTCCGTAGAAAACAATAATCTAAGTTAAATATTTTAATGTGAATACTCTTTAATTAACATAAATTAATCTTTAAATAATCAATGATATATGGTTCAAAATTATGCATGGATGAATAAAAGATAAAAATTAAACTAATAAAATCAATCAGAACTTGAAAATACATGCAAATGCAATTTACAATATAATAATAATAAGGGTTAAATTTCACTTCGTAATACATTAATTGTTGTTAATTTGTGTTAACAAATATGTATAAACTAATTTTAATTCAGAAAAATCAATGTTGATAAATTCTTTATAGAATTTCATCCAAAGTTTTTATTATTGTAAATATTGTATCACCATTATTCTTGAATAAGAATTGTCTCTTTGCTTTTAAAAAAATTAGAAAATTCTAATTAAATTACTTTTGATGTAACTATTTTTTTAAAAAAAGAGTAGTAATTAATACATATGAATTCATAGTGACAGGGAATTTAATTTCTAAGGAAGTTTTCACGAATCCACCATGTCCCCATCCCTCTATTTTCCAATCTTTGTGCTGTAAAGAATGACCTACTCCTTTTATCTTTTTCCTCAACGTCTACTTGACCCCATGAATGCATATCGATAAAATTTTAAAAGTCATTCACAATATAAAAAGGTTCTTTTCAATTTCTTTTTTTTTTTTAATTTTTTTTTCCTTTTCTTTTTGGTATAAGACTACAAGTATGAAAGATGATTCTAACCTTTTACATTATAGTAAGAAAAAGTTATATATAAATGTAATAAAGCTGATAGAAAACGTGTTTTAGTTAAAAATGGCAGCCGCTTCATTGTGTTCACTTTTCTTTTTTCTTTTTTTTTTTTTGCAATCGTCGAATAAAATTCATTCATGAAAATAACTTGAAGGATAAAAAAGAAAATTACAAATTTATATGTGGGAGTGAATAGGGATGATAAAGAGCTGGTATAGAGCAAATTTTTCATCACTCGTACTCAAAATAGATAATAAAATAATGCGGATATTCACAATGAATATAATCGTTATTATTTTTTCATTTTTATTTTTCTTTAAACAACAATTATTTAATGTATTCGACTTGAACTCATTTCGAATATTAAAATTTAAATTTATACCGTTGGATCATTAGATGCTGCAAATAAAATTTGAGTCATTAGAATCGGGTTAAAATGGATAGTTATCAAAATCGGGTCAAATTGTCATCGTAGAAGTGAATTAGCGGCAATTATTGGATATGTCTGCGTGTGAACAAAACAAAAAGTCCCACATGTTTGGAGAACTAGGATGTTTCCATATTCCAAAATTTTTTTTAAAAAATTAATGGTCGGAGAAAATTTGAAGATTTTTTATTATACAATCATCGTGTAACAAGTGACACTATATAGGCCACAAACCATATATATATATATATATATTTAAAAGAAAAAGAAAAGGGAATATTAATTGTCAAAATTTAAGGGGGGAAAAAAAGAAACAATTAGGGCATTTGCTTTTTATCTCTTTAATTGTCTAAATGGACACGTACGTCCATTCAAAAAAGAAACAATCGACGCGTATATAGCAAACTCACATGCTTAATTGCAACGCTCTTAATAGGGTGACTCACTCTATTCTCTACCATTGTACCATTTTCTTTAGGGTTGGGTACGATTTGGTCAGGGCACGGATTTTATCGTTCTCATATTCTACAGGACTGAGTAGAATTATGGATAATGATTCTGGCCCAAAAAAATATATATATTAATAATAATTAAAATTAAATATATGCCATATATTTATAAAAATTATATTTTATAAAAAATATATATAATATATATTTGTACAAATATATGTATTAAATGTGTCATTATATATATTTTACTTAAGATATATAATTATAATATAAATAAATATATATAAAAAAACGAATTTTAAAAATATAATTTGTAATTATGTAAGATAATATATATTATATAATATAAAATATATAAATAGATATACAGAGCGCATGTTAGAAACGATTTATTAATATGATTCCGCCTTATTATAAACGAGATAAATTTTATTCGTTTTATTAATTAAGATTAAAGTTTTACAAATACACATGAAAACGAGTCCCTACATTTTTGGATGGAAAAAGTTGATCAGCTAACATTGGAAAAATCAATTTGATGAGTTCTTTTTAGATTCAGGAAAAATTACGTGTAGGGCAATTAATCTTTATACTATTTTCTAATTTAGTAGTTCACATTTAATTTCTTATAATTTAATTATTAAATTTTAATTTTTTTCACCTGTTGATCACAAAAGATAAATTTGATAAAAAATTTAAAAGTTAATGACTAAATTAGAAAAAGCACAAAGTTTAATCATCAAAACTTAATGATTAAATTATAAGAAAATTGAAATTTAGTGGTCAAATTAGAAAACAGTACAAAATTTAGTAATTAAATTAAAATCTGTAAAAAAATAAAAATTTAATAATTAAATTATAAGAAATTAAAAGTTAATGGCCAAATTATAAAATAATATAAAATTTAATGATTCTGCGGATAATTCACCCCAAGTTTATATCAACTTTTTCCTACGTGAATGAAAACTTCTCAGATGATGTTAAAATTATCCATGTATGTATGATGGGATTCCATATAAAAGTGGTATAAATTTGATTAAAATAATTATGATTTTTTTAATTTGATTATATTTCTAATAATGAATTACAAAGAATTTAAAAAAAAAAAAAAAAAAAAAAACACACATTAGAAGAGCATATCATATTTCCAAGGTGAGCATCTAATTCCAAAATACATTTGTTAAAATGGCTGAATTTGGCAAAAAATATATATATATGTATATATGGCTGAATTAAAAAAATTATTTCGGAGATTAAAATTAATAGGATAATAAAAAATGAAAAATTATTTTTTAAAAACTTTCTAGTAATTTTTGTTTCAAATAATATTAACCATTATATTTTTCATATAAATAAAATTTTAATTAAATAAATTTTTATTAATTTTTCATATTTATAATATATGAGAATTAATTAAATAATTTTAACATTTAAAATTATTTATAAAATTTAATTTTAAAGGGACTAATTAAAAATTTTAAAAATAATTTAAAAATAAAGACTAATTATATAAGGACATGTATGCACTTCAAAATGAATTTGAGATCAAGACTCTAGCTTATCCTCTGGTTACATTATTGTTTGATATAATTCAAGATATATTATAAGGTTTTTATACTCTTTATTCTAAAATATTTGTCATTTTAAAGTTTGTTTTTCAAAAATATATGTCATTTTAAAATTTTAAGAAAGTAATTATTATTTTTTCTAACTTTACTTTCTCTTTATTTTCTACTAAACATTTGTATTAATTGTTTTTAGTTATCTACGTCAAAATAAAAAAAATAATATTTTAAATTTTTTTTTTTTTACTTTTGAATCATAATAATTTAATAATTTTCTTAATAATGTATGCCAAACTTAAAAAATAAAATAAAATAAACTTAAAAAAGAGCATATTCTTTTGCGAGTAATAACAATGTCGGGTTTATAGAAATTATGAGGCGATTGATGTTGTTGTTATTGGAATTGAAGGTGAGGATGTAAATGAAGATATCTAGTACAAAAAAGAGGTGGAAGAGGACGCTAAGGTGCTATTGCTACTGAATCCATCTTATAAAATTTTAATTAACAAAAAAAAAATCAAAAATTAAATGTTCTATTGATCGATCTATCTTCTTCAAAGACCAAAATAGGGATTTCAAGAATAAAGCAACCAAAATTTGAGCTAATAAAATCAATCCTATCTTTAGCGTCCATGTTTTGATGAGTATTGATATGTAAATTTAAAACATTGTTGGTTAGGTATTTGGAAGAAGAAGAAGAAAAGAGATTATGATCTCTTTTGTAATTAATTTCAGTTTTTTTCTTTTGGGGGTTTGGGTGGTAAGAGTTGTTGTTGATGGGTATGGGTATGGGTTTTCTTATTAATAAGGACATAGCCAAGTTGGATCTTGATCAATCAATGGTTAAAAATTGAAAAAATAAATAAAATGGAGAAAAAAAAATATAAATGTTTGTCCTTAAAGTTGGATTACTTTGAATTATGCAGTGGAAATTTCACCACTTAAATGTTACATAAACTAACTTTTCTTTTCTTTTGGGTATATATTTGGTTTATTTTATTTATATATTTAGTTGATTTGATGTGTACGTTTAGTTGATTTTGTATCATTTTATTATTGTATAATGTTTTCTCAAATTTTCTTTTATATATAATTATTTTTTCTTTTTATATTTTTTTTAGTAATGATAATATTAATTAGCATTTATAGTCTTTGTTGTTAGTAATGATAATTTATTAAATTTAAATATAATACATTTAAATTTAAAGAAAATGAAAATGAAAATCGGATACAAATGAATATTCTGGGCTGGGTATATGTTTAGTTTATTTTATTTATATATTTGGTTGATGTTTGGTTAATTTCATGTATATATTTAGTTGATTTTGTATCATTTTATTACCATATAATGTTTTCTCAAATTTTCTTTTCTATATAATTATTTTTTACTTTTATATTATTTTTTAAATAGTGAGTTAGTCATAGTTATGAAATAAATTGTGAATCAAGTCTATAATTTCTAGAAATAATTAAATAGAGATAAATTGTATTTTTAATAGTCCTTTTATATACTTAGAATATATCATTTCCCATTATTATAATCGTTTTTAATTCAATATTTTCTTTTATAAATTTTGAAATAATGAATCAACCAACAACTTAATTTTTTCAAGTTTGACTAAAATATACTAAATGTATACCCAATATATTGAATGAATATCATTTTGAATTAGAATATCAATTTTAAAAATGAATAATGAAAAATTTAACAGATATATAAAACATATATCCAACATATACTCATAATATACTATGAGTACACTATCATATACTCGCAATATACTATAAGTACATTATTTCGTTGAAGAGTTTTGTAAAAAAAGGTCAAATAACATATTTTATAAGAAAATTGGTCAAAGCATAAAAATGCAATCATAAGGTCTTCTTTAGGCATTTCTGTAAAAATTCCATCATTAAACTCCTTCTGCAAGTAACAAAGAAAGAGTCCAAACTACCTGTACAAGGTTTTTTAACCTTGCACTTCAAGCCTAACACAAATACAAAAACAGACAAATAGTCTATGAACTTAAAAGCCTAAAGGCCAATCAGAGATGTTATTTTACATTTACACCCTTGACTCGTCAACTTTCTTCTAGAAGGTACCTTTTATTCTGACACCACCGCTGATGGCAAAGCAATGCTTGAGACCACTATAGAACGTGAGGTATAAGTGACTGGAATAACTCCAAAAGCTTTGTACTTTTGAGCTCTTAAACACACCCACCACTGCTAATAATTAGAAGCAATGTTTACTAAGTAGAGAACTAACCCCTCATGCGAATCAGCCATAGTCTTGAAGGAGAACATCCTCTATCAATGGCAAAGGATCCCAAATTAAAGTACAAATCGGAAACAAAATATGGTGGTGATGAGGGATGAAAGTGACTCTTAAGAAAGGTTTGGACCCTCCTGTAGCTCAGGCCCATTACGAGGCCTCCAGAAGCTATGATAAAAGGAAAAAGGCCCATTGGCCGGACCCTCGAACGATCTAAGTCCAAAGGCTTTCGGACTAGGTGTTACTCCCCTCCTTCGTCCGCCGGATGGCTTTCTGAGCAAGTAAGGGCCGAAGCCCTCTGATGACATGTCCAGTCATCCAGCAGAAGGATCAGTTCTTAGACAATCTGCACCATGCCCTAACACCCCTTTTACCAGACATCCCTAGGGATGGGACAAGGGACATGCGTCTGCTACCAACTCTCACTAACCAGCATGGTCGAATGACAGAGGACGTCCTTTCTTCAAAAGAAAGGTGTCAGACGTACCTAACCCAGAAATCATACAAAAGGAAAAGGAAAGCCTAAGCACAGGTAGTTGGAACTCTGCACTCTCTCACCTCCTTTCTAACACCAAAACACTCTGAAGAGAGGACTGACTTGATCGTCGGAGGGTTCTAGCCAGGCTAAAGGCCCGGCTCCTCCTTGATCCTTTTTCTTCTCTTTCGCAGGTATTAGGTTCAAGCCCAAGAAGAGAAGATCCAGCCCATTTCTTTATATATTGATCAAGCCTGATCAAATTGGTGCCATATGTAGGAAACGCGAGCTGATCTTTCTCCCGACGTTGCATTCCACTTCCATTTGCCTGTGAAGGAAAATCACCATTATGACGAACCTCGATGATCCCGAATCTTCAACTCCCTCAAATCCTAGACACTCCCTTCCAACACCTATTGATCCTCCCCTAGCAACTCCCATTGACCTAAACACGTCACTCCAGCTCCTTATCTCTCAACAAAACACAGTTGGATCTAGCCAAACCCCTCTGAGCCTTCCAAATCCAGACCTAGCTCCTACATTGCAGTTTATTAATACTATAGCTGCTTTTGTAAGGAGCTCCCAGCAACAGACTCCTCCGACACAGACCCTCGTCGCTATTCCAGAAGCTACCCCGAGAAGGAATGTTGCTCGAACCCTGGATTATGAGAAGCAATCCCAAGGAGCCCCAGGGGTTAACGAAGAACAACTGGTCCACTTGGGTGAAAATATGGAGGGAAGGACAGAAGAGCATCGTGGAGGAGAGGAGAGTTCGACCTAAGAAGAAGGGAGTATGCAAGCTTCGCTCCCAGACAGTGAACGTAAATTCTTGCATGGAAAAAATTTTCATGCAAATAATACGGAACGAGGCGAGGGAAGGAATAAAGGGAAGTGTGAGTACAAAGAACCAAAATACGGGAAAAGAGAAAGCCCGAGAGGAAGAGAACAGGATAGAAGGGAATATTCTGTTGCTAGTCACCCTTCGCGGCTCCGAAGTAGAAGGTCACCTGCTAGTGGCAACAGCCGCAGAAAGAAGGAAGAGGAGGTGAGAGATGCTGTGAATAAGTTTTTAGAAGAGATGAATCAAGGTTATGACAGGAAAACCATGGATACTACCCTAAAGCTCACCCTGAAGTCTCCTTTTACCAGATCCATCAGGGAATACATCATGCCCAGCAAGTTTAAATCGCCGGTGCTGAAAAAGTATAATGGGGAAACCGATCCCAGGGTCCACGTCATGGACTACAAGCACGCAATAGAACTGCAAACGGTGGACGATGAGGCTCTATGCAGAGCGTTCAGGGGATCCTTGGAAGGAGCTGCAACGAGATGGTTTGATAGCTTAGAAGAGGGGAGTATTCGCTCTTTTATGGAGCTGGCCAAATCCTTTATGCACCGATTCGCTTCTAGCATCCCGGTGGAATGAAAGACTCAGTATTTGGAAACGGTGGTGCAAAGGGAAAATGAATCCTTAAGGGATTACATGACTCGATTCAATCGAGAAGCGTTGAAAGTCACGCACTTGGACCAAGCTCGAGCAGTGGAAGCGCTACAGAATGGAACCTCTCACACGGATTTTCTCAAAGCCCTTTGCCGTCATGCTCCCCGTACCCTGGAGGATGCAATGGCACTGGCCCAAAAGTATGTACGGCAAGATGACGCTCTAGCCTTTAACCAGATGGCAAAGCGGAGAGGAATGGAGATCATTCCTAGAGAGGAGCCGAAGGAAAAGCGAGAGAAGAAGGTGGAAAAAAAGCGAGACGAGAGGCTGACCGGTGGACGAAGGATGGGAAGAAATACTCAATCACGATCTAGTTTTGACCCCAGTAAATTCACCCCCCTCAATGCCAGTCCAGCCGAAGTCTTCGCAACTTTCAAAGATCAAAATATATGGGCTCGCCCCAAACCAATGGTTGCTCCTCCAGAGAAAAGAGATCAGAACAAATACTGCCTCTTTCATGATACTCATGGTCACAATACCAATGATTGTAGGCAGTTGATGGAGGAGATTGAAAGGTTGATCAAACAGGGCTACTTGAGGAAATTCGTAAGAAGAGAAGAATCAGGCAGAGCTGGCCCTAGCGAAGATAAAGAAAGACACCTGGGAAGAGTAAATGATGGTTCGGCAGGGACCATTCATTGTATTACAGGAGGGCCAGGCGAAGCTCACGAAAGCAAAAATCGTATGAAGGCCTTAGGTAGGCAGAGCGAAAGGCCCGAATACGTTTACTGCGAAAGAGGGGGAAAACGACTAGAGAGGCCAGATGGAAGTACCCTTCGTACCCCTCATGCTAATCCATTGGTGATCCAAGCGATTATAGCCAATTATGTAGTCAAAAGAATCCTGGTAGACGAAGGAAGTTTGGTCAACCTGCTGATGAAGGAAGCATATTTAAAGATGGGTCTCAAGGAGGAAGATCTGGAAGAAGTGGGAAATCCAGTTCGCACTTTGGATGGAACGGAGGTCCCATCAATTGGAGTGGCAAAACTACCCTTCACAGTTGGCACCGCCCTCGAAAATGTAACTACCATGGCCACATTTGTTATCGTCAGGACACATTTGGCATATAACGTCTTGATGGGCAGGCCACTGCTATATGACCTGGACGCTTCGACAAATATCAGACATTTGAGAATGACGATCCCAAAGCCCAATGGCGAAGTGTTTCACGTCTATGGCAGTCAGGACGAAGGGGCAGAAAGGAAGAGAAATAAAAAGATGAGAAAGGGCGAAGTCGCTGCGGAGGAGGTAGCTGCAGTTGAAATTGTTGCTCCCGAGAAAAGAACCGAGTCTGTAGATAAGCTGGAAAGGGTGATGGTTGGAAGAGAGCCCGAAGAGTTCCTAATGGTCAATTCTTCGTTAAAAAGTGAGCAGAAGTCGTTCGCTCACCAATTCCTGAAGGAGCACATCCACAGTTTTGCCTGGTCTTCGGCAGAAATGAGAGGGGTAAAACCCGAAGTGATAATGCACCAATTGAATGTAGAACCCGCCTGCAGACCAGTCAAGCAGAAAAAGAGATGTTTCGGCTCAGAGCGGCAAGCGATCATTGATCAGGAAATAGACAAGCTCCTGGAGGTGAAATTTATCAGGGAAGTGCAATATCCGGAATGGCTAGCGAACGTAGTGCTAGTCAAGAAGGCGAATGGGACTTTTCGGATGTGCGTAGACTTCACAGACTTGAACAAAGCTTGCCCAAAAGACTCTTTTCCATTGCCCATGATTGATAAATTGGTAGACTCGACGGCTGGGTATGGATTTTTATCATCCTTAGATGCTAAGCAAGGATATCATCAAATCAGAATGCACCCGGAGGATGAGAAAAAATCCTCATTTATAACAGAGAAGGGTACATATTGTTATGTGTCGATGCCCTTCGGTTTGAAAAATGCTGGAGCCACGTATCAACGCCTAGTCAACAGAATGTTCAAAGACCAATTAGGCAGAAACTTGGAAGCATACGTGGACGACATGATCGTGAAAAACAGAAGCTTCGAAGACCATGTCCGTGACTTGGCCGAAGTGTTGGCAGTAATGGAAGAATATGGGATGAAGCTTAACCCGGAGAAGTGTGCATTTTTCATCCAAGGAGGCAAGTTCTTAGGTTGCATGGTGAGCGAGAGGGGAATCGAGCCCAATCCTGACAAGGTGAAGGCCATCTTAGACATGGAACCTCCGAAGAGCATGAAGGATGTTCAAAGGCTGACGGGGCGAATCGCCGCATTGAATAGGTTCATGTCTAAATCTGCTGAGAGGTATCTCCCTTTCTTTAAGAAGTTGAGAAAGTCAGAAACATTTGAATGGATGGAGGAGTGCCAAATGGCATTCGAAGAGCTAAAAGCCTTCCTAAGCTCGGAGCACATTCTGAGCAGGCCTTTGCCGGGTGAAGACGTATTAATCTACTTGTCCGCTTCAGACCAAGCAATCAGTTTGGTGCTGATCAGGGAGGAAGGAAGGGTCCAGAAGCCCATTTATTACTTTAGCAAAGTCCTACAGGGGGCGGAGTTGAATTACTCCCCAATAGAAAAGCTGGCCTATGCTTTGGTGCTCTCCTGCCGAAAGTATAAAATATACTTACAATCACACCAAGGAGTGGTTGTAACAGATCAACCCTTACAAAAAGTACTTCATAAACCGGAGACTTCGGGAAGAATGTTATGTTGGTCTGTGGAGTTAGGTCAGCACGGCTTGCAATACGCCCCCGCTAGAAACTTCAGGAATGGGAGACGAAGCGGGTCCATCCTTATCCCAAGCCGGGAAGTCTTCAGGCCGTAACAGGCCTTCATCCCCCTTAAGAATGAGATCTTGAAACTCTGAAAGGTCTGGCGCTGGAGGCTCTTCAGCAGTATCCAATTCAGATACCACTTGCAGCACATCAGGAAAATGCTTCGCTGCATCACGGAGAGCATTGTTATAATACTCGGCTGCTACCTTATAGGTGTGGTATGTGATGATGTCATCAAAGCTCTTAGACTGCATGAAGTCCCTCACAGCCCTTCGCCGACCTTCTTCAGCCTTGTTAGCCTTCTCAAGCGCAACTTGAACCCGAGTAGTGGCTTGTGTGTATCCAAATTCTGAGACTCGAAGTTCCTGTTGAGTTTTCTTCAGGAGATCTCGAAGGCTAGGAACCTCTTCGGCCTCTCGGGCAAGCTCTTCATTAGCATTTTTCAGCTTGTCCAGTTGCACGCTGAGATCGGCAATGGCTTTGTCCTTAGCTGCCACTGCCGCAGTTAAGGCGCTAACCTCTCCTTCGGCCTTCGAACGAGCCTCTTCATAGGCCCTGGATTGTTCCATGGCCTCCTCAGTCTTCGCCTTCGCAGAGGCCAGTTCTTCCTCCAAGTGGGAACACAATCCCAATCCGTCCTCCGCCGCTTGCTGGGCATCTTCATAATAATCCCTTAGAAGACCGAAATTAGTCCTCAAAATTTTAGAATTCAGAAGCGCCTGCAACAAACAACAATAATTAGGCAATGTGGCAAACGGTCACAACCCAAGTGAGGAATGAATTTACCTTCTATAGCATAGTCTCTTGCCTGGCAAGAGTATCCTCCACAGACCCAAAAAGAGGCCTAGGGGCCGGACGCAAAAAGGGCACGGGGGCTAAGAATGCGGCAGTGGGAGCAATGGAAGAAGGAGGATCAGCAGATGCCTCGACTTCTCCGCGCGGAGGTGAATCCACTACTACAATCTCCGCTGGCTCTCCGACTCGCGGCCTCTTACTTGGCGAAGAAGCCTCCTTTATTGTCCCCTGTGGAGGGGCTGACACTTCTACATCCGCCCCAGGTGAGGGGATCTCTGAAGCAGAGCGAGCCTCCGGAACGGGGGTGGTTGAAGTTACCGCCAGTGGCCTCTTGCGATAAAGGAACTCCCCCACTGTCAATTTATTCTTAGGGGGACGAAGAGAAGAGACACCTTCGACAGTAACAACGGCCCCTGGCATGACCCCAGACGAAGCAGCAGCTGAAGGAAATGCTTCATCGATCGCAGCAACAGCAGCCCCCTGATCAGCCGCCAGCGAAACAGCAACTGAAGGAAATGGTTCGCTAGCTCTGGAGGGACCCATGACAGGTGCCAATGAAGCCTCCAGGAAAGGCTCCTGAACAGGGGCGTTCGCTTCGCCCACAAAAACTGCAAGGTACAAGAGCAAAAACATTCACACATTCAAATCAGCAAATAAAGGCACAAGAAGAAGTAAATGATAGTAAGAAGGCAAGAAGTTGCCTCTGTTTCTTGAAACGAAGGCCTCCCTTTCGGCCGCAGTATTAACTGGGAAGGATAAAACCTCATGAGGGTGGCAAAGTCAGGATATGAAATCCATTACTCCTCAATATACTTCTCCCAAGCTTCGACCTCCTCGGCACTAGGAGATCTCCCGGGTACGACCTCCTTCGACCATCTTAGATATGTCCCTCGGATAACACGAGGGTCTTTATATGATGAAGGTGATGGGGGAGAAGAAAAGTTACCTGCCCCAGCTTCAGCCACAGGGGCACTCAAGTCATCCACCAGGTTCTTCAGACGGGCCTCAAATTCTGCATCAGGAATGTCTGTCAGAACCTTCTCTAAGTCCGCCAATTGCTCCGCCCTCCGAGAAGAGTGAGCAATAATGTCAAGAACATTGGGGACGGGGGGCCCTTTTACTTTTAGCTTGGGCGGATGAGGTACGGACGCTCCTTTCCCCTTATCACCTGCTGGAGGAGGCGGAGGCGGAGGAATGGAAGCCTTAGAAAGCCCAGAGATTGAGATACCCCTATGAAGAGCAGGCCTTGTAACAATTGGTGTAGCTCGAAGTGGAGGAGTACCTCTCTGCACAACAGGAACAGAGCGATCAGAAGCCTTAACAAGTCGCCTTTGAATTATTCGAATGGACTTCGCACTGGCCACACTCACCTGGGCCCCTTCTGATCCAACAGCCGAACCAGATCCGGTGGAGACAAGCTTCGTCGGCTTATCCTTACGAAGCTTCGCCGACGAAGACTGGAGGACTGAGGAGGAGCGCAAACGAAACTTCCCCGTCTTGAGGTCGAGGATGGGAAGCTCAGCATCTTCGCTGAAGGGTCTTGGAGAAACCCCTTCTGTCTCCTTCATTATATCCTGGTAATGTCCAGGATCCTTGGCCTCCACTACAATCGAAACAATAAACACAGCAACAACAAGGTCAATACTCCACCATCAATTAAACCTATAACAAATGAGGAGCAGAGTTACCTCTTATATCTTTCAGCAAAAGTTTAGGAGTTGGAAGGCCATGCTCGTCCTCCGCGTAGAAGGAGGCCATCATCTTTTCAGAGTTATAAGTATAACCCTGATGGACCAAAGTCCTAAGGTTCGACTTCTCCTCAGCGGACAGCCTCTCATGCCACTTAGTAAGGCCTTCTGTGGGACGCAGGAAATGGCCGGGGAAACCAAATCCAGGGGATTTATTGCCGAGGCCGTCAGTGACCTCTATCAACCCGAACTTGCCCCTCCAGTCCTTCACCTTGTTCTCTTTACCAAAGAAAAGGCTCCGGCGAGACCTAGCAGAAGTCATATAAACCCCCGGTGACCTCTGTGCGCTCTAGATCCTGTAAAAGCATTGAAACAGGCGAGCGGAAGGACGAATGCCGTGAGCAAAGCACAGAACCTCGAAGACGTGCATGTCCCTTATGGAGTTCGGGGTCAGCATCATTGGATTCACTCCAAAGTAGTTGAAGCATTCAACTTTGAACTTCATAGGGGGAAAAAGAAGACCGGCTTTCAACTGGTGGTAGAAAATAATGTAATGCCGGTTGTCTTTAGGCAGAGCAGCTTTGGGGTCGCTGGAATAAACCCTCTCGTGAGCCTTAGCCCGGTGGAATATGAATTGGGTGCTGCCTTCCAAGTTCTGGCCGAAGGCCAAAAACTCAGATATTTTTGCAATAAGGGCTATCTCCCCCCATTCCTCCTCCAGTATCTTTTGGTAGTGGGAGGAGCTCACTTGGTCGCTACGGGGAATGTTCTCTTTTCTGGGTGCCATTGGAACGAAAGAAGAAAATGGATGCAAATACCAAAGAACAGATGTGGGAAAACAACTAAAAATAAGGGATTCGAGAAAATGAGCAAGAAGTTCTGGATATGGGAAGACAAAGGAATATATATACTGAGAGCGTCCTCGATAACCGCCACAGCAATAAGTGGGGGCATTAAATGGACGTTCAAAATTCAAAATCTATGGAAAACTTAACCGTCTGCCGCGACACGTGGAAGAATGGGAAGAACGAGGAGACGTGCATTCAATGCGCGTTCTGGCATTCAATGCTTACTCTTGTCAGTCGTGCATGCATTTAATGACTGTGTGACCTTCCATCTACCCTACAAAGGCTGTCTAGAATGCTGACAGTTTCTAGCACCTCCAATCCCTTCGGTTAAACGAAGGCTACCCTTCGGGAAGACGAAGTGAATGCTTAGATTGGACGAAGCCTCCCAGCAAAACGAAAGCCTCTCCTAAGAACTACTCACCACTGACAAGGAAATGAAAGGACCTCTTCGCCATCCAAAGCGGAAGCAATTCTCTTCGATCAAAAGACCCCAGATGATAAGGGTACAAGGATACGAAGTTGTTTTACTAAGGTTCAACCCTTCGCTCTCTCCTTAATAAAATAGGGGGGCCCCTGATGAGGGATGAAAGTGACTCTCAAGAAAGGTTTGAACCCTCCTGTAGCTCAGGCCCATTACGAGGCCTCCAGAAGCTATGATAAAAGGAAAAAGGCCTATTGGCCAGACCCTCGAACGATCTAAGTCCAAAGGCCTTCGGACTAGGTGCTACTCCCCTCCTTCGTCCGCCGGATGACTTGCTGAGCAAGTAAAGGCCGAAGTCCTCTGATGACATGTCCAGTCATCCAGCAGGAGGATCAGTCCTTAGACAATCTGCACCATGCCCTGACACCCCCTTTACTAAACATCCCTAGGGATGGGACAAGGGACATGCGCCTGCTACCAACTCTCACCAACCAGCATGGTCGAATGACAGAGGACGTCCTTTCTTCAAAAGAAAGGTGTCAGATGTACCTAACCCAGAAATCATACAAAAGGGAAAGGAAAGTCTAAGCACAGGTAGTTGGAACTCTGCACTCTCTCACCCCCTTTCTAACACCAAAACACTCTGAAGAGAGGACTGACTTGATCGTCAGAGGGTTCTAACCAGGCTAAAGGCCCGGCTCCTCCTTGATCCTTTTTCTTCTCCTTCGCAGGTATTAGACTCAAGCCCAAGAAGAGAAGATCTAGCCCATTCCTTTATATATTGATCAAGCCTGATCAGGTGGATTTGAGAGATGAAAGCCAACATTAGCAAGCTCTCCCCCCTCCCACTAACAGCCTTCTTAAATGGCATTTGGAAGTAGTGCATATGATGGGCGAGCCAGAAAAAGCCAGAGTCTTTCATAGCATATTAGCCTTTATTTAGCCATCTCCAGAAAGCCAAAAACTGACTTGAGAAGGAGACAAAACAAACACAAGGGACAAAAAAAAAAAAAAAAAAAAAAAAAAAACCAAAAAATGATTGGCGAGTATGCATTCAGGGTTCAACCAAATTAATCAATTAGTAGTTCTTAATTCCAATAGAAGGATCTAGATGCATGCAACGACATACCAATAATTGGAACATTTATTTGTGTCTACTTAATTGGCAAATAAATTAAAGTCTTGTTTGATTTGATCATTAACAAAAAAAAAATCTTATTCCATATTTAATTTATAATTAATAATGATATGCATGTCTCCAAAGAGATGGGCCCATAGTCTTCCAGGTGCAAGGAATGGATTTGGATAATTGGATTATGTAGTCCCCATCAAATCACCAAAAGAATCACTCACTCGAGAGAACCTAAAAAGCTAAATTAAAGCAGATGAGTTTGAAGTTCTAGTCAAAACCAAACAGCACAAATTTGAGAAAAAGATGAATGATCAGTTTGGTTTTGATGAGCCGACTTAATTACATTGGATCATATATATATATATATATATATATATATAAATGATCAGTTTGGTTTTGATGAGCCGACTTAATTACATTGGATCATATATATATATATATAGTCTATGAAAGAGTTATAAAATTTTTTAAGGGGTGAAATTTTTTATATCATATATGATTAAATAATTTTTATATATTTATGATAAATTTTCACCTCAATTAAAAGGAGCCATATTTAATATATTGCCAATTTTTTTATAAAATTACACTAAAAATTTTACATTTGGAGATTAGGGAAGATTATGGCTCCTATGATATATTGCCAATTTTTTTAGGGTTGATCATGGTTGGACTACAGGATGGATTTTGGCATACTTATCATCTACAGTAAAATTTTTATAAATTAATATAATAATATTCAATAAATTGTTAAGTTTTTAATATAGATATGTGAGAACAACATTAAAAATTAACTTGTTAAAATTGAAAAATCAATTTCAAATTATATTCTTAACATCTTCTTAAGTGACAACTGAGCGAAAATACTTTTTTATTAAATTCAGTTGACACTTAAAAATCTATAATATGGACTGAGTTGATAAAATTGAAATCCCAACATAGGCTAAGAAAGAAAATTGAAAGCTCATCATTAGATGAAAAATAATTAGAAGAAACTCATTAAGGGGTAAGAATTGAAATTTAACTAAACTCGAAACATATCGAAAATTGAAAGAAAAATTAAATTTCAGCCTGAATTGTAACAAAACAGGAGATAATGTAATAATCGATTAAATTATGATATCAAGTTAAATTTTTAATATAGATTTAGAATAACCAACTTTAAAAGTTAGTTTGTTAAAGTTAGAAAGTCTATTTTTATAGTAATTACTTAATATATTTGTATTTAATTAATATGAAACATTTTCTCATATAATATTTTTAATTAACATAAATCAATAATTTCTATTAAATAATAATTTTTTCAGTATCGACTTGACTAACGAGATAAATTAATAATTTTGATAAAATAATAAGATAACGATCATTTTTTGAAAACCATACATAATCCTTTGATTTCATTCATATCATAAATTAATAATTTACTAAAATTACATATCATGTTTTCTTAAAATATGAGTCTAATGTCAATTACATTGAAAACGTTAATATAATTAATTAATTATACTTGCAAATCAAATAGATATGGATTAATTTTATATTCCTTATACTTTTAGCATCCTTTTATTAATAAAATAATTTATATTTTTATAAAATAAAAATTCTTAGCAATTAAATGAGTATTATTTTAAATTGTAAGTATACTCGATAAATTAATAAATTATTAATTTATTAATTAACTAATTTTTTTAAATTAATAGAATTTATATGCCCCAATGTTATTAATTTATAGAATTTTATTGTACTTGTTTTACAGAGAGGCTAAACATGCTTAGAGGCGCTTGCCGCGGAGTGAATAGCAAATATCCATTTATTTTTCAAGAGTAAAATAATATATATTTATATAAAAATGATATTTTCAAAAAAACATATAATATATTTGTATAAACATATGTATCAAATACGTTATTACATACATTTTACTTGAAATATATAATTAAAATACAAATACACGTGTAAAAAATGAATTTTAAAAATATAATATGTATTTATGAATATCAAAATAATCTATATATCTATATCTATACTATATATAAATGTATAAAATAAAGAGGAGAAACACATTTATATAAGAGTCCATCATTAAATTTTTTTTAATTGTACATTTATGTTGGGCAATATGGTCATTTATTAATTAAATAATATAATTATCTAATTATATTTAATTTAAATAATAAACAATAGAATAAAGAAATAATAAAATAATTATTATTTAATATATAATTAACCATATTTAATATCTAATTATAATTAATTTAAATAAGGAAAGATGTTCTAATTAAAGGATAAAATAATTATTATTTAATAAATAATTAATTATATTTGATATCTAATTATATTTAATTTAAATAAGAAAAATAATGAATTCAATTAGAATAAGAAAAGAATAAAATAATTATTATTTAATATATAATTAATTACATTATAAATTAATTAATCATTCTTAAAAATTAATTAAATATGAAATCAAAATTATAAAAATTTTAATTTAATGATTAAATGCCACTATTATTATTTGTAATATCAAATTTAAAATATTCACAAATATTCATATGATATAACAATTAAATAAATTTTTTTGGGCTTATGATATAATATGATATCACATTATATAATATGATATCACATAATAAATCAATTATATACAATTAATATTAAATGAATGTTGATATTAAATTTATAAAAGTACATTAGAAAGATTGTTATTAATTTTTTGGAGAAATAAAAATTAAACTATAATGTGTTAAACAGATCAAAGTTTATTAGAATTAATAAGAAATTAATTAATCATTCTTAAAAATTAATTGAATAGGAAATCAAAATTACAAAATTTTTAATTTAATGATTATGTGTCACTGTTATTATTTGTAACATCAAATTTAAAATATTCACAAGTATTCATGTAATATAACAATTAAATAGATATTTTTTTAGATTTATGATATAATATGATAGCACATGATAAATTAATTGTATACAATGAATATTGATATTAAATTTATAAAAACATGTTAGAAAGATTATTATTGATTTTCTGGAGAAATTAAAATTAAGTTATAATGTGTCAAATATATCAAAATTAATAAAAACATATAATATACATTGAAATTATGAGAAAATAATAGATGTACTAAATATTAACATGAAAATCAATTTATAATTAATAATTAGTCAATATAACAATAACGAAATAAATTAAAAAATTATAATAAAACATATTTATCAATTTATTTACTTTCTTTTCTTTAATATATTGTTGAATATAAAAATATCATTTAAAATTATAAGAAATGATTTATTTAAATATATATGAGTTTTCTTTTAATATTGTGTATGTATTGCCCTCTAAAATAATTATTTATATCATTATTTTAATTGTATTAAATATGTACGATTATACAATTTAAATAATATTTATCATGTATAATTATATTTTCATTGAATTTTTATGTTTTTCTTATGAAAATTTAACTTAACTCGAATTTAATAACTAAAGTGAATTTAATATCAACTTATATAAATATTATTTTATAATAATCTTAAAAGTCGAACAATAAGATTTCGGCCTCATGATATTTATTTGATAAGTTTTATATCATTTTATTTAAGTAATAAAATACTAATCATTAAAATTTTAATAAAAATAAATAAATATTTAGAATAAATATTTATATTTCTAGTAAATTTTAATAAATCATAACAAAAATCAATATATAAATTATATTATAAAAAAATCTAGTATATATATATATATATATAAAGGAATATGGGAGTGAATTCGGGATAGATTTACTAATATCCATTCTATCCCATTATAAATGGGACGAGTTTTAGCTCCCCCATTGAAATTGAATTTTATGAATACCTGTAGCGACGAGTCAAAATCAACGTTCCTACCATTTTCGAAAAAGCTAATCAGCTAACATTGTAAGAATCAATTTGATGAGTGGTTGTTTTAGACTCGGTTTATATCGACTTTTCGTACATGAATGAAAACTTTTTCAATGATGTTAAAATCATCTATAAATTTGATTAAAATAATTATGATTTTTTTTTAATTTGATTATATTTCTAATGATGAATTATAAAGAATAAAAAAAAATTAAAAAAGCATATCGTATTTCCAAGGTGAGCATCTAATAATTTCAAAATACATTTGTTAATATGGCTGAATTAAAAAGTTTTAATTGGCAGATCGAAATTAATAAGATAATTAAAAACTGAAAAGTATATTTTTTTAAACTTTCCAATAGCGTTTGCTTCAAATAATAATATTAACCAATTATACTTACAACTGTAGCAGAAAAATAAATTTAATATAATACCATTATAAAATAAATAATAATTATAGAGAATAAAAAAAGAGATAATAAATTTTTTTTGTGTATCACTTTATTAATTGTAGCATATTATCACACTACTTAAATATCATGCAACACTCTCATTTGGATTACAAAAAATATATTTCGTTAAAACCTTACTAAAAAAATCTTGTGAAAAAAAACTTAATGAAAGAAAAATAGTATATTATTCTTGTAAAACTTGCGCCATATATAATACTGCCTCAAAAAATCTTGCCTGAAAATTCCAGTGGGACAAAACCAAGGCCAAGGGAAAAATAATATAGTGTACAAAAATCTCCCTCTTGTGAAAACATTATTTCTAACAAAAATTTCTTAGTTGACGCATGTCAATTTTGTTCATTAACTTTTCAAATGTGATTGTAAGGAGTGGTTTTGTAACAAATCTACCAAATTATCAATAGATCGAATTTGATGAACATTTAAAACTCCTTACTTTTCAAGCTTATATGTGAAAAAGTATTTTGGTGAAATGTGTTTAGTTTTATCTTATTTAATGTATCCTCCTTTGAATTGCGCAATACAAATAACATCATTTTCATATAGTACTATTAGACTTCCTTTATCAAATTAAAGATCACATGTTTCTTTAATATGTTAGACCATAGAGCTCAACCATATGCATTCTCTACTAACCTCGTGAATTACCAATATTTTAGCATGATTAGATGATGTGGCAGTTAGAGTTTGCTTAGTAGAATGCCAAGATATAGTAGTGTTGATCGAGCTTTATGTTAATTAGATAAATATTTAGCATCTACATATCCTATTAATTCATATTTCGAGTCATGCGAGTAAAATAAACTCATGTCTAATATACCATGTAAATAACAGAATAATTGTTTCACACCATTCCAATGTTTTGGAGTTGGTAAAGAACTATATCTTACTAGAAACTCACAAAGAATGCTATGTCAGATGTTATACAATTAGCAAAATATATTAATGTACCAATTGCACGAAGATATGGTACTTTTGGACCAATTATCTTTTCACCATCTTCTCGAAGACGAAGAGGGTCCTTTTTCACATCAAGAGATCGAACAATCATGGGAAAACTCATTAGATGGGATTTATTCATATTAAAATATTTTAATATCTTTTTAATATAAGCTGACTAATAAATAAAAACCCCTTAAAAAATAAATGCTTAATTTGCAGGTCAAGACAAAATTTTGTTTGTCCTAAACCTTTCATTTAAAATTCATTTTTTAAACAAGTTATTGAATTTGTCAACTCTTCAGAAGTTCTAATTATATTTAAATCATTAACATAAACTGCAATTATAGTAAAACTAAACTTTGTTTTCTTAATAAAAACACATGGACAAATTAAATTGTTAGTATATCATTCCTTCAAAAGATATTCACTAAGGCGATTATACCATATTCGTCCAAATTGTTTTAGTCCACACAAAGATCTTTATAGTTTAATTGAATATATTTCTCGAGATTTTGAGGTACATGTTTTAGGCATTTTCAGTCCTTCAAAGACTTTATTTTCTCTTCTTATTTTCTTTCATTCCTAAAAAACTATCCAAACATAGACTTAAGGTCAATTTTTTAGAAATTTTATATTTTATTTATTTATTTAAATCATTTTTCAAAAATTATATATCATACTAGTTCTTCAGGAATTATATTAATTGTATTACAATAATAATAATATCTAACAATAATTGGAAAAGGCAATACAGTATTATCTGGAAAACTACAACATATAAAAAATTATTATATGGTTTTACAAAACATAATAAATATAAAACGAAAACGAAAACTTGGTGAAATATAACAAAAACTTGGCCATATATATATATATAGGCTACTGACTATATACTCGCTTTTGAAAAATAAAGTTTTAGCCAAGTGAAACTTGCAGGTCCTACATTGCCAACTGAGAAAATGTGTGTAGTATATATATCATTCCGCGTCTAACAAAATTATTATAGTTTTATAAGATGGCGTGTGGTGTTATTGTGTTGGGTGTGTGTTTTAAGTTTTTATAATTCTCGAAAAAAACTTGCAGGTGTAAAACAATATATAGGAAAATAAACCGACTTTAACATGTTAACTAGTAAAATTAAAAATAAAATGAAAAAAAAAAAAAAAACTTAATTCATACCAGAATCAAAATTAACATCTAAAACCATGGTGATAGACAATCATGCAGTTAAATTCTCAAGACAACCCACATGACAGAACAGTAATGCAATATGGTATATTAATACAGTGGCTCAATGGGTAGAGTTATAAGAAAGCAAAATCAAGCCGAATCAACCCATTTACCTAATCGGGTATCCAATGACTTGGTCATGGTTTTATGGGTGTATTGTTTTTAAACTAATTAATTTTTGTATTATTATAGTGTGTTAATTGATTAATTAGGTACAATAATATATTAGTATTCAACATTCATCCAGTGTGAAAACATAAAAAAAAAATATTTAGTTATTTATTTTAATTTTATACCATAAGAAAATAATAAATTATAATATTAATAATTAATAATTTATTATTCCATATGCATAAAATTAATACAACTATATATATATATATACATAAGAGTATAATGAAAATAATTAAAATGTATATTGGCATACTTGGATATCGCAATTTAAGTTCTAAGTTTGAATTTTTATTCAATTCTTTTTAAAAAATTTGTAATTATATTTTGCAAAATATATTAATTAGTTTAAATGCTTAATTGAATTATCATTACATTTAATTTAGTTATAGTTATGAAACTTTTATATATATATATATATATAAAAGTTTCTTTTGGATTTACATCAGATATTAATATGTTAAAATTTATGTGGAACATTTTTATGTTGAATTATAATATTATCGTAGTGTCATTATTTAATTTTAATTATTTATATATTATATTTATTTTTAATAAAAAATAAATATCTTATTTTATTTAAAATTTTGATTTAATCTCAATTCAACCCCTAACATTTTATTTTCACCTGTTAAAAGATCGGGCTAGATACAAAATTATAGGTGTTTGTGGATTGGTTTCGTGCAATTTTAAAAGGATATTCAATCCAATTCATAGGTAGCAGATTGGGAATTTATCAATCTAACTTAATCTATTAAAATAAAATATCAACCCAATCCAATCCCAAATGCGGATTGAATTGCGTCAGATTGTGCAGATATATTTTATACACTACTCACTTTTATATTAAGAAATATTTCTATCAATATTAAAAAAATAAAAACATAGTAATAAATTAAAGAAATCAATATGTACAGTACATATTACAAGTCTCAACAATAAATTTAAAAAAAAAAAAACTTTAACATTATTAAAAAATACTGCATATTATAAAGAACATATTACAAGTTTCAACAAAAAAAAAAAAAAAAAAAAAAAAAAAAAAAAAAAACCTCTAAAACTATTAAAAATTACTGCATATTATCAATCACTGTACAAGAAGTACTATTCATATAGTACTATTCATGGGGAAGACAGCAAAAAAAAAAAATGATGTAAAGACCCGTGTATGTCAATAAACTGCAATGATGGAGAGACTTAGGCACGTATACAAATTACAATGATAGAGAGACCGAAACATGTTTATAAACTACAATGATGTAGAAATGATATAGAGACCTGAGCATGTCTATAAACTACAATGATGGAGAGACCTAGACATGTCTATAAACTGCACTGATAGAGAGATTCAGGCATATTTATAAACTGTAATGATGTATAGATATGAGTATGTCTATAAACTGTAATGATGGAGAGACCGAGATATGTCTATAAACTGCAATAATGTAAACACCTGAGCATGTCTATAAACTATAGTGATAAAAAGACTCGAGCATGTATATAAATTGTAATGATGAAGAGACCGAGGCATATCTATAAACTACAATGATGGAAGGACCTGTGTAAGTCCTTAAACAACAGAAAAAAAAGTGGAGACTTCTATTTGAGGGGAATGCATAAAAATCGATACTTATACAAGTGGTTATCAAATGACTGCAAGAATAGTGAAGTCCTCCTCGTGACTGGGAAGGGGAGATTTGTTATGATATCCTTTTCACATAAAGGGACTCACAATTATTTTGACAAAAAAGAAAGAAAAAAAAAAAAGAAAGTGAATGTCAAATACGGAGACACCGTATTTGACAAATTCTCCATGGCACATGTGGGTGCCAATTGTAGCACGCGGTTTGTACGTGGAGATATTGCCTATATAAAGGCTTTCCTTGCTTAGTTTGTATATCACACAATGTAGAGAGTTTTGTGTAAGAGTATATATATAGGGAAAAATATTTTATGAGAGAAAAATATTTTTACCCGTTTATAAGAGGGTTTTGATAATTTTTATTCAGTCCAAAAATTATCCTTCATTACAATAAATTATTGTCTGGGTGTACTGGATTATTGGGTGTCGTATATGGGAGGGTTTGCAATTTTATCCTTGAAAATTTGTACTGTGTATTGATATAGTGAATTTCCTTATTGAATCGTGGACGTAAGTTTATTGAGAAACCGAAACACGTAAAATTCTTGTATTTGGTGTTGTGTGCTGTTTATTTATTCTACTTTTACCATGCGTGTGTGCTCTAATTTTCCCAACAATATATATATATATATATATATATATATATATATATATATATAGATATACACACACCATATTGTACTGATTGTTGGGAGATTTATTATAATAAAAAATATCTAAATATAAATTTATTAATTCTTTTATCAATGATTATCACTAGATATTATTGTTGGCTTCCAATGACCATTGATAACCATCATGGTCTTCAGCTATCATCAAATTTATTATTTTTATATATTTTTTTATATTTAATAATAAAATTTTAAAAATATAAAATTTTTATAAATTTAAATATATTTATCATTTTATAAATTATAGTTTTTTAATATTTTTAAACAATTTTCAATATTATAACTAAATAATAGAAAATTTTTACCAAAGAAAAGCAGTGTTTAAAAAAAAAAAAATCAAGTCTTTAATTAAGATAGGAAATATGCGTTGAGGGTTAAACCAAAAACAATCAATTAGTACTATTTTTTAATTCCGACAGAAGGATCCAGATGCATGCAACTCCATACCAATAATTGGAATATTTATTTATGTACTTAATTATGTAAAGTCAGTCAACTGATTGGCAAATAAATTAAAGTCTGTCTTGATTTGATCATTAACAAAATAATAATAATAATAATAATCTTATTCCATATTCAATTTGTAATTTAATTTATAATTAATAACGATATGCATGTCTCCGAAGAGATGGGCCATTAGTCTTCCAGATGCAAGGAATGGATTTGGATAATTGGATTATGCAGTCCCTATCAAATCCCCAAAAGCATCGCTTACTCCGCAGAACCAAAAAGGATAAATTAAAGCACGTGAGTTTGAAGTTCTTGTCAAAACCAAACCATACAAATTTAAAAGAAAATGAATGAGTTTGGCTTTGATGAGCCGACTTTAAGTGGGCGGCAGAGTCATAAAATTTTTTAAAAAAATTAAATTTTTTATATAATAAATAATACAAAGATAAAGTTGCCATATACACTTTCCCTTTTTTTTTTTTTTTTTCCTTACATTCCTATCTTTACTCTTCCCTATCATTTCATTAAGTGTTCTTCTTTACTTTTCATCTAAATAGATTGTAAGAGATTTTATAAAATTCATAAATTTATACTAAATATACCATCTGTTAATTCAAAAACGGTCAAAATTTATAAATTTTAAAAAAATGCCTCACCCTCCAAAATTTTTCATTTTTAAAGTTTTTAATTTATCATCTTCTAGATGGAAAATTTTAAAATAAGCTATTTTTCTTGTATGAGAGATTTGATGATTTTTTTATTCAAAGATTATTCTTAACAATTTATTAATTTTATAATCAATTCAAACGATTAAATTTTTAAAATTTATAAATTTCACAATCTATAAATTTAAAATTCATAAATTTAAAAATCTTTCAACCCAAAAAAAAAACATAAAAATAGTTACATTTTAGAGAATAATGGGAATGGGAGGCTACTTTAATTCCCTCCCTCTATCATTGCGTTTGGTTCTCATCTTATATATTACTAGTTAAAAGCCCGTGCTATGCACTGTTTAATATAATTTTATATTTAAATTATTATTTTACATTTATAAATAAAAAAATTTCATATAATAATATAATATGGATATAAAACTTTACATTGTATAATTTTAATTTGTATATTATTTATAAATTTTTATATTTTAAAATTCCAATATAATATAAAAAGTAATTATATAAGTTTAAAAAATAAAAATTTGAACTCCCATATATTTGCTTGTTAATGAATCGAACTTTAATTTATTTGTGTATAAGTCATTGTCATATTATAATTTATACTAATTATTTTTCTCTTCATTTTCATAAAAATCGTTAAACTACTAAAAATAAAGACCTTTTTTATTTCTACAAAGAGAAGAAAAAATTAATTTTAGTTTCTAAATGGGTACATACTATAATATAATTATTTGAAATTTAAAAAATACCTTCATAAAAAAATAAAAAGAGAAAATATAAAAGAATAAAAATATTAGAAGATAGATAGAGACTTACAAAATGAAAATGAAAAATAGGGGAGACAAAGATATAATTATTGTCAAATGAAAATAAATAATAAGAAAATCCAAAATGAAATTCCAATTTTAAATTCCAAAAGTAAACTCTAAAATTAAATTGAAATAATTAGGATATTAATTATGATGAATATATAATCAATTTGAATAAATGAGTGATTAAGATGTATTTATAATCAGTTTGAATATATTTAATATAATTAATTACAATATATTAGTATAACGTAAAATTTATAGCTTACTTACCATGTGGATCAATGAAAAAATAACTTATAGCAAATATATTTCATGTGATAAAATCTAGAACATCCTCCCTCTCTCTCTCTTCCCCCTATATATATATATATATATATATATATATATATATATATATATATATATATATATACACACACACACACATAGACACACACATATTTAGATTACTTTTAAAGGAAAATCTCATTATTTACTTATATATTTATTTAAGTTTGAAAATTATATATCCTATAAGAATTAAAATAAAAATATGATCACTTTTAATATTTATAACCACAATCATAAAAATAATATTAATTGTCATTATGACTGTCTTAATATTAATACTAAATAACATATATGCCACATAGACTAAAATTAAGAAAAATAAATATTATGAGAACCAATCACATTAATTGAAATAAAGAAAAATAAATAACATGTAAACCAATAAAATGCAAACACATGGCGAATATATGTTATATGATAAAAACTAAAATATTCTAAATCAAATAATATGTAGATCAATAAAATACTAATATATGGTAAATATATAACACATAGCAAAAGCTAAAATATTCTAAACCTATTTTATGAATATATATATATATTAGATGTGTACTCTATTGTTGACTCATGCACGGCAATGGTCTTCTTGTATCTCTTTCTTCGTTTGCAAGTTCTTACGAGAGAGAGAGAGAGAGAGAGAGAGAGAGTGTTTAATTAGAGATTCTAAAAGATTACATAATTCCTTTTTGACTTTTAAGCACGTTGCATGGATCATATTCGGAATTTGAACCCCAAAAATATATTAAGTGGGGCATATATTTTGCAAATTTGCAAAAGCAGTTTTAAGGATAGACATTGTAACAAGTCCAAATTAGTGGGTGCTTTAGAAAGCTTTTCAATACTGGTTCTCAACAATTATATTAAATATATTTAATTTTTTAGTGATAGATATTAGCTATTAAGTAATTAAATATTTTATTATTTACAAAAATTTTAATTTAGAGATTTCTTGAAACAGTTTATACTTATTTAAATAAAAATTAAATTATCCTCTTAAGAAATATAATTTTTATTATTAATGGCGATTAAACATATTAACTACAATAACTAATAATAATTTTACTAAATACTTAGCAACAATCAGTTATCAGCTAATAATTATTAGTAACAACTAATAGCTAACCGTTGTTATGAATAATTAAATCAGACAGAGCCTTAGTCTTGATATATATGCTGAATAATATAATTTAAAATCATTATACAATATGAAAATAAAATTATATCATTATATAATCTAAATAAGTTTTGGTCCTCCCATTTTTTTCAAGCTAAGAAATTTAAAAATTTAAAAATATATTAGACATGCCCTTTCAAAAATTTAGTGATAATTTTAATATGATTTTTTTGAAGTCTCAATAAAAATTTGATATTCTATTAAAAGATTTGGAATTGGAATTTTTATTCCAAATAAATGTTCAGGTCTTGTTTAATTGCAAAAATAAAATCTGTTTTTCTAGAAAATTATTTCAAGAAAATAACTAAGTTCCAAATTTTCTAAATAGAAAATTTGAAAATAGTTTTTCATGTTTTCCAAAATTACACTATATTTAGAAAATTATTTATGATATTTGCCAATCTCCTTTAAAATAGAGAATTATGGAAAATAATAATTATATATTTAATACAAAATATAAATTTTAGAAATAAAAATGGAAATGAATGAACAGAGAAAATTTTAACATATTTTCTTATTTTCTAATTTTCAATTTAAAAATTAAAAATATAAAAAATTAGAAGAAAATATTTTTCATAACTAAATTCTCCTTTTAACTTATTCCAATTTTCCTTTTAATTAATTTTCTTTTAACTTCTTAGGCAAGTAATTTTACTTGATAACCATTACCAATTTATCACCAATCATCTCCGACGCAGCTAAGAGCCACACCCATTACGTCGGGTCCTTGCAAATTATTCATACTTTTTTTTTTCTTCATAAATTTAATATACTATTACTTTCCTTTGTATACGTGTAGCTAAATCAAATCCTTTATATATTTTCCATCTCTTTGATCCTTTGCTTTTATTTTATTTTGTTTTATTTTTTTAATTTATATTTTTAAACATAAATTTCCCTTGATTTAGTAAATTATATTTCATTTTGAAAAGTAATTATATAAATTTTATATAATTATGTAATATATATTTTTATCTCTCTTAATGCAAGAAAAAAAAAAAAAACAAAATTGAGAAAATAGAGAAAATTTTGAGTAAATCATTTATAATATATAAATTTTAAAGCTTAATATTTGAACAATTTCTTATCACATCATTATTTTTTGATATTGGAGAGGGAAATATTCAACAAAAAGACATTAGGTTGCATAATATGGGTAGTTTACTAAACAGAAATACTAGCTGCACAATAAAAGTAGCTTTCTTCTTTATCATCTCGTAGCAAATTGATAATAAATATTTATAATTTGAAAAATTTGAATCTAAGATTTTTTATTTATCGCACTCTTAAAACATATGAGAATAAGATCAATTAGATTATATCTTATTAAATATTAATTATATAATTGATAAGGATGAATTCAGTGTAGGGTCAATGGGGGCACATGCCCTACACTCCAATACAATCCTTTTTAACATTTGAAGGTTTTTATTTTTAAACATGCCCATTGCCCCATTGTCCATCCTTCAACTGAATTTTCATTAATAAAAAAAAAAAAAATTAGTAGTATAAAATTTGAAAATTAATCATAATGGGAAAGGTGAGATTATCTAGAAATAATACAAATTCAATTTTAACTCGTAATGAATTAAACAATATTTTTAAGATAATTTTAAACTACAAGAAATGTTTGAAAGGTATTATGGATACAAAGTGTGTTATATTTAGTAGCTATTATTTTATTATAAAGATAATTAAAAATATATGATTACTATGAATATATATTTGTGTGTATCTTTCCCACTATTACAAATTTCTGAATTCTTCACTAAAATTAATTATTTAAATTATTTAATATTAAATTAGATTTAAATTAATAAATTATAATTTAATTAGTAAAAAAATTTATTTGGATTTGTTTCCTATTTTATTCTCTAGATAAATTATTTGAGGATCAAATACACGACTGGGCCTTATAAAAAAAAATACAGGACTGGGCCTTTTTTGGGCTACTCTTCTATGGGCTTCAATTTCAGAGACTTTTCCGTAAATACGAAATCGGAGAGAGAAGGCTTTCAAAATCAAACGGTATGTCCCGCCTATCAGATTCAAAATCAGACAGAGAAATGGAGAAGATCTGTGTAGCAGTTAGAGTGAGACCACCAGTGGCTGCATCTCAAGAATACTGCAATGGAAATTACTGGAGGATCGAAGATAATCATATCTCTCTTCGCAGGTCTGACGGCACTCCCATCTCCGGCGTCTCTCATGCTTTTGGTATGTGATAATGAACTCAGTGATTCACATAGGTGTATTTTTTTTTATATCTGTTTTTGGTTTTCTGAGTGTATGCTTTATGTGAATTTGTTTTTGGGTTTATGAACAGATCATGTGTTCGATGAAAGTTGCACAAACGCAAGAGTTTATGAGCTTCTTACCAAGGATATCATCCATGCTGCTGTCGAGGGTTTCAATGGTGTGCCTTTTTTTTTTTTTTTCTCGCTCAGACCCTTGTGTTTAGTTGCCACTATTGATCCCTGGTTATAAGAATTGATGGGCTTTTGGTAGATTTATTAGAAACTGTGTAGTTCAAGTGATGATTTTTGAGCTAATTATTGAAATCTTTATAGGTACTGCATTTGCTTATGGACAGACAAGCAGTGGCAAAACTTTCACCATGAATGGTTCTGAAATCGATCCAGGAATTATCCATCGGGCAGTTAAAGATGTTTTCAACAAAATTGAGATGGTAATCTAACCTCCATAGATTTGGCTATTGTTAAAGTGTATATTATGTGCTCACTAAAATTGTACTTTTTACCTTAAATTTCTTGGGGCAGATTTCTGACAGGGAATTTCTGATACGGGTTTCCTATATGGAGATTTATAATGAAGAAATTAACGATCTTTTTGCCGTTGAGAACCAGAAATTACAAATACATGAGAGTTTGGAGGTTGGTTACTGACGTCGTCTTTTGACACTTTCAGTGTTTGCCTTTGAATGTGCAGTTTACTTGAATTTTCTTCTTTCCAGCGCGGTATATTCGTTGCAGGACTCAGGGAGGAAATTGTGAGTAATGCAGAACAAGTGCTTAATCTCATTGCATCAGGAGAAGGTGTAAATGCATATATAAATTTTTAGTCTCAACTCAAGTTTCTTCTGTGTTCCTTTGAAACATGATGATTTACACATACGCTTATCTGCTTTTCAAAACTTTCTCAGTTAATCGGCACTTCGGGGAGACAAACATGAATGTTCGTAGTAGTAGGTCTCATACAATATTCAGAATGGTAACACCTTGATGTATTGTTGAAATCTAGCTCCAATTAGACTCTATTTCTCCGATAATTTACTAGCATTTTTATACTGTTTATTCTATATGCTAGGTTATTGAAAGCAAAGGAAAGGATACCAACTCTTCTAATGATTATTCAAACAGTGATGCTATTCGAGTCTCTGTCTTGGTGTGCATTTTCTCAAATTACCATGTCAAAGATTTTTATTAAACATGAATTGTTGCTTTCTATTTTAGATGGCAAAAGAATAATTTAACACTTGATTCTTCAAAATTTATATGTTCCTCTTCTCTATGTGGAAAGTAGAATTTGGTAGATTTAGCTGGTTCAGAAAGAATTGCTAAAACTGGAGCTGGTGGAGTACGCTTGAAAGAAGGAAAGCACATCAACAAGAGTTTGATGGCTCTCGGTAATGTGATAAATAAACTAAGTGATGGTGCGAAGCAGAGGTAATTTTTCTGTTGCTGTTGTTCTCTTAATCTAATAACAGGACTATGTCTTAATTTAAAAATTTTGGAAGCACATTCTTAGTTGACGGAACTGTCTGAATTTATTATATTGTGAATGCAGGGGGCATATTCCTTATCGCGATAGCAAGCTAACTCGTATACTTCAACCTGCTCTTGGTGGTAATGCGAAAACATCAATTATATGTACTGTAGCCCCAGAAGAGGTAACCTACTATTTGCTACATTTCTTAGTTTCTCTTATATCACACTGTTCTTCCTATCAACTTTAGAATTGCCAAGTTGTCATTTTTAGTGAATAATATTTCCTTTATTATTTTTATAAATTTCTAGGTTCACATTGAGGAAACAAAAGGAACTCTCCAATTTGCTAGCCGAGCCAAACGCATCACCAATTGTGCCCAAGTGAATGAGGTCTGTCTATTTCTTGTAACCAGTTTAACACATTAATTAGATTTATGAAGTGTAAAATTAATTAAAATGGTAAATCTTAGGAGTACTTGTGGTTTAAGGAAAAATAATTGAGGTTGAAGGTGCCGGTGTTGGCTGGCTCAAAAGAGCTAAAGCTATCGCAGTTGGTGTGTATCAAGGAAAGATTAGCACCTCGCCTCTCAATGAGCTCTTATGGTGGTATGGTTGTGGCTTGTAGCCCGTAGGGCCGTAGGCTTTAAAGTTGTTCCTTTTGTTTTCCTGGTACTTGGAATTAACTTATGTAGACTACTTTATTTGTTTATTTACTTAACAGTTGTTTTCTCTGCAGCAATGTGTTTTTATTCACTTCCTTTCTTCCATTTAATAGGAAAATGCAGCTAATCAAGGTTGAATTTGTCTCAGATTTTGACAGATGCAGCCTTATTGAAGCGGCAGAAGTTAGAGATAGAAGAGCTACGCCGAAAGCTACAGGTGATGATTATGGCATGTTAATTGTGCACGATAGCTTGAATACAATTTTTTTCAATATTGCCAGTCTCTTGTTTAGGGATCTAGGTCAGAAGTACTGGAGCAACAGATCTTAAAATTGAGGAATGAAATGCTGAAGGTAGATTCTACATCCGATCTGATTTGGAAAATTATCATTTCTATGGATTCTGGCATTATGTTAAACTCATCTTATGCTTTTCCATTCATTTTTCTGTTTTCCAGTATGAACTAGAGCGGGAGAAACTTGAAATGCAGCTGGAGGAGGAGAGGAAATCACACAAGGAGCGTGATCAATGCATCAGGGAGCAGCAGATGAAAATTGACAATCTCAGCAGTCTTGTTTCAGACTCTGATAAGAATGCTGGTCAGGTATAACACAAGTGACTGATGAACATTCTCTTTGCTGTAGATGCTGTCTAATCATCTTTATCTTATTCTTATTTTTTTGGATATTGTTAAATAGAGATTTCTGATCTGCTCTTGTATAAATATTTGACAAAACTAAACCTTCTTGTTAGTACTTATCGCTGCAATGGGCTCAACGTAGATTAAAATTTCTTTTGTTTTAATAAAATAATCACTGGCAGGGACAGAATTCTGGGAGACAAAGTAGCAAAGAAGAATTCAATGACAGCAATAGTATATGCCATGGAGATGATTTTAGAACCCCTTGTTTTAAGGCAGCTCCAAATGCCTTTGTTGCCAAAAGATCCAATTATTCCACGCTTACTGACTACAGTCCTCTTCCAGATACTCTTAGCAATATAGCTGATGAAGACACATGGTTGAAAATGAACAAAGGCTACATAGCTGACCTTGACTCAATTCAAATGACTCCTGCAAGAAAAGTTCAATCCTTTCCGTCAAGTGACACAACTCCTGTGAGTTTGTAATTCTGTTTTTCTTGCACTCAATTTTGTCTCAAATGTTTGTCTAGCTCATTACTAGTTTTCTTGTTGGGAAGATGTCATTTCTACTTTGACGCATCATTTCCATGGTGAAACAATTTTAAACCAAAAACTGGTCGGTCATCCTTGATAACTTGTCAAAACAAATCACGCCATCATAGCATAGTCCATAATTTGAGAGCTTTGTGAGGCTAGCCTTCATGTGTTTTCTCAAAACTTACAAGTGATTTATGACTTTATCATGGATGAATGGCAGCAATACTTATGAATTTCAGCAGTTTGGTTAATGTTGAGAAAATTTCTTAAAAATAATGTGTTTCATTTTAATTGGACCCAATAAAATTGTCAGGGATTTTCAAGTGATAATCACTACAGACAGGAAGTTGAGAATCTTAAAAGGCAACTAGCGCTCATCACTGAAGAGAAGAATGAACTTAAGGTTAGTACATAATATGACTTTACATTTTAAATTGCGTAATAGTTGGCTATGTTACATTCATGTTTATAAATATTGGATCTTAGTTATGCAACCTCACTGCTATAAACTTAAATTCAGGATTCTTTTGTATGGTTGCCTGAGACATGTTGGCAGTCTCAAGCATATGTTGCCAAAATACTATCTTTTGCTTGTCCTATTGACTATTGATAATTTTACAAGCCTTAAATTCTTCTGTCCATTTGCAAAATTTGTATCATAGTAGTTTCTGGTTGTAGCTTTAAACTGATATCTGTGCCAAGCCTTCATTTCAAACTCAGTTAATGGTTCTTTGTCTGCATTTACATATTACACTACAACCCATGTCAATCATATATATCCTGATGTCTTTGGAAATTGCAGTTAGTAAAACCATGTTCTTGTGCTCATGCATTCAATTGTTTGAGATTTATCCTTTTACTTGAATGCATTCATGGTTTTCATGTGTTGGATGCTCATGCTTACAGAAGAAGCACTCAGAACAATTATTGTTAAATGATCATTTGATGGACGAGATATCAGAACTGAAGCAAGAAGTATTGGTAATTCAAGAGATTCCTCAAAAACTGTGTAAATCTCTGGCCAGTTGCAAAGACGTTTACAAGGATCTTTTGTTAACATTGCAGGTGAAGCTTATGCATTATGTATGCCTTTTTTTAATTAATTTCTGCCAATATTTTTTTTTTCGTAAGGTTGCCTTTTGTTTTGTTGTTTTGCACAGAGTTTTGTACCTGATGGGGAATCTTCTACAGCCAAATTGCTCTCTAGCACAAGAGAATTTGGCATAGCCCTTTTCTCAAATTTGGAATCTTATTTCCTTATGACAAAGGATGATCATGAATCTTTCCCAAGAAATGATTCCCTGGTCCTAGAGCAGTGCAAAGTGCTTTCTGAGAGGTTAAAAACCACAATTACATCCTTGGCAGCATCAGAGAAATTAGCCATTCAAAATGAAGAAGCAAAGAAAACATTATGTAGCTGCAATTATAAGGTAGCTGCCTGGTCACAATCACCAAGATATTATTTATCAATAATGATATTATTTTTCCTACTGATGTTTGGAATGCTGTTTCCCTTTTCGGGATTTTGATGGTTCAAACTGTCTCGCTATGCTTCTGTCATATTATTATGTTGCCTGACTAGTTAATTACCAGATGACAAGATTTTAAACCAGAAAGATATAAACAAATTTCCTTGTGATTTTTTTTTTTTTTTTTGTGTGTTTCATCTCCTAGATAATGTGGTGGAACATTGTCATCTCTTCTTAGTTATTAATCCCTACGTGAAACCCCTTTAACTGCTCAAAACATATTGCCTATTTTTGCTGAACATGCTTTCATGATTTGCTTTTGAATGCAAAGGATAAATTTGCTTCTGAATGCAAAGGATAAATTTGCTTCTTTTGTGAGATGAAAAAAAAACTGCATTTACTTATGTTTGCTCAAGTCTGCTCTTTTTGCTTTCTGTAGGTTTTCTAGGCACTGTGTCCTTAGTGTATGTATACATATTCACAAACAATGTTCCTGAAACCCCGATTATGTCTTTTCAATTCTCTGAGGAAAGTCAGTTTTCCTTTTGAAGTAGAATTTGTTCATGCCTTTCATGTTTTAAAGAAGAACAATAAGAATACTACTTGAAGAATAAAAATGACTACATTTTAGCTTCAAACATAGAAAATTTAAGCTATTTCCCTCTTTTTAAGATTTAGTCTTTAAATGTGATGAAGGGCTCCACTCAGGGAGAAGACACTGCCTCTTCAAAGGAGAAACTGAGCTATGAGCTCGACAGTGTCAAGGAAAAATACCGTGATTTGGAGAACAAGCTGGATCTCAATAACCAATTTTTGGAAGATTGTAGAGAAAAATATACTAGCTTGGAAAGAGATTTTCAGCTTTTGAAAGAAGAAAGAGATTCCTTGCTCGAAAAAGTCTCAGAATCATCTGAAAAGCTTACATTTGTTACGGACCTAAAGGAAAATATTTTGAAAGACCTGTACACCGAAACACAGAGAAGGAAACATCTTGAAGAAGAGATTAAACAATTCAGTGTTGCTTTCGCTAGTCGGCAGAGATCATTTACATCCTTCCAAAGTGAATTTAAATCCAAAATTGAGAAATTGGGTGCCCTACATCCACTTTCAGTATCCAAATCTCTTGGGTGTTGAACATTTTATTTGGCCTGCGCCTGCAGTTTCAATTCCTTGTTTGCTGTGTTTTGCATGTTCTTTGTTATGTATTTACCTGGATTCTTTGAATGTAATCCTAGTAATTAATAGTTTATATTTAACATTTTACATGAATATGCCACTAAAACTTTGGACCTTCTACGAATTATTACGATTCTTGTAGTCAAGTATTTCTGAGGTGCTTATTTGGGTTAGTTTGAGCAGGTTTCTGCTGATAATTTGCATTTGGCAGGCAAGCTTACTTCAGGCTTCAAGTTCAGAGACTTAGTTGAGATTTGACCTGTTTGTGGGTCGGTTCGCATACCTTAATTTATGAAGGGCTGGTGATAGGGCCTTTGAAAATTTTGATATTTTTCACGGTCGGAGACCTGGTCTGGTTGAGACTCTGGTCTTGAAATAAACACGTAATCCAGTTGAATGTGCATATACATATACTGAAATTTATGTACAACTAACAACATTCCAACTCATGATGGTTTGGCTAGGGAACCAGGGACTATTAACTGTTTTGTCACACGTGCATCTTTGAGAGGGTTGCACTCGCGTCCATCTTTCTTTGCCTCACATGAACAATATATCGGTGTTATCCTCTCCATTAGCACATTAATTAAAACTTGGTTATTGCTAGCCAAAAGACCGATGAAATGAAAGAAGGCAAGTAAAGATGCTTTAGCTTGGCTAACTCCAAGATTCGCCACTCATGACGAATGAGTTTTGGAGTATTTGATTGGTTCGACGGGGATTGAAAACATAGGCCCATGCCCTATCCCATCAACTTTCTAGAGGTATTTTTCCCCCTTATGGAGTCCCACTGGGGATGAGATGTGATGATGCGAGTCAATATAAAAAAATAAAATAAAAAACGTCTCCAAGTATATATATATATATAATTGAGTAAGCAGAATTGCGGTGGGACCAAATTTAAAATTTTAAAAAATTTCAGCTGGTGATAAAGAAAAGATCTATTTACCTAATAAGTAACTAACTAAATTATATGCAAAATTCACATGCAAGAAGAAAAAGAGGAATAATCAGATAACCTACTGGAGAGCAAACAAAAAAAAAAAAAAAAAGAAAACTCTTTAATTCTTCAACCTTAGTTTTTCAATTGTGAAATCTCAAGTTAGTCCACACCTAGCTCCATCAATCAAACTTTTCCTTGGTACTTAGGGTGCTTTTGAACTCTCTCTCTTTAGTTGCCCAATATACACTAAGAAGGTGGTTGAATTGGTAGGAAATTAAAAATTTAAAGCAAATATATTAGAGAAGAAAAGAGATGATATAAAAGATTTATAGTGATTCGAATTATAATCAATTTTACTTCCATTTTCCAACTTCAATTGGGCGTTTCACTATCTATAGACTTTTAAACAAATTCACTCCAAATTTAGTGTTTAAACTCATATCAAACTTTACAAATGTTTCACCACGATCACATTCAAAACCTCACAAATATTTTGACAGGCTCACACTCAAACCTATCCAAGAGTTTGGACAAAGTTCACTATCAAACACACACAAGTGTTTTCTTAAGACTTATACTCAAATCTAAATAAGAGTTTTAAGAAAGCTAGCTTTAAAACTTTATAAGAGTTTTGAAAATGCTAACTCTCAAACCCAACAAGTCTGACGATTGTAGGCCCATCATTCGTGTTGATGATTGCATCTTGAAGACATTTTCAAGGGGCCAATTATTTACAGCGGTTGGAAGAGATGGTAATAACTAACAATTTTCCATTGCTTGGGCTATGGTGAACTAAGAAGACAAAGCTACATGGAGTTAGTTTTTGCATATGGTTAAGAAAGATCTTTGATATAGAAGATGGGCATAAATTGACCATTATTTTAGACATGTAAAAGGTCAGTATCCTCGTGATTTTCACAATATAAGTGCATTTTTAACATGTTTCATAAGCATGTTTATATATGATGTACTAAGGCTTTTTCAATTTTCATAGGGTTTAATTGAAGCAATAAAGAATGAATTGCCAAGGATTGAACATTGTTGGTGCGCAATGCATATTTTCTCAAGATAAAGCAAGAAATGGAGAGGATCTAAGCTGAGAAAACAATTTTGGATACATGCTAAAAATTTTTATTGGCAATACTTTTAAGACTAGTTAGAAAATTTGGATGCTATTGCACTTGTTGTTGTTGCAAACCTTTTTTATTATCCTCTCCCTAATTGGCGCATGGCATACTTTCCCTTTTTCATAATTTGTTATGTTGTTGATAACAACATATGCTAATCATTTAATGGTAATCATGTGGAAGCTAAAGGTAAGCACATTATTAATATGCTGGAATGACTTAGAGTGTACACTTTATATATGTAAAAGCAGGCATATATCTTGTATATATATAAAAGTAGACATATAAACAAGATATATATTCAACGAGAGGGTATAGTGTTAAGGGTATAAGGTATACATAAGGGTATATACTAAGACATAAGGTATATCTTATACAAGGTATATGTATAGGGTATAGACTATTTAGAACTATAAGGAACTATAAAGATATATTAGATAAGGTCTATCCCTTATAAGTTATTTACTATATTTTGTCATACTTTAATAGTTCAATACTCCAAGTTAATGGCACTAAGTCAGGTACTAGCCAAGCTCTTCCATACGATGAATGCTTTCTTTAAAAATAGGGTACTCTAACTAAAGAGTATTTGCATTTTATACACTGAATTTGTTCTCCCCTATCGACAGATGAGAAATATGAAGGTAAAAATTCCAACAACAAGGGCTTAAAGAAGTGACCAGCTCAAATAATTGAGAAAGCTTAGCCTTTGCAATAGATTCAAAAAGAACAAATCTAGATGGAGCATTTTCTCACTTACTATAGGTGACACAACAGCTAGATCAACATATGCAGGTATGTCGATCAATGAGGTTATTCTTTACCCCCTTTTGGCATAATCTCTCTTTCAAAAGAGGGAAGAAGAATGAACTAGAACAAAGCAAATTTTATTCATTCCAATATTACAAAGATTTTGTTATATGGGAGTACATTCAATAGAAAGCTTACACACATATAGATTAGCTGCAAAACTAAACTAAACACAAGATTACAGCATATTTAACAAATAACACAACATATTAAGTTAAAAGCAAAAGCAGCGGACTCTTAGTTATTTTCGTCTTGTCCCTTGTGGATGCTAGAGGCTGCCTTAACAATAAGAAATTGTTGTTCTTGGATGAGGGTTCTCCTCTGTTCTTTCTAGAGTTTGGATGTCATTCTAGACCTATTGTATTCTTTATTCCACCTGCTCCAGATACTTTCTAATAGGGTTAGTTTCGCAACTCTAAGAGAAAATTCCATGATGATAGATGATAACAATTTATTGAAAGGGAGAATATTGTTACTATTGATGTAATTATAATGAACAAAAAGAGAAGATTGAAGGTTGTTGGGGAACCCAAAACTAGAAGACATAGGTGATTAGATCAAGAAATTCAAAAATCTCTTGGTATAGCCAACTATTTAGGTCATGTAACATTACATCATAATAATTATTTACTAGAAAGGTCCAGAATGTTAATCAAATTGTTTGAACAAATGATGATTTTCCCAAATCCTTCTTAATTTACTGAATTTAAAAATTATTTAAAAAACTTTTTGTCATGTGTCAAAGTAATTTTCTCAATTATAAGTTAAGTTTGTATGAAATTATCTTATAAAAAATTAAGTTTTTATGAAGTATATCTAATTAAATTTTCTGTGTGTATATATATAAATTAGTTTAATAGAATAATAATAATAATAATTAATGTATGTTAAAATATTTAAAAAGCACACATTAAACAAAATATGATCAAAACTCACGCAATGCTTGACACCTACAACTAGTTAGTTTTTAAAATATATGTGCTTTGCACATGATTTTTTTTTTTTTTTAATTTATACGTATCTTATATTATATAATAAATTATATATACTATTTATTAGAATATATAGAAAAAAATTAACATAAAAAATATTCATATATTTAATAATATTATAAATTTTTAGGTAATATATCCCAAGGAAAGCTCCCTGTATGATTATGATGTTGCATGAAAGACGTATCCAACTGTAATACGATAAACAAATGAGCAAGTACGCAGCCATGATTAAACCAACTCAAAAAAAAAAAATGATTATAGTGTGCACGTGCTCGTGCTTATGAGTTTTAATTACGTTGGAAAAATTATAAACATAATTAATATATGTTCATCTAATCATTTATCCTTTATAAAAAAAAAATCCAATTAATAATTAGTCTTCTTGTGCGTTAGCTAATCATAATAACCATAAATTTTATAATCCGCACGGTTTTAGCCTTTAAAAAAAAAATTTTTTTTGTCTACATCAACTTCAAAGTTTAGACATACCGAGGTTTTATATTAATTTTTTGGCAAAAAAAAAGTGGTATATTAATGAAAAAAGCAATTTCAAATTCCATTTCAAAAAGGTTTTTATATCCTAAAAAAAATTATCACATTTCATGTTAAAATTCTCTAATATTAGAATGAATATAATAGAACATATTCATATAATTTTAATTGTTAAATACAAAATAAATAATTGAAATTTATTTTTACCCACGATTGCTAATCTAAAAAATTTTAAATTTTAATTTTTAAAAAAATCTCAGCCATTTATTTTACATTTAATAGTGAAAATTATACTAATATTACCTATTATGTTCATATCAATATGAGATGATCTTAATCTGTGTAATAATGATTGTGTTTTCCAATTATATTAATGGTAAGTCTAAATTGAGTTTAAGACTATTATTTAAAATTGCCTTATAACATTTTGTTTAATTTTTTTTAAATGCATTTTGTATATTATGATTTTAGGAAAATTAAAAAATATAATTTTCTCAAATCATAATTTTTAAATTTTAGAAATAAATAGAATTTGACAAAAATAATTCAATTTCATACTTTTTTAAAATTCTCTTTGAATTCTTATCAATATGCCAAAAAAAAAAATTTAAACATTGGGTCTAATTGTTGGATGGAATATTTTTTGAATGGTTAATTATAAAAAATTCTTAAATTTTCGTTAAATTTGTAATTTTTATATGGACTTTCAATTTTGATAAATTAGACTTTAATCTTTGAAATTTAGATAATTTTATCACCGGTCTAGTTTTAGGTCAATTTTTGGGAACCAATGATGACGCGGCTTTAAAAAAAAAAAATAAGGAACACTGGAATATTGGTGAAATTAGGATAAAATAGGACTGGATCCCAGTCCATCAGCAACAGCAAGCAAGATTTTCTTCTAAACTCTTTCAATATCAACAATTTCACTCTTATCACAATGAAAAAACTCAAAAGACTAAATGAGTTGCTCTGGAGCAGTGCTGCACAAAAATTAACTAAACCGATGAAACTGAATTAATCCAATTCAATTCAAACCAAATACCATAACCATGATTTAGCTTATTCTATGATTGGTTATAGTTTTAAAATTTTTATAAATCAAATTTTTAATTTAAGAAAATGAGAATCCAGTTGAACCAAACTAAAAATATAATAAAGCTATACATATTTTAGATATGTACGTTATTAATATGCAAATTATTCTTTAAATTTTTTAAAAGTTAAAGATACATATTAAATTTCTATATTTTAGAGGATTTTTATATTGTTATTTCAATTTTTACTAATTTTTTCGGGAATATTTCATTCTAATTTATTATTATGCTATAGAATTTCAAGTACACAACCTAAAATTTGTGTTTTTTAATAGAATTGATAAGGTTGATTATTATATAGTAATATTATTTTAGTTTAATGTTTGTTAAATTTATAACATCTCTTCAATTTTTTATTTTATTTATTTTTTATTTTTATCAAACCGACCAAGTTGACAATCCAAACTAAATCTAAATAGTTTTGGTTTGGATTTTTTTAGTATTATTTAGTTTAGTTAAGAGTTGAAGTATTTAAAAACTAATTTTATTGGTTTAGTTATAAATATTTACTTTAAACTCCAACCCACGAACACCCCTACTATGGAAGTATGAATAATTTTTTTAAAATATTTTATAGTTCATTTGATTCACGAAATCTTTATAGTTAATTTGAATTTTAGGCTTAGTTAAATTATATGATTATTTATCTTAAATCTTATCATAAATATTTTAGAAGATAAAATGTCATAAATAATGGAATTAATAATTTCACTGGATAAGGATTATTAAAAATATTTGGAATAAGTTTTAGATAACACATATTCTATATATTAGTTAAGCCATTGAATTATTAAATCTAGTATACATTATATGTACTAAACATATTGTTATTTACTAATATCGCAACTTAGTTAAATAATGCCATGTAACAAACAGGCTGTTAGTGTCTATGACCTATTTTAAAGATTAAAGTGATTATAATACTCAATTTTATATGCTAATATAACTTAAATATCCTCATTTCTCGTTACTTGATTATGCTTTTCACTCTTTTTAGCTATTTTTTTTCTTTTCTCTCTTTCTTCTTTATTGTATTTTTTTCAAATATTTTATTTCCTTTTTTTTAATAATAAAAAATGTCGAGAAAATAGTATTAATTTTTTTATTTTTTTAAATGAGAAAAACTAATTATAAAATTTTTTATTTATAGTTTTGTTTCTTAGATTAAAAAAAATAACAATGAAAAATGAAAATATATATATATATATATATATATATATATATATATATATAACATTTTAAAAAGAGAATATTTAAATAAATTTACTATTTAAAATAAGATATCTGATCATTTTAACCTATAAAATATGTTAAAAACACCATATTGTATAAAAATTAGTAAGTTTGAGCACTTAACTGAATAGAAAATAAATTCAAATACAAAATGAGAAAAATTAAAAGTTTGAATACCATTGATGTAATTTTTCTTTTTTTTATGACATCTAATTTCAAAAAGATCTTAAAGTCGTATCAACTATACTTGCTAGAAATTTAATAGAATATTAGGCCGGTGATTAAATTTTTAAAATTTAAAAGATAATAGTCCGATTCCTTAAAATTAGAAGTTGGTGTAAAAATTATAAATTTGATGAAAGTTTATTTTTTTTTAATTAACTCTAAGCTTAAGAAATTTTTGTTTTTTGTTTGAGGGAAAAGCTTAAGAACATAATACAAGAACTTTCCTAATATTAAAAAAAGAAATGATAATAATCTAATTTCTTGATTATGAGATGGACTCCTAACAACTTTGCTGCAGTTGTACCAATTCATCGCCAAATGGCAGTTAGCTCACTTCAGATTTCAGTATATCACATGTAAAAATACTATTCTTATTTTTATTTCAAAGATCTACATTTTTCTGAAGGGACCCACCTTTGTAGGATAATTTTCAGTTTCTCCTTTTGGAGCTTTTACAGGAAGGGAGAAAGGGTTGTTCTGAGGAGATGACCCACCGACATGAATGGCCTTAGGGCCTTACCCTAGCCTTTTTCCTGGCTGTGGGGCTTTATGGGCATGATTAGGCTCCCTATGTACTAAAACAACCAATTATAATCCGACCACAAAAATTAGAAAAATGTCGTTTCATACTTTGATTCTTTTTGAGCTTTAAGCCAAAGCAATTAAACATGATCATGAATGAATAAAGATATCCACTAGGACCTGGGGACATGAGAAACGGCTTTTTGAGCTGTTTTAAAGGTTTTATGTTTCTTTAATTAAATGAGTATTCCGTTTTCTACATTGTGTGTGTGTATTTGAATTGCTAATAACACCAACAAATTTTTATTGCAGCGCCACTGGAGTTTATTTTCTGGTAAATGGACTAATGAGAGTAGATTGAATTTTAACTCTTCCACATATGTAGTGTAACGTGTTATTATTTTGAAATGTGTACATGTCGCTTCTCTATCTTTATATGTATGTTTATACATTTAAAAATTTTTATTCAATAATACTGAATTTTTCTTTAGAGTTAAAGCATTCAACTGAAGTCAATTTTAAAAATTACTATAGTTGCTTTCAAATCATTAATTGTAGACTTAATAACAAAATGCAAGTTTTCAAAACATGCTACTTTCCTTCGAAGATTTTCCTTAAAAACCCCACGTATCTGTATTAATCTATCAAAATATATTCGGCAATTAAGAAATTGCATTTTCTTGCAATTAAATTAATTGATTTTGTATTTTCCTCACAAGTGAGACAAATTCTGTTAGGACCATATGGGCAAGAAAGAGAGTAAAACATGGACTGAAGTCTAAAATAAAGACTAAGCATTGATGTACGCCAAACAACTCTGGAAAAAATGAAAGATAGTCCATTAGAAAACTCTGGTAACCCAACCTTTGTGAGTGTGCACTGTACAGGCAGGGCAATCAGAAATAAACCTTATGAGTTATGATCATATGGCCTGGAGAACATGCTCTCTATCCAAGCCTTAAATACCCAATCTTCTCTCTTCTGTCCCTAACTGACAGATACGCTTTGTCTAATTGTCTATTCCATTTAATACACCTATCCATTTTTATCTTCTCTCAAAACTGCCTAAACTAGCACCCTCCTCTCCATACTACTCTAATGGCCACCAGAGAGCCCAAACCAGTTAAACAACTTAAAGAACTCCTTCAAGAGCAGCAAGAACCTTTTATCCTAGAGCTTTACCTAGTCGAGAAAGGGTATCTCAGACGAAAGAGCTTTAACCCAGGAAATAGCAGATTTAATTGCTGCCATGGAAATTCAAGAAAGTCCCTGAAGAGGTCGGTTAGCTTTGGCCTTGTTGAAAGGAGAAAAAAGGGTATTCCACACTGTTCCAAGGTATTAACAGCTGTATATAATCATGTTATTTCCTTAAATCAGAAGCTCAGAATCAAAAGTTCAAATCGTGGAAATGGAAATGTTAATATTAAAGAGAATAAGGACAGGAATAACCAAGAAGCAGCAGAGTTAGATAGATTTTCTTCTGCTAGCAGTTCTACAGCGTTTAATTCATGTTCTGGAAGTGATGCAGAAGAAACCTCGACTTCACATCATAAAGATCACATTTCATTGACAGCAAAAAACAAGAATCCCAAGTCTTTAACACTCTGCAATCTGATAGAAAACGAGGTATAGGAAACTATATTTTCTTATTGTTCTGTTTATAAAATTTGTTTCTTGAAATATATACAGAACCACAGGCTCTTTTCTTTTGATTAACTTTACTCATAAAGCTAACAGGCTGTTATAGATAGAAAGCAACTTTGGAAGTGTATAGATGAAAATAGGCAGCTCAGCCCTGTATCTGTACTAGAAGAGGTAGCTTCACACAGAGGTTCACCACTTCACAACAGTTAGTATCTTTATTTACAAATTTAACTTAATATTAATCCATAGTTTTCCTCTCTGGTGTTGAATTCTTGTTGTATTTGTTCTTATAGATAAAACAGAGTATTTCAGTCCAATAGAAGAAAAGAGTTCTTCAAAAACTCTTAGTTTTCTCCCCAGGAAAGTTACAGAAGACCCCATTTTATCAGCTTCCCTATGGAAAATACTTGTCCATTCATCAAGTGAGAAAGCAACTTCAACAGGAGTCCCAGAAGTACAGGAGCTTGTAGTATCTGATCATTCTCCAAAATACCTGAAATCTAAGACAGTTTTGCAGCAAACAAGACAACTTCTTTTTGATTGTGTAAGGGAGATAATAGAGACGCAAGGAAGGAAGAAGAAGCAACGACAGCAGCAACCTCAGAAAGAATATTTGGCATCAGATGAGATTGGCAATCTCATTGGAGAAAAAATAAAGTTGTGGGGAAAACAATCAGAAAAGGAATTCAACTTGACAGAACTGTTGGAATTGGAATTTGTGGATTCAACCCAAGAATGGATTGGCTATGAGCCGCAGAAGAGGGAAATTGGATTTGAGATTGCCAACACAATTTTAGAGGATATCAAGAATGAACTTGTCATAGACATGATTGGTTTCTCATCACCAATCACTGGATGCTATGCTGGCATCAAGAATTAATTATTTCTAAGTTCTTGTATTCTAAAACATCACTTTTCCATTCTCCTCGATAAAAATATCAAATATCAGCTAATATATGTTGCTACCATACAAGTGAAGTAACTCCAAACTCTTATATACATACAAAGAATTTAATATGAATTTATTTTTTCACTGTAATATCAAGCTTGTCACCCACACAGAATTACCATGGCAATAAGAAAATCATGCACTTTAAGGGGACCACGCTTTGCCAAATGACAGCCCTGGATCTACTCCAGTCAAGGTGATAAAGAGCTAAGGTCAAGGCTCATTGAAAAAATTTGTCTAGCTGACGACGATGTTTAAACTACCATGAATAGAGGAAATTAATTTAGGTTCATTTCTTCAATCAACTTACGCAGATGCTATATGCTTTGACGGCTTGGATCTTACAACGATGTGGTGCTCAATATTTCGTATTTGGTGCCACGCTTCTAAAGCTGTAATCATAATTGCTTCCAAAAATCATCTATTTTGTGTAAATGTTTGCCTATTAGCTTCGAGTGAATCCAATTTTATGAAAACCGCGAAATCATTCTCACAGCAAAAAGTTTCCATCCACTAGTTTGCTTGGCATTTACATGCCAAACAACAGTACTAACTATGGTCCCAAACTAAATAAAAAATACTTCATACATCCCTATCAAGGCATAAGTTAATGTGGTGAACCTACTTCCAAAATCTACAACAGCATCGTTTATCTCCAATGCCAATGCATGTTTATACAAGTTGATCACTCTAAGGAAGATTTGGGAACTAGCTGTGAAATTCTTACAATCTCGCTGATGCATTGAAAGTCAGTAATCTGATAATAGGAAAATAGGTGCTACTGGATTTCCCCATCCTCACCAAGTTCGCCATCTTCTAACTCCTCATATCCGCCATTTCTACGGGAACCATCCCGATGATCTCTTTTGTGCCTTTTATGTCGGCTTTCACTATCAGACTCTGGAGTGTATGAATGCTGACCAAAAAAAAATGCCAAAAGAAAATTAAGGTGTTTCCATAATTTAACTACAAACACGAATAAATTCAATACCTTTCTTGATTTCTTGCGGTCACTACCATGTCTGCGTGATTTTTTAGATTCCTCTTTCTCATCCTTGTCGGAGCTTACATCATCAGTAGCACTTTGATGTCGTCTCCGATGTTTCCTATCCTTGTCCTTTTCCCTTTTTTTATCCTCTTTGTGGCCATAACCATCAGTTGCATCAGCATTTTCGCTATCTGTTTCATCCTTTTTTGTTCGTTCCTTCCCTTTTTCCCTCTCACGTTCCTTCTCCTTCTCTTTCTCCTTCTCCTTTCTGTCTTTATCTTTCCGCTTCTCTTTTTCCTCCCTCTCTCTCTCCTTTTTGGCCTGCTAAAAGTAAAATAAATAAAGAAAAGAACTCTGGAAAAATCTGGTACACTCCACAACACAAGATGCATCATCCATGCAAAGGGAAAACCCACAAAGATTCCTCACTTTTTTTTGTAGTACAAGGCAACATAAAAGTACCTTTTCCTCCTCACGCTTGCGTTCCTTCTCTTTAGCCTTTTCCTGCAAGTGTGCAACATATTCCTCAAAAATCTCTCTGCTAAAAGTCTCCTCCCCAATTGATCTGCAAGAAACAAGTAACAGGCAGAAACAATCAGCAAATAAAGAATAAGGGTAAAGCGCACGCTAGAAAGAAGTTCCATACCTGTACTCCTGGCTTTCTTCAAAAAGCAGTTTGCACTCCTCCCACCTAGAAGATGCACTTATTTCCTATGACAGCATAAAACTATTAGGCTCAAGTTGAGACAGAAAAGTTTAATGTAGTGAAAAAGGACTACACGTAATATTTTTCATAACAATATTGCCATACCTTATAAGTATATAATAGTTTAGTGAAGTCATCAGCAAGACGTTGCCGCTTTTTAGCTTCTTTCTCTTCCTTCTCCTTGGCTCTATCAAGTAGCTCATCATATAAAAGCTTCAAAAAATCAACGACAACCAGAATCTTATGTAAGATTACTTGCTGTGCTCATATGCCAACTCAATAATAATCAATGAGAAATGAATTGAAGAGACTCGTAATCAATTATACAATGATAGGGCATCTCAAAACTGGATACTTCCAAAAATGACTATTAAAAGTGACTCTGGGCAGCAAATGGATTAGTAAGAGGTCCCATATAAAGCATGTAACCAAGTACTATGTGGACACCCATGAACAAATGGTGTATGAAATGTAGCAGAAACAAAAATAAAAGGTCTAAGGCACTGTGATCAGAATGGCACCAATGGAGTGATGGACAGGTGGAACAGTAGTGAAATATTGCCCATTAAAGCAAACGTGACCCTGTGCGAGAAAGAGAATTTACAATTTACTCTGATTTAATTCTTAATTTCAATAATTTAGATTCTTCTAAATTTTTCTATCGAGTATTATATAGCCTCCCTGTCTAAGATCTTCCTATTAGTACATTATATGATTTAGGAATTTTCTTAACAAGTAATTCTACAATTTTCATATTTTAGTTGGGTCTCTTAGTAGTTCTACCTCTTTTTCCAAGGGATTTAAACACATTGCAATAATTGGTTTTCATTGAATATAAGTCTATTTCAGGTAAGAATTTATTGCTCTATATCATCAGGTTTTTGTTTTCATAAAGAAAAACATGTTCTAGCAGGCAATTTAACCCACGATTATATTATAAACCACATCCTGAGTTTGATCAATGAACCGGACAAAACCTATATTTCAATTAACAGCTCTCCACAGTACATATTACGAAATTGGGGCAAGCCATGAAATAATTTGAAAGAAAGAACTTCATTTTAGGGGAGTAGTGGGAGTGGGGGGTGGTTAGAATACCTTCAAATTGGTAAGAACTTCATTTTGGAGGAATGGGGGGGTGGGGGTGTGGGGGGGCGGTTAGAATACCTTCAAATTGATATCTGATATTGGTGGGGAACCAACATCATCAGAAATTGCAGTTTTGAAGTCTTCAAATGTCCAAGTTGATGTCATGGTAACCTGAGAATACAAATGTTAGAAATTTTAAAATAACAACAGAAGCCAAAGGAAGGTGTATGTCTTACCCTCCCTGATTTCATTGCATCCTTTATACGAGTTTTGTCATCATGATACTGCAAATGTGCGAGCAGAAAGATTAGATACAAGTTGTAAATTCCCAACTAATTCGAGCAGGGGGAAGGGCAAAAAAAAGGCAATCAGAAAGCAGTGGTGCTAGGGTAACGTAAATCTTGAAGGCCCATATGCTTTAGATATGGAAGAGAGAGGGAGAGAGAGAGAGAGAGAGAGAGAGAGAGAGGGCCACAACAATGTAAAAAAATTAGTAGTAGAAAAAAGGGGTAAAGCATAAAGAATAAAGAGAATTTAAAAAAAAAAAGAATCGCCCATGCAGTACATATATACTAGTAAAAGTCACAATAACTTGATACACATAATAAAGAGCTCAAATTTAAAACACAATTTGAGCCACGCAAGACCACATTCACAAAGCTTATCACCGTGAGGACTAAACCAATTGGTTGTTAGAAATAGATACAAACATGCACACCACTTAAATTGGACATTGCAGTGCGATCACGAAGTGACGGCAATAAATGTGTGGTTATAATAGTAAAGTCATATCAGAAGAAGCATGAATTCTTGAGTCTGACAGCCAGCAATTGAAACTCACACTCAAAACAAAATTGAGACCTTTTATAAACCAAAATAAAGATTTCACCTTATCCTGCTACTTTTTCTAATCTATAACTATTTTTTTTTTTTTTCAATAACAGACACCCTCCCCCAACCAAAAAAAAAAAAAAAAAACCTACTCTCACTTATTTATTTGGGTGATCTGCTAATCAAATTCAGGACAAAATCCATGGCCATGCCACAAAGCGAGTTACCTGTTTTTCTAATTCCTCAGCAACATCCTCAAATAAATCCTTTGGTGTCGAACCAGAGATATTTGCTGCAACAGCATTATATTGAGGCAAATCTTTAATCTGCAACCAAAAGAAAAAGTATCAAATACATTAACCAAATCTGTTCCGCATGCAATGTCACTTCATTTTCTATTTAGCAAGCAACTTTTCATGTTTGTCTCCACAACAAATTAAGTTTGTACCTTTGAACAATAGTCAAGCCAGTTAGTTTTTGCTGTAAGAGAGCCATCAGCAACATGGTCTTGCAGCAATTTGCGAAACTCATCCCGGTTTTTGCGCTCAGCCCGTCTCACTTGTTCCTTTTATATGGTAAAAAATTGAAGATGAAAACATGCACATCAAGAGAATTACTGAAAATGTTAACAGATCTACCTTTTGTATCTTCTTCTGTTCCTCTTCTTCCTTCTCCAGGTCACGGATATAGTCCTGCCACAAACACTATCAGTATATATTCCAAAACATCAAATGGTTGATGAGCAAAAGGATATACCTGGAAAATGAGTAGGCGGTCAAGTTTTTCAAGACGCAAGCACCTTTCATCATCCTCCAAGCGATCTTCAACTTTCCGCCACAGGCTATTCACCTGCAAATGAAATACTTATCAAGACAAGGTTCGGGAATAAAATATATCATATATATTTCCCACATTCCTCCAGAAATACCTTAATGAAGTCGCAGGATTCCAGAAATTTTTTATATTCTGTTACATTTCGCCTGTGGTCCTCTGCAGCCTTTTCCCTTTCCTGAAACATATACATTAAACATATATTATAGGAAATGAATTTAGTGGACAATGTCATAGGCATCATCGATGCTCTTTGGACACCCAAATGAGAATGATAGAACACAGAAAACATAACAGAAGGGAAAGGACAAAACATATGATTCAAAGGCAATTTGTTTCCCATGCATAAAAAAGAAAATGTGCAATAACTATAGATAATAAATTTGTATTTGTCAAATGAAAAAACCATATATTCTAATTATAAATCCTATAATTTCACTGAATTACACGTAGGGGCTCATTCACATTTAGGTTTTTTACTATGTTTTGCATCATAACAATTATCATGTAAATTCCAGATAGACAAGGATCATAATTCACACTTAAATGCACATGTGCTCATGCATGAAAGAAATAAGTTCAGATCTATACACCTTCCTCCCAAGTTCCACAATGTAGCTGTCAAAAAGATCCTCCCTATCTCTGGCTTTCTCAACAGCCTTGAACCGTTCATCATTTTCAAACAAACTTACAGCTTTGCTGATTGAAAAAAAAAAAAAAAAAAAATTCAGCTAAAAAACGTTTATTCAAATGAGACAAACACTACCAGCAGAGTCGAAGACTATACAGTGGAGGTGCTAATCTCTAAGCCCCCCTCCCCCCACCCCAAAACCGGTAATAAAAATGTTAGGGTTCAAGGCAAGCAACCATAACTGAAAACAATCTCTTTAAATTGAAATTTTTTGCATTTTTGCATCAAAAAAAAAAAATCGAAAAATTGAAAAATTGCAAAACTTAATAATTTTGAATCTACAAAAATTACAGAGGAGCTGAAAAAACCAAAAAGTCAACTTTCTGATACCCAAAAACTAAGTCACTTGAACCGAAAACAACCCAAAATGACTTGACCATATTGCCACCTCTACCACATAGAAAGGGACAAAAGTTGATTCAAATAGAATGGAGAGAGATTTAAACCTCCATTTCATGGATGATGTGAGTTCCTTGGACTCCTGGAAAGAGAACAAAAGCAGCAAAAAGCATTAAATAATCAGAAATGCAAAGGAGGGAGAAGAGGAGGTTGGCTAACGGGAAAATGAAAAGAAGTAGACATCCTCAGCTCTATGGAACATACTTCCAACATCTTGGTGAATTCCTCTCGAGCTCTTTTCTGCCTCATGCGCCTCTCCTCAGCTTCTATTTTTCTTCTTTGACCCAAGTACTAAAGCATAACAAATAGTTGTTTTGTATAAACAGTAAAAATTATTGATGTGCAAATCAAAGTTCTTGGGCAGTTAAAGAAATCAAATGCAACGTTTACCTCATTAAATGCTTGCTTCCGTTCCCCAAGTGTTTTTAGGGCACTATATCTCTTGTCATTAACAATCTCTCTCATTGTCTAACACAATATCAACATCAATGAGAATCACTCAGGAAGAAAGAGGGAGAGGGAGGGGGGTCAGAAAGAATATAATGCAATCATGGTACCTGCTCCCAAGTCCAATCAGACTGAACGTTAGCAGATTCCAGTAGAGCTTTGAATGCGTTTTTTGCCTCCTAAACATTAAAATATATATATATATGTGAAATTGCACATCAGTGAACAACAAAGATGCCAAAGAAGACTGCAATAATCATCATTGTTTGCCAATTTTTTGAAATAAATGGAAAAGGCATGTGAAGAGAAATAAATAATGGACAATTGCCAACAGAAGCATGGAAGGGAAGGGAAGGGAAGGGCAATTAATTTTGGGTTGATACCAGTTTATTCGCAAACACTAAAGGTTCATCCAGTGTTTTCTCCTCCGATGGATTTGCAATGCTTTTTCCAGCAATCACTGTTCGTTTTTTCACCTCCTGCCAGTAACAAAATACATGCACATTAAACAAAGAAAATTTTATCTTATAGGTGCACACGTACTTTTCATGATAGAAGAATTTTTAACTTTCCATATAAGCAACAACTGAAACATCCTTGCTATGGAATAAAAACCCAGACAATTAATATTCTCATGAAATATTTTCCCAAGACCAGAACAACCTTTGTTGAGGTATTACACATAGACACAAAGTTATCAATCCTCTTTTCCACACAATATGAGCAGCTATGCCAATTGCAGCTAAAGTTGAAAACTGCAGACCCAACTAATAACTTTCAGAAACAGCCTTGGAAGAAATCATCATACCTCAGAATCAAGTAAGGATACACCATCTACAGAACTTGCAGCAACTTGAGGTGCAAGATTATCAAAGCCACTTCTGTCATAGTTAAAAATCAAGCAAGCAGCATCCAAATTAAATGATAGTTACAAATCATTATGGGCCATTTAAAAATTGAAGCAGCAAAAGAATTCCATACGATGATGATGTCTTGGCATTAACCAAATCAGCAGTAACACCAATACTCCCTGAAACAGCAGTGGGTAAAAGTGTCATGGTTACCACAGGGGGTTGGATGCCAGCAGCATTTGCAATTGTAGGTTGTGCCACAGGCAGGGTTGATGAACCAGTAACTACCAGTGCAGGATTAGAAACGCTGGAAACAGGTGTGACTGGCATTGGGCTTGAAGGTACTTCAAATAATGTTGAAGAGCTGGAGCCAGCTGAAATAGCTGTGTTAGATGTTTCACCCAAGGTAACAGCAACAGTAACGGAGGTGTGAGAAGCTGCATCAGTGTCTGATTGGGTTCCATGGCTAACTGCTTGTTGAGCCTGTTCACGAGCTAACTGCAAACAAATTTTTAAGAATGTGACATCAGAAATGCAACATGCAAATCAGGAAAACAATGAGCAACAGATCAGACTAGCATACCTTCAATTCATCAGGGATTGACCACTTAGATTGCTTTGTAACCTTGTTATAGTAATATCTGCAAATGTCACCTCCTGATTAAATAATGATCTTAAAGAGTGGAAAAGGGCATAGTAGAAACAGGTTACAACAAAATATGTATGATATGAAGGACTAATAATGAAAAAGTCATAATTTACTTTTTTCCCTCTGGGGTGGTGAACTCCTTCCAGACAGTCGATGCATCAGCCCTCTGTCACAGTGACAACGATTATCAATTGAAGAAACCAAATTAATAAGAAACAATATAAAGTCAATGAGAGGTATGACAAGTACAGTAGTACATGGTCAAAACGACAATGTAACAAAATCCTATTCTGGCAAAAAAGAAAATGTGACAAACATGAATTTTATTTACTTCCTAAAAGAACACAATGACAAAATGGTTTTCCACCCAGACAGTTTCTAAAAATAGAAACATCAATCATTTTTCCAGTCCATCAGTCATAAGTTTGTAATTTTAATAGTTATGACAAGCACACAAGTTGGTAGCAGTATTCTATCTAAGCAAACATGCCTTGCAGAAGAATATTAACTACCAGATGAGAGGCAGGTCAGACATTCACAAATCTACTAGCTTTTCACCAAATCAAATTGGTCAAGCTGACTTATATCAACCTCAAACACTCGAGATTGCTATATTAAGTTCAATTTTTTACTAAGATACCAAAATTAATACTTTACAGCTATCCAAGATGTCACTGTTATGTAAAAACAAGCAACATTAGCTATAAGTAAAGCTAAGTAATTGGCAGTGGAAACTATGATTCTTCACTCATTATTTGGTTGTAACTCTACCTCAATCCACATGCAATATAAAGTCAGAAAAGTGCAATTCAAGCATTTTCCAGACCATGGAACCAATTTATAAGAAATTGCTAGTTTACTAACAGTTTTTTTTTTTTTTTTTTTCTAAGGGGGAGGGTGAGGAGATTATATTAAGCCAAATGACTTCATAGATAGATGAAAAAATGACAGAAAACGAATCCCAGAAAAGACCACAACGATGGAACTATAGCACATACAATTTTAGTTGTTTTAAACTCTATCTCATCCCTCTTAACATAATTTCAAGAAATCAACAGATAACTAGGTACGATGACAATGTTTGATTGCCAGAAAGGACCAAACACTACCAACCATTGCTTGTAACCTGAGAGGTCCAAGATCCAGGTCAATGAGACTTTAGGCAAAGATTAAAAAAATAAAAAAAAAATCTAAAAAATAAGTGGTAATAAAGATTTAAGAAGGGTTTCAAAGGGAAAGCCTAAAGAAAATTAGTCAACACCTCATGCAACTGCATCTAGTTTGCCCAAGGCACAAACTGACCATCGAGGTAGCATATTGCTATATCTTTGAATTTTTGTGGAAGCTTCATTTGCATCCAATTTCCATTAATAGGTATTTAATCATATTTCTCTTTTCTCAGCTATTCCTCACATTACAATTATTTTAACCTTAAGAAAATGAGGGGAAAAGGGCAAGCCATAAATTTCTATGCATAAAATATGCATCATCATCAAAATGAGGGAAAAATAAATAGATAAAGAAGATAAAGTCAACAACCAATTGGAATTGATTTTTTTTAAAAAAAGAAAAAGAACTTGAGGTGAGGCACAAGAAGCACCAGCTATCCAGAATTCCATACCTCTCAAAATCAGGACCACAACATACCTGTGGAACTCTAATAGGAATCACAACCATCAAACAAGTCACAGACGAAAAACCAAAGAATGCAAAGCTAAATATTTGAAGAGGAAAAACAATATATAGTGACAATAGGACATAGATGAGTTAACATAATAATAGTAAAACTAAAAAGAATGTGACTCCAAAAATTGGATGACAGGATAACATCAAAACACCAGGATAGGTAAACCATAATTATCTTATCCAACAATGAACATGCAGGACCAACGGCAGGAAATACAGACAACTTGATAGATAAACGAAAGAAAAGATGAGCAACCTTATACTCTTCTTGAAACTTCAGAAGGGCATAAGGAACAGAAATCATTAACACTTAACCTGGTTAAGCATATTCAACTGACAATTACACATAACAATTTTCCCCATATGACAAATAAGATGTAAATAACAAAATATTGCCTGCCTTGGGGAAGTGAAAGCCTGTCTTCAAAGTGAGCATATAGAGCAGTCGTTAAATTTCTCCAGATTTGCCATGACATCTACAGACCAGTAATGAAACATGCAAGGAAAAGGAGAATTTGAATAAAACAAATTTGATCAACTTAAGGGTGTCTATAATTCTAACAGCCATAGAAGGAAACACAGTTTTGAACAAATGACAAAATATATTGAGACATGCCTTGCAAGTAATAGAGACCACATTTAAGGTAAACAAATAGCAACAATTTGAGATGACTCACCTCAATTGCTGTCATCAATTCAAAGGGCTTCTCCCAACTAGATTGTTTTGTTCTCTTGTTGTAGTAATATCTGGAAAAACACATTCACCAGCTGCTAAATATCATATAAGGAATGGTTATGTCTTAAACGATGTCTAGACAAATCAAGATAGTGTGCAATAATTATGAACTCCAATAACTGAGCATGAACTCTTTTAAGAAAGAAGTACTAGAATCACAGTTACAACAAAAACCAAACCTCCTCCCATCAGAAGCTGTATGCTCTTGCCAGTCAGATGAAGACTGTTGATTACTGCTGGGAACAATTACTGCCTGAAACTCCAAAAAAGAGGCATATAAATTAGGTAACAGTTAACCATAGCCAGTGAGGTTTCAAAATTCAGTGACTATTAATGGCTGCAAAATGATGCCTACAACAAACAACCCAAGAAAACATTAAGTCTGAGAATTTAGACTAAATCAGACTGTAAACTATAACCACATGTGCTACCTAGAAAATTAAAACGTCTTTTGCAGAAGAAATAATTTTATCGGTAAAATCTTTTCCCGGGGAGCACAGATGGTCAGTGAAACACAGTTTACAATACATTATCCATCCTTAGAGCCCACTAGGCTTTCTTAGTGATTTTTCATGTTGAAATGCCCAAATCAGCTACCTAGACAAGTGAAAGAATCATGAAGCAAACTGATGGCTTGCTTATTACAAAATATCATCTTCTCCAAATTTATATGACCATGACGACATTAAAAACAAGTCCTACCAAATGCGCAACAGTTCATGGAGGAAAAAAAATTTAGGCATCTCTAACGGCACATGACATCATTAGAGTATTAAGCAATAATCAAACATTAGTAAATAAAATATGCCCAAGAACAAAAGCAAGAAAGAGGGCACATACTGGATCTGTGGAAGAGGACACAGAAGGCTGTTGAACAGTTGGCTGTACTGCTGTCGCAAGTGATCCACCATTGCTTCCAGAGGACAACCAAGGCTGACCCCCTGCAGGTACAATAGGTGCATGCATTTGAGGCATCAGCTGAAACTGGGATGATGCAATGGCATTATTTTGTGGCTGGCCAAAAGAAGATGGTGCAAACTGAAATATACAGAATTGTGCAAGTGAAAAGGTATTCTACAAAATCAAGCAAGTAATACATACAAGGAATGCAGTGGAGATCTTACTGTATATGGTGAAGAGAGAGGAATTCCAGAGGTGCCCAACCCAGGTACCTGATTACTTACAGGGGGGGCAGCTTGTTGCAACTGTGGTGGGCCAGAAGTAAGCGGCCTATTCGCATGAGCATAGGCCAAGGGTACAGCTTGTGGAGAAGGTGTAGCATGGCCAGGTTGGTTCGGCCATGGTGGCAATTGCTGCATTGGTTGAGAATACTGCATTTGCTGACTTTGACCAGCTGGCATCCCTACATTAGAAGAAGGCACTCCTTGTCCCACAGGCCGAAACTGTTGGGGAGCCACCGGAATGAATGGCTGTCCCTGCTGCGAAGGAACTACTGGTCGAAACTGCAATTGAGTATACAGACATAGCACTTGCAACTAAATCATACAAAAATATAAGAGAAAGAAAAAAACGAAAACGAAGAAAAATAACTTGCAAATACATGGATTACCCAAATTTAGTGGATCCAAGGATCCTATAACAGAAGGCCTGAGTGGCTTACCCACTCACCCCCCACACAAACATATAGAGTAAAGGGGACAGAGAACAAAACATCATATGTTCATATGACAATAAAAGAAAACACAAATAAGTAATTTCCATAATGTACACAAAACTGATGAAAACCATTGCCCAGCTTAAAGATTATGGAGGAGGAGCAAAATTCAAAGAAGCATAAGAAGCAAATTTCTCCATGAAACCAAAACAAGTCATATATGAACATCATCCAGTTAAATGAGTTTACTCGAGCCAAAGAGCAAGGTTCTCGTTCCAATATAACTAACAAAAAGGGTGGAAGACCAGTCAGCATTAATATTTTGGGAAATGCATAGGTCCAACTGGATAGCCCTAGAATTTCCAGAGACACCATTAAACCTTACAAAATCCAAATTTTAACCTTCTCAATGAAACCAAGGACAGAGTTGAACTTGCTTAAATTATAAGCTCAGAAATTACTAAACCAGAAGCCAGATCAGATTTCTGTGAAAATTATTGCTAATTATCCCTTTTGCAATATAATGTTATAAACATAAGGCACATGCTTGCATGCACACGCGCACAAAAATAAGCAGGTTGTTATGGCTGAGTCATGTTGAGATTTTGGATATTACTCAACCGAACTCCGCCCTTCCACTTTTATTTCCAAAAAGATTGTATTCCTCTGTTCATTAACAATAAAACCAAAAGTTAAACCAGATTAGGTACACTACCTGGGTACCAGAAGATTGAGAACTATTGTCCATTGCAGCACATATGCAACCTCAAATAGCTGCAACAATAAGTAACAATATGGTTAATAACTTAGGCCAAACATGGCTCAAATTCAAACATAGAGCCGAAAAACAAGGGATATGATTCATAAACAGAATGATGTCAATGTAGAATGTGTTCGTGGGGTTGACAAGCTAGTCAAGTTCGCTCACCTGATAATTAGTTAAGCACCTATATATCACAAATTCAGTGTATTGCATATGATATCAACACTATCAAATAGACCCATGGAAAAATAACTAATCTTATATATTTAACCATAGCCCCTATTGTCAACTTTATAATGTGAACGTCCTCATATGTATATCATATGCATATAAATTTCTCATTTTAGGCAACCTCTGATTGGAAAATGAATTTAATGGCTAGAATTAACTCCAGGTACAAAATCATTAGAATTTTCTATATGCCCTCTTTTAAATACCTTTTCCATATGAATATTTAAATTATGTAACCAATTGTTGATATAATTAAAAAAAAAAAAAAAAAAAAAAGCTGCTGATCATGTGATTTATAAACATTATTAAATCCCAGGAGCTGTCATCATTCATCAACTAAGCTTACTCAAAACTTTTTCTATTCAATCTTAAAATTCAATAGTTATAAGCTTAATGATAAGGTGGATTTCTGCTTGAAATAATCAAACACCCGTGAATTCGATTAAAAAACATTTCGCATTTCTTTTTTCTTTTCCTTTGCACTGAATAATTTTTCCAACCAAAATATGAACGCAGAGACGATACCAGAAAGTTTTAAATTGCATCCAAAATAAAGCCAGATTGAAAAAAATAAATAAATACATTACCTACAGTTGAGGCTGAAGGAACCAATTGCTCGGAAAAAGGGTTCAGAGCTGGCTCCGATTGAGTCTCAGGTGTTAGGGTTTAAGTGGAAATAATAAAACGCTCGCAAGGATTTGTATTTTTGGAAGAGAGAATTGAAGCAGAAATTTTTGCTTTTTTCTGCGTTTATAATATTTATTTATGGTTTTCCGAAAATAACCCCACATATCTGCCCCAATTCACTATAATAGAATAAAAAAGAATAATAGGTCGTCAACCGGTATGCATGAGTCGGATCCGTTTCAAGTCGGGGCAAGGATCCGATGCTATCAAGTACTTTCATATTGGAGATGCATCTAGATCAAGGTATATTTGGTTCAAACTCTGGAATCAAAACCATAGTCAATGCAGAATTAGAAATAAAATGATTGTTTTGCACGAATGTTTTGTTCAACATGAAATCAAAACCTGATTCCTTGAAACTGTTTGGCTCTAAAACTGGAATCAGAATCCAATTCCTTTTAAAGTTACGTGGTTCTAAGGCTGAAATTGGAATCAGCTCACAAATTTTCATTCCATGCCTTCGTACTGGGAAATATATAGAACATGCAATATTATAATGACATATGTATCATTAAACATATGCTTCATATTAAAATAATATTATGGGTAAATTATTATTTAGTTTCTGAAATTTTATCTAATTAACTATTTAATTTTTGTATTTTGTGAAATTGACTATTTAATTCTTGAGATTTTATTTCGTCAATGAAATTTGTTTTCTGTCCAAAATCTATTTAATTTATTGTTAAATTAAGGTAAAATTGTGAAAATGTAGAAACTAAATAATTAATTAGGTTAAACTTCATAGACTAATTGTAATTTGAATAAGGCCATTTTTGCCATTTTACCTTTATTTTAATGGTAAATTAGACAAATTTTAGACAAAATGATTAACAAAATGAAATTTTAGAGATTAAATTAATAGTTAGTTTCACAAAATGCAGGGATTAAATAATTAATTAAGTTAAATCTTAACGACTAAATAGCAATTTATCCCAATGTTATTTATTGAGTTTTATTTAAATGGATGGAAGAAATTTGGGTTTAATTGAGAGATATGTTAGAATGTCTTCACTAATTTTAGTTTATGAGTTATTTTTAAATATTTGTTAAAATTTAGTTTTAGATTCATGATACAAAACCATTTTACTCTATTAAAATATTTTATTTTTAGTGTTCAACTTATGTATATATATCTATAATAATTTAATTTCAAATCATCAAGTAGCAAAAGAATAAAATAATAATTGTTTCTTTCTATTCTACTTGTTAAATTTATTGTTATTTATCTCTTTATAAATCATCAATAAGTATCAGAGCCAGTTGATCATAGATTGTATTTTTTGACATTTGTGTACAAAATAACTGTAAAAAAAAAATTTTATCTTGTGCACAATTGGAACTGTGAAGTTTTATTATTTTAGAACCATACTTACTTGGTTAATTGTGACGCTACTCAAATCAAGTCATGATAACAGAGTCAAGTAATGTCGGTGTTATTAAAAAATTGAATAATAATAATTATAGCATGTGGAAGACTTGCATAAAATTATGCTTGCAAGGTCAAGATCTGTGGGAGGTTGTTGCTATGACAAAGGTCGCATCACCTCCAGAAGATGATACTGGTAATCTTAGAAAATAAAAGATTAAAGTTAGAAAAGCTATGTTTGCAATCTATAATACTATAGAAGAGAAAATGATAGAGTACATTAGGAAAGCTGTCACACCTAAACAAGCTTGGGATTCTCTTATTTCTCGGTTCACAAAAAGAAATGATACAAGACTTCAATTGTTATAAAATGACCTAATGTCTATCTCACAACGGGATATGATAAGTAATCAATATTTTACCAAAACTTCAATTGTTATAAAATGATGTAATGTCTATCTCACAATGGGATATGATAATTAGTTAATATTTTACCAAGGTGAAATCCTTACGTCAAGAAATTGCTAAGTTGGATGAGACATCTAAAATTATTAGTGAAAGAATGAGGCAAATTATCATACATGGCTTGCGTCCCAAGTATAGGTGATTTGTTGCTACAGTTCAAGGTTGGCCAACACAACCTTCAATTAAAGAATTAGAGAATTTATTGGCAAGCCAAGAAACTCTAGCAAAACAAATCGCTGAAGTGTCCTTAAGTACCAAAGAAGTTGCATTTTTGCTAACAAAAGAAAGAATCAACCTCGTGATATGAATAAAGGAAAGATACAAGAGAATCCACAATCAGGAGTAGCTCAACATAAGCAATAACAACACAATAGATAGTCTAAAAAGTTTAGATATTAAAATGGCGAATGTTTCAATTGTGGTAAGATGGGACATTATGCAAGAGATTGCTTGTCTAATAAGAAATCTATTGAAAGTAATTCAACAACAATAAGCAATCATCACTAATATGAGCCTAAGTGGGATGCTGAAGCATTGTTCATAACCATAAAAACAATGCAAGAGAAGGAGTATACGAATTCAAAAGTTATAGAAGTTCCTAACCTCATGGCAACTGCAATAGATGAAGAAGAAGAGTAGGCCTCTAATGCTTCTACTTTTCATAGAATTAATTATAAAAATGATTGGATTTTTTATTCTGAATGTTCTAGTCATATGATAAGAGAAAAGGAGAAGCTCTATAATATTTCAAAGTACAAAGGCAAATGAGTTGTAGTGACTATAAATAACTCACGACTACCAATCACTCATATTGGAAACACAGTGATTGATTCATGTCGAATGAAAAAGAATCTTGTGTCAGTTTCACAACTTACATATACTGGAAAATTTGTTGTATTTGGCCCAAATGATGTTAAGGTTTGTTAAAACAATTGACACACCAATAATGGAAGGACAAAAGATGGACTTTATATATATCATGATTGCAAATGAGGCTTATGCTGACAAGACAAGGCGAAACGAGACAACTGATTTATGGCATGCACGGTTAGGACATGTCAACTATCACAAGTTGAAGATAATGATGAACAAGTCTTCATTAAGAGGATTACCTAATCTTAATGTTCGCACAAACACGTCTATGTTGGATGTCAATATGGAAAGGCACATCATCTTCCATATGAGGAGTCATCTTTTAAAGCTAAACAACTATTAGAATTGATCCACACTTAGATGTATTTGGAAAGGTGAAGCAATCCTCAGTCAATGGTATGCACTATATGGTGACATTCATTGATGACTGTTCAAGGTACATCTAGGTGTATTTCACGAAAGAAAAATCTGAAACTCTTGCAAAATTTAAAGAGTTTAAGTTAATGGTCAAAGGTGAAGTTGGAATGAAAATTCAATGTCTCCATACTGATAACGGGGGAGAATATATGTCTGAAGAATTTTCCAGTTACCTTCTTCAATGCAAAATTTGATGACAGTTGACTTATCCAAACACACCACAATAAAATGGTGTTGCAGAAAGGAAGAACAAGCATCTTGTAAAAATATGTCGAAGCATGTTGCATGCTAAAAATGTTCCTAGCAAATTTTGGGTGGAATGCATGAGGATGGCAGTCCATATAATCAATAGACTTCCACAACCAAAGATGGGATTCATTTCTCCATTTGAAAACCTTTGGAAGTTGAAACCCATAGTTAGCCATTTCAAAGTATTTAGTTGTGTCTGCTATCATATTTGTTCCTGATCATTTGTGTGGCAAGTTTGATAAGAAGGCTATCGAGTGTATATTCATTGGTTACAATGAAAATAGGAAAGGATGGAGATGTTGTAATCCTACAACTGATAGGTGCATGTCATGTCTCACGAAATGTTGTGTTTGACGAGACATCAACATAGTAGATACTAGAATATGTTGCACTTCCTCAATTAAAAAAAGTAGAACAATTTTAAGAAAATGAGAAGGTAAAAAAGATCCAACAAACTTTAGATATTGCAATACAATCATAATCTTAAGAAACGCCATGGCAAATGAGTGTTAATCAAAAAATAGAAACAAAAAGCCAACCATTAGAAGAGGTGTTAGATTAAGAAGATCAACTAGGCTAAAAAAAACCAAATCCCAAGTATGCCAATATTGCATTGGTGAAAGAAGAAAGAGAGCCAACATCTTTTAAAGAGGTATCGTGGAAGGTTGAATAGAGAAAAGCCATGGAAGAAGAGATTAAAACTCTTTTTGAAAATCAAACTTGGGACCTAGTTCCAAAATCCAAAGATGTGAAACCCATATCATACAAATGGGTGTATAAGATCAAGACTCATTTGGATGGATCAATTGAAAGATTTAAAGCTCATTTGGTGGCACAAGGTTTTTCACAGTAGCATGGATTAGACTATGATGAGACATTTAATCTAGTAGCCAAGATAGCAATAATTCATGTTTTGTTGACACTTTCAGTAAGTAAATCATGAAACTTATGGCAAATGAATGTGAACAATGCTTTTTCTGAATGGAGTGCTTGATTGAGAAGTGTTCATGGAGCAACTAAAAGAATTTGAGAACAAACTTTATCCTAAATATATTTGTAAATTAAAAAAGGCATTGTACAGGTTAAAACAAGCCCTCTAGAGCTTGGTATGCAAGATTGTTGAATTTCTCATTCATAATGGTTATACAATTACATCAGCGGATTCGAGCTTATTTGTCAAAGCTCAAGAAGGAAAGCTAGCAATAATCTTAGTCTATATGGATGATCTTATCATAACTAGAGATGATAAGAAAGAAATCCACTAGATAAAAGAGAATATATCGATTTGCTTTCAAATGAAAGAACTTAGAGAGCTAAATCACTTTCTTGGATTGGAAATAGAATGCATAGAGGAAGGAATTTTCTTTTGTCAACAAAAGTATGCTAGAGATCTTCTCCAAAAATCTGGAATGCTTGATTGCAAACTTCTTACTCTTCCAATAGAAATGAACTCCAAACTGAGTATAGAAGAAGGGAAAGGTTTAAAAGATTTTATAATGTATAAATAGATAATTGGTAGTTTAATTTATATGACACTTACATGACCAGATATTGCATTTGTAGTTGGAATTGTTAGCCAATTTATACAAAATCCTAAAAAGCCTCACCTAGAGACAGCTTGAAGAATTTTGAGATACATCAAAAGAACACTTGATATTGGTTTATTCTATGAGAGTGGTATAGTTTTACAAATTGAAAGGATATTACGGCGCTGACTATACTAGTGATTATGACACACAAAGGTCAATTGCTGGTTATATATTCAATATGGGTTTTGGAGCTATTATTTAGTCTAGTGAAAGGTAACCAACAGTGTCACTTTCAACAACAAAGGTAGAATATCGAGCAGTGATAATGGCAGCATAAGAAAGCACTTGGTTAGCACAATTGATGGAGAATTTGCACTAACTAATAAATTACCCAATTCCATTGTATTGTGATACTAGTCAACAATCTGCTTAGTTGAAAATATAGTCTTTCATGCAAAGACAAAGCATATGAAAGTACAATATCACTTTATACGAGAAAATACTATAGCAGAAGAAATCAAAGTGATTCAAGCAAAGACAAAATATCAACTAGCAGATATTTTTACGATGAGCTTAACAATGAAAAGTTAGAAAAATTCCAAAAATAACTGAAGATGATTTCAAGGAAAAGTTTAAAAAAAAAATAGTAACGAGGACGAGTGTTAAAATATCATTACTAATTTTAGTTTATGAGTTATTTTTAAATGTTTTTTAAAATTTAGTTTTAGATTCATGATACAAAACCATTTTACTATATTAAAATAATTTATTTTTAGTATTCAACTTATGTATAAATATATGTGATAATGTCATTTCAAATCATCAAATAGCAAAAGAATAAAATAATAATTGTTTCTTTCTCTTCCACATGTTAAATTTATTATTATTTATCTCTTTATAAATCATCAAGATCTTATAAGTGTGAGATCTCGCCCGAATACTCCTCTCTCGCTCAAGAAAATTTGTCTTAAGGAAATGCGAGCAATTTTTAAGAAGATCGTGGAATGAGTTTTGGTACTCATGATTGGAACGGCTATCGTTTAGAAAATTGATTTTTGGTTTTGAAAATGATTCAGGAGTTGCCATCCTAATTTATTTTAAATAGAAAAATTAAGGACAAACCCAATTTGTGACTCCAATAAAAACTCAATTTGTGACCCCAATTTATTAATTTTGCAATTAATTTATCTAAGAATAAAAATCACTAGTTTTTAAACCAAGCTAAGCTCGGGGACTCGATTTTAATTAAATAATCTAAATTTGGCTCTTAAATTTAATTTAACTTGGAAAATTAATTTTATGGATGACAAATATTATATGATAATTATAATATCATAATTAATGCATGAACATGGCATGACTGTATAGAGAAAAGTAAAATAAAATATCTACAAATTAAAGAGACTGTTCCCTTTAGTCCTTATGGATTTTAGAAGAACCATATAGTTGCTGCTTAATTCCAAATTAAACTAATTATATAAATTAATTAAAAAAGGAGAATACGGATTGATTGGATTTAGATTTGCAATTTGAATTTAAATTCTAAACATGTCTACGTATCCCATTGAATTGGAGATCAAAACTCACGTAGTTCATTCCACAATTAAATGGAGGGTTTAAAGGTTGATTATATTGATTTTGATTTGGATGTTTTGAGAGTGAGAGTAAAAAGGTTGTATCTTTGTTTTTGGTGAGTAAGGGGTTTTGTCAAAACCGGATGATTAAATTGATTAAAAGATTGATTAATTAATTAAAATGATAAAATAGATCGATGGATTAATTAATTAATTAATTAATTAAAATGATTAACTAGTTAATTTGGATAAAGGGTGGAAAAAAAGAATTAATTTGATTTTAAAAAAAATGATTAATTAATTAATTAAAAAGATTAATTAATTAATTGAGTGATTAATTTTAATTTTAGAAAAGGGTTTTAGTTAATTAAAAAGATTAATTAACTTGGTTAAGGTGAGATAATTAATTAATTAAAAAGATTAATTAATTAATTAGAGAGGGGTTAGAGAGAGAAGAAGAAAGTGAGCAAATGGATAGCTAATCTATAAATGCTCAGGGGGTGAATTGAAATGAGAAATGGGAGGGCCTATTTATAAGCAAATGAGGTAAGGAGTAGTTTAAGAAAAGGAAAAGTGAAAAGACAAGGAAGGATAGCACTAGAAATGCTGAAAAAATCATAATAGAGGACAAAATCAAAATTTTAGAGGGCAAAATGGGGACCAACCACTGGAGAGGCCCAGCGGTGCTGCAGGTGTTACAGGTGGCCACTGCTAGATAGACTAGCACTGCCTTAGACATTCGGCAGTGTTGCCCTAGACATTCGACAGCAACTGACATGGCAGGCTCTTTTTCTTTTTTTCTTTTTTTTTTAGATATTGATGTTGGTCTATATTAAAAAACTACACGGCCGAACAACAATTATTTGAAGGTTAAATTTTTTTTTTTCAGGGGCTCTGTCCCTAAACCCCCGCCCATTAACTGGCTAACGGGATCATCATACCAGCTTTGCGTAACGCACTAAACTGAGCAAATGTTAAGTTGCGACTAGATGATGAGGATACAAAATTAAGGATTCATGATGAGAAAAAGGAAGAACTTAGGCTTTGCAAAGAAAAATGGACGATTTTAAAATATTTTATAAGCTTGTAAAATGAGAGAAAATGGTTAAAAATTAGGTTGGATTGAAATTACTATTCATTGCTGGTTTTCAAGCAACACGACATGTCTCAAAATGACATAGATGTGTCTCATTGTTGTTCTTGATGGGTGAGTCTTATGATGTATTAGCTATTGTCTGCCTTTTTAAATTTAAGGCAATAGAGACATGTGTGTGTCTTCATGAGACATGGGTGTGTTTTAACGTGTGTTATCTATTGTCCACTTTCCAAATTTTAGGAAATTATTCCATTTATTCTCCAAATAATCCTCTAATACAATTACATACCCAAAATACTTCACCACTTGTATCTATTATTTGGAATTCATCATTAATCATTACTCAACTTTGCTATAACATTTAGGAACAAATTAGTTTGAGATTAATAATTAATGATTTAAAATAAATTAACTATCAAACAACTCTACCGTGAACACTCAAGTAATTAACCATAGAACTCATTATATAGCATAATCACATAACTATTTCAAAGTTTATAATGTAATCCTATAACTAATAATAATATATAGCATAATGCTATTTATTTAAAGTTTTTCCCCTAATAATATTATAAAATAAGACAATTCATATATAAATATAATAATTTAAATCATTCTAGAATATAAACCGCTATAAGCAACATAAAGATGACCAATTACATATTGTCTTATGAGATGTAACAGAGCTTGATTGAAAACTCTCAACTTATTTGGTTCAGCGGTAAGAATATTAATAAGAGATAAAATATGTCAGACTGGTCCTAGGCCCAATAAGCAGCACCAGACTAGCAAGGCCCCAATCATGAAATAAGTAATACATCTCCTTATTTGTATAACGAATCCATAACAAATTAGTAAAAAAAATCGAATCCAACATCTATTCAAAGTTAGAGCTGGAATCCTTGTCTGAACAATACAAGGATATGTAATCTATAAATATTTTAATTGTAAAGTCTTAAAGACTAATTTAGTCATATTGTAGCTAAACCATGCTCAATAAATTTCTCTGAATATTCAGTTTATTCAACTCGATTTCATTCAATCTAATTTAGTTCACTTTATTCAATTAATCCTTATTCGGTCGAGTTTAGCTCAATCAAATATCAACTGCTTGTAAAGCTTTAGCACTAATTAGACCATCAATTTTGAGTAACTCTTCAAGCACCTTATTGCTTTTATCAACCATTTCTCGTTCACACTCTTCTGCACGTGTCCATACATCTGCCATTGTATCAAGACGCATGTTTATATTTTGCATAAACGTGCTAAAGTTATTAGATATATTTTGAAAAGTTGTAATAATCTCAAGATCTTAAGTATCTCTTATTTCCTTACTCTTTGGAGTCTTATTCTTTCTTGATTTTTTTTTTAGGTAAATTGAGTAGTGGAGTGCGCTGCAAATATCATCATATTCTTCATTGTCATCACATTCTAGATTAATTGACTTATTTACCAATTACCTCTTCATGTTTTCTATGGCATCATCAAAAGTCTCAACATTCTTCCCAATTGTCCTATCTTTTCCTACTAGCTCTCCAATTTCATCAGAGGAAAATATACATTCTATAGATCATTTGCATCCTTGTGAGTTTGTAATCATAAAAAAGAATAACGCACAATCACATAATTACATTCATAAGTTGTAGCAATGATAAAAACATATATGTTGTGCAAAAAAGCATAAACTCACCTTGCTCCATTCTCTATAAACACTATTCTCGCATTGTATCATTCATTTACAGCATTAGCATTCTCCTCTTCTTTATTCTCTTTTTTATCAACTTCTTTAACTATAGTTTCTATGGGTATTATATTTTCTTATCAAGTTATACAATAAAAAATATGCCATAATTATTTGCCATTGAGTCCTTATAGGATAGTATGAGCAACTCCTAAGTATGGACAATTGACTTTTAAGTAAGCCAAAACACTCTTATACGACATTACTTTTAAGTAAGTTCTTATAGGACAATCCGCTTTAAAATAATAAACGTGAACATAAAAATAAATTAATATTAATAATAAATAAAAATAAGAATTAAAAATAACCGTAAAAAACTAAGTTAGTTGTATAAAGAAAAAAAATAATAAGAAGAAAAAAATGAGAGTAAAATAAATTAATAGTGATGGTAGAATAAAAATTCTTAATAAAAAAATAACCTTAAAAACCAAGTTAGTTAATGTCCAAAAGTACAAAGAAAAAAATAAAAATAAAAATGAAAATAAAAGGAAAAATAAAATAAGAGTAAAAATAAAAGAGAAAATAAAGTTAAGAGTAAAAATAAATTTAATAGTAAAAATTAAAATTAAAATTAAAAAAGAACCTTAATTAACAACCATTTCATAAAAATAATGTAAAAAAAAAGTTAATTAATTGCAAAAAATTTAAGAAAAATTAAAAAAATAAATTAAGTAGGAGCTAGAAATTTATATTTTGAATTAATTTATTATTCTACATTATGAATTTATTATGTTCTGAATTTAATATTTTGTGACTTTAATACATTATAAATGTATTATTTTGTTAATATAGTTCCCCTCAATTCTCTTTTTCTGAGATTAGTTGTAAAAATCAAAATAATACAATATTCGCTAATTACAAAGTTAACAATGAAAACTAAGGTAACGAAGACTCTATGATACAAGAAATTAGAAATCCTAATGACATTAGGAGAAAAAGAAACCTTAATGGACTAGGAAAACAAAAAGTATAAATCCAAATTTGATTAGGAAATTAATAAGGGGATATCCTAAATGAATTTGAAAAATTGAAAGTTGAAATCCTAATTAAACTAAAAAACATAAAGGAATAAATTGGAACGAAAAAGGAAAGACAAAAACAAATCAGAATATGAATAGTAAAGTCAAACCAAAATTTTGGAAGAAGTAGGAAGCTAATCCTAGCTTGTATTGGAGAGATGTTTTGACTTTGTCAAACTCTTTGTTAAATTATGAAATTCCTAATTCTCTTTGATTTCGTTTGAAATTCAATAATCTCTTTGTCTTTTCCTTGTCCTTTCCACACTAGAATTTGATTCAAATACTGTATATACCTATACAATTTAAATTGCAAAGATTTCTTTCTTTCTTTCTTCTTCTTTTTATTTTCTTTTTCTTTTCTTGGCCAAATTACTTTTACTCTTTTTTTTATTATTATTATAGCAACTAAATCAAATAATAAACAAGGACAAATTTATAAGATAATTTGAAGATAAATACAAGGTGCAAGCCGATTGAAGACTTTAACTTAGTAATGGCTGAATTCTTCTTTCCTTCCTTCAATGCAATTTGAATGGTCTAAATAGGTATGCTATGAATGATTTGATCTTCAGACACTTGATTTTTTGATGAAATAGAAAAGAACGAGAAAGACAAAAAAATAGTATCGAAAGGTATAAAACAAAGAACAAGAATCGTTTTGAACTTATGATCACATCAAACTTGACTTAAGGAAACAATACTTTTTTTGAATTTTATTGATTTTTGACACTAAATAGAAAAGATTAATGAATACAAAAAAGAAAAGTACAGAAAATGCAGAAATCAAACGGAAAGCAATAAATCATAATATATTTTATTCGAGTTGAAGGAGCACTAGAACTCTAATTCGAATTTACCTAGACTAAGCAACACTTTTTTTTTTTTTTTGTTTTCTTGATAAAATCAACTCAGAAGGAAACAAACAGAAACAATTAAACTGACACATAATCAATAAAATGAAATAGAAAAATGAAATAGGAGAGATAGAATATTATTTAGAGTCCAAGCTTTGATACCAAACTAATACAAACCTCAAATATACTAAATTTAAGACCCAATATTTTTACACTTATAAGTAACCCCTTGAATTAGATTTTCACCAAATTTGCAACCCAAATCTAACTTGTGATAAAGCACATGAGAATATGACATCCGTGAAACAATATCAACTTATGAATAAGAACCCTAGAATTAATACTCCCGAAGTAATTAGTGCAAGAATAAAAAACAAGAGATACACTCTTAATATGAACTAAAGATTTATTGATCAAAAACTCCTGAATTTTACAAGATTGATTGAGTTTATATAGTGACTCAACCCTAAAACTAGAATCCACAAAGAATTAGCAAATCTTCCTTTACAAGGATTAGGAATTCATGATTAGAAAAAAATTCCAAATTAAAACTAACATAAAACTAAAGTGGGCTATTAAATATGATGAGTTTAGAACCCAAAAATAATAGAAACTAAAATAAACTAATTAAATTAGGAAAACATAAAAAACTCAAAATTTCGGACAGAGCTGTTTTTAACTATGCAGCCGTGTGGTTGATGTATTACATAACCGTATAATACAAATCAATTCCGCAATTTTTTTTTTTTATTTTCTTCACTTGGTCACGTTTGAAGTTTGAATCCTCTTTTTTTGACCTTCTTCCACTTGAATCATAGTCACCAAATTTTGATTTGAGTCATGAATGATTGCCAATTAATGATCCATCCTTGTATTCTTAAATTGTAGTAAAGTCATTTCACAAGTCTTGAATTATCCCACTTAATGAGATTTTAAATTTTTTCACTTTTATTCCTGTAATATGGGATTTCTGGGAAGCTGAATTGGATACTTGCTCTTGTATGCATCTTTATTTGCATCACACTGCTTGAGTGACTAACTTTATAACTTTGTGTTATGAAAATATAGTTAACCTAGCTATCATGTAATATAATTTTAACTACTACCTTATCTTTTTCGAAAAAAAAAAAAACAAATGCATCGAAGTTTGTGTAACATAATAAATGTTTTAATTTTAATATTCATTTTAATCATATAAATTAATATTTTAAATGTTTAAACATTAATATATAAAATTTTTAAATTGCTTGTGAGAATAAAAATTACGTGAAAAATTAATGTGTTATATCATGGAAAATTAGAATTGTTTGGTTTAATAACTCTATTATTATTATATATATTATATGTTATAATAAATTTATCATTGAAAAATTTTCATCATCTAATATGAAAATTTTAATAATTGAATTAAAATTAAAAAATTCAATTGACAAAAAAAATTATTTTCTCAATATGTATATATATATATATATATATATATATATATATATATATATATATATATATATGAGGATATTTTAGTCATTTCATATAAATTTAATAAAAAAATATAAAAATTAGTCAAAAAGACTAAAGTACTAAATAGAATCAAAATTTAGTTAGTTTCTTTAAAAAAAAAATCATTCGATAATTAGATTAAATTTCAGAAAATAAAAAATAATTTACTGCTAAAAAGTTTACCAATCATATTAAATTAATGGTTTGAAGTAATACGGGCCAAGGAAAAAGTTTCACTTTATGTACTGTTTTACATGGAAGAGAACACAGGTTTTCATATTTGAACTTGAATATATGTGCAAATTGAGAAGCATACTCACCCCTATTAAATCAATTTTTAATTTAATAATATTAAAATCATTTTTAGGGCAGCGATTCATGAAATCTTGGATTCAAAAACTAATAACAGCCAAATTTAAAATACAAAAAAAAGCCGTGTTAGACTCTATAGAATATGTATACAGCTTATGAAACAAATTTAATAGGTCAAAGTTGAAATTTGTATTTAGCTTATTTTTTTAAATAAGATATATACACACGAGTTAAGAACTGTAATCAGTTTAATTAAATTAATTAGAAATAAAAATTCAAAGAAATGATTTTTTATTCATAGAAATGAATAATAATTTTGAGTTCACCAATTAAAGAGACAAAGGATAATTTAGGACATTGAAATTGCCATATTGTTCACACATGTTTCCATTTCTCCCCTTTTTACCTATTATAATCTTCATGATGGAAGCTGAGAAACCCTCACTAAATTATCATCACGAACACTACAAGAGTTCTTACAGGACAAATTAAGCATACCCTTTCGCAATCCACCATCTAAAATTTTAGACAATGACTTATAACCCTTATTATTATTATTTCTAGTGCTCTTAGTGCACTCTTTATAAGCTGCCAAGAAAGGATCATCCCTGGGAGCGCCTTTTCTTGAAGAACTTCTGGAAGGAGGCTGAAATGTGCATGGAGGAAGAGGAATGTTTATATCATGAGTTGAAACCCTTGGACTTTCAATCGGACATGGAGGTGGTGGAAGCTTCATTACCATTATTTCAACTTCATTAAGATATTGATGATGATGATCTTGGTCAGTCTTCACCTTGGAGACCCCAGGCTTCTTCTCCCATGAGAAGGGCACATTCCCTAATTTTGAGTGAGTCTTAACTTGATTCATAATACTCAAACTATATCTTAAAAGCATATATATATATATATAGGAATTAATGTAATATTTATGAGAAAGTGAGTTTGAAGGGTTCAATTCTACAATATTGATTGATAACTGCATAAACTGCCCAGACACACCAGCAAATAAAACGTGAAGTTAAGAAAAAAGGGTGTATCAGGATAATACACCTTTTAAACAAATTTAGAAAGGAAAGGAGTACAAGTAAAGGAAAGAAGACCAAGTCTTAGCATATACGCGTCTACGTCAAGGAATGGTTTGGGAATTTGAAAAAAAAGAGGTAAAATGACAAATTAAAACTATATATTGACTGTTAAAAATGCGCAATCAACTAATATGAAATTATTTTAACTTAACCATAGGTGTCGAGTTCAAGTTCTAAGAGTTCAAATTCTGAATATACAATTATTTTAAAAATTTTGAGAGAGAATTTTACAGCCATTATTTTCTTATCCAACTTGAATCCGAATTAGTTAGAGCTCATGTGACTACGGATACCAAATCCTATAAGGAAAAACTATGCATCAACTCAATTTATTTTTATATAGATGTTTTTTTTTTTGTTCATTGAAAATTCAATAAGCCGAAATAACAATACAATTTACATATAATAGGAAATAGTCCTATTTTTTTTTAATATTTCTCATAAAATTAATAACAATTGTGTAATTTAAAATACCTAATTTCAGGATTTTTCACTTTTTATACTTCAAAAAAAAAAAAAAGTAGATAAATGAGACCACACATACAATGCTTTGATTAGATTTGGAAATGGTTAACCGGATGTACATGTAGGACTACTCTTCTTGCCGTCCTATATGTATACTCATCAAAAGACTAGTCCAGCTGGTAGATTAGTATAAGTAATTAAAATTAAATTGGTATTTCTAGAAAGAAGGATTAATGTATAGACCATTATAAAGGTCCATAAGGGCGAAGGATTAAATTGTGTTATTTTTTTTTTTTTAATAATCACGTAATTGGAAGTTTGAAATGTCCATCTCTAAGTAGAAATATATAACAAATTAATATAAAATATTTGAGATTTTTCCTGTGATTAAAACCTCAATTACAAAAAATAATAATGAATGAGACAATTTTAATGAGGTATTTGAAGGTATCTTTTGCGGTTGTCTGAAGCTCAACCAGTCAAACATCATTAATTGAGACTATTTTGTCGTTAGCTATAAAAGTTTATATCGTTGAATTGACTGCCTATAATTGCATCTCTAATTTTACTTCTTATTTTATATAAAACGAAATTACTTAATAAATTATTAAATATGAAAAATATTAATTTTTTTTAACTCTAATGAATTTTTTAAATTTAAATTTTTTATTTTTCTTTTTTATTAATCATTCATGATATAAATTTTTCCCTTCTTTTCATTTCATAACATTTTTCTCAGTTTATTTTATGCGAAAAATAATAAATAATATATATAAAAAATTGTAAAATTTAAAATAAAATTAGAGAGCCGAATTCATTTTATATTTTAAATTTAAATAATAAAAAATTTAATAAAATTTTATTTTTTATATATAAATAATTTAAAATAAATAAAGAGCCCATTAAAAAGTTATAAGTGACCTTAATTGACAGAGTTAGATAAAGCCAATTTCTTTACACGTACCGCCATTAACAACCAGCAAAGAACTGTTGATTTTGAAGGAAAAAGAAAAAAAAAGACATTAACCGGCCGGAACAGCTTCATCACAACAAAAATTCCCCTGGAATGGAGGAAGACTTATTTTCTTCATCATCTCGTGGAAAAATAATCTTAAAATAACTTACATCACTTAGGTTATCCGTGCACTTCAATGATGCAAGTGATTGCGTTAATTACCTATATAAGCACTTGTGCTAATAATTTATTAGTCGATTGAGTGTTTGTAGCTCAGGATAGCCTTTTTTTTTTTCTTTAATTATATGTATAATTTTATTTTGATTAATATGCCTTCTATATTAAGACTCAAATTTACTATTATTATTATTATTCATTGCTTTGTCCAGACCGTGAAGATATATAATGTATTTATTTTATACTTTCTCAGTCCTATTTTATTTATGACATTTTTTTTACAAAATTTTAAAGTGCATTGAATAGTATATTATTTTTTTCTTTTATATCATTTGTTAAATACAATTCTTATATTTTTCTATAAATTTTATAGAAAAAATTGAATTAGTATCTAATAACAAAATAAATATAAAGAGTTAAAAAATATTAAAAATAAAAATTAACTATATTTTTTAAGACATTTAAGAAAAATATTTTAAATAAAATGGAACAAAAAAATATTATAGCAAACTGGGCAATTGTTATATGTGGAACAATTGTTTCATTTGTTATTAAATGGATATTAATATATGTATGAAATTTAATGCTCTACGGCATGTTACGCGTGATTTTGGATAATGTATCACAAATATCAAATGCCTCGTTGAGTACACTAACCATTAATTAGTTTATAATTGGCTTTACTTTATTGGCAACAATACATAAAAATTGAAATTCATAAACCTAAAATATAGATATTAAGTTCAATGTTTACTAGCCTGGATTAGTCAAAATCAGTGCTACAACTGCAGACTTAGGTATATGGTAAATATATATACAATATGAATAATAAATTTAAGTTTCATCTCAATGCTAAAATATGGACTAATTGCAAAGATATAATAAGTCCAACATGGGGTGTAAAAGGTTTTATCTTCTACCTAAAGAATACCTCTTATGTATTTAGGGATTGGATCAACTCATCCAATTTGATAATATCCTCCTAGAATGATTTGAAAGATGCAAAATGAAAAATAGTAGCATTTGCTAGCAATAATATAATAGCGGCAATCAATCAATATGGATGACCCTAAATTTAATTGAAATCTAATATAGTGACTATGGGTATGTATAAAAAAATGTAATAATTTTGCTGCTATTACTCTTTAATTTTTTGTTAAATCCTAATTTTTTGATAAAATGATTTATTCTCTTCATAAAAAATAGGAGGTCTAGCTTATTGATACTTTCTAGAAAAATCAACTTAAATCTATTTGATTTTTTATTTATCATCAATATATATTACCACAAAATATTACCGAATTAATCAGTTGGTAAACATATATAAACGGTTAGTAAAACACATCACCAACCGAATTTTGATGGACTAAATTAGTTGAAAAATCACTTATTGATAAAATATCACGGATCAAAATTTTACGTGGTCTATAAATTTATCAACCGAAAACTAGTCAGTATAAATTGAGATCTATCAGTAAATATATTTTAAAATATATTAAATTCTAAAAATGGTCGGTAATTCAGTTGGCAATTTATTTAAAAACAATAATAAATATAATATCAGTTGGTGAACGGTCGGTGATGAATTTAAAAAATTAATTAATAAATAAATATGGTCGGTAATGAAATTAAAAACTAATTAATAAATAAAGGTGGTTGGCAAAATTGGTCTGTAATATTTGAAATTATTATTTTTAAATTAATTTGACAAATATATAAATATTAAATGAATTAAATTATAAATAAAATATAAATATTGTATAATAAAATGTAATAAAAAATATAATTTAATAGAAATTAAAATCATATATGTATAACAAAAATACATTCCAAATACACTTTATATCAAATCATACATACATCAAATCCCAAAATTTAATATATATCAATACAACAAATTTGAACTTTTAATTTGTTACATATAATCCTAAATATATATAAACATACATATAATTATAATAAAAAAAATCATACATTAAAATTACTCTTGAAGTGTAAAATCAAATTACCGACCGTGAAGAAAAAATTTCCAAATAATTTGAAACAAATCAACAAATTAAACAAAAATTACATATATATTACAAATAAAATTCTCAAAAATTAAATTCAACTATATATATATATATATATATATATATATATATATATATATATATATATATATATATATATATATATATATATATATATATAAAATCAACTCCAAACTAAAATAAACTCAATAAAAAAAATTAAAATCATGCAAACCAAAATATACCAACATTCAATATCAGCAATACCAAAAACCCGCATTCAATCTCCACAATACCAAAAACCCACATTCAACCCAAACCAAAATTTAACACAAAAAAAAAAAAAAAGAAGGCCGAAGCTTACTTGCCAGAGAACGGTGGAGCATTTGAACGGCTGTAGAACAGTCGCCAGAGTCGAAGCAATCAAGCAAATTGAGCAAGGTGGCAGGGGAGGAGAGAAAGAAAAGAGAAGATGAGAGGAAGAAAAAAAAATTTTGGGTTATTAGTAAAGTGTATATTGGTCGATTTACCTATCTATTATGTGACTTTTCAGTTTTATTTTTAATATTTACCTATCAATGTAATAGTGCCATGTGATAGATAGTTAGTAAATAGATCAATATTTTTTTTAATTCCCACACAAATTTGGCGCCTGAATTTTTAATTTAATTTTTGATATTTACCTATCGATTTACCAACCAATATCTAATAGTATCATGGCAGGTCCATCGGTAAATTGATAGTTAAATTATGTGACTTTTCAGTTTTATTTTTGATATTTATTTACCGATTTACCGATAGATCTAATAATGCTACGTGGCAAGTGGTAAGTAAATCGGTTGGTAATTTTTAATTCCCACACAAATTTCAGGCATGAATTTTTATTTTTATTTTTGTATTTACCTACCGGTTTATCGACTGATTTAATAGTGCCACATGGTAGGTTGGTCAGTAATTTTTTAAGTCCCATACAAGTTTCGTGCTTGAATTTTTATTACTAATCAGACGGTAAATGGTGCCTATTCAGTCAGTAAATGTTCCAGCCATTTTTTTAACCAATATAATTAGTTGAAAATCAATCGTACGGTCGATAATCAGTGGCTATTTAGTGACTAATTATATTCGGTCAGTAAATCAGTATATTGTTGTAGCATATATATATATATATATATATATATATAATTTTTTCGCGCACAGCCATGCGAAATTATAAAATATCCCCTTAAGATTAAACTATTCCTTCAAATTGTGTATGATTATATGTGTAATAGCATTAGGGATGGTGTAGGGTCGATCACGGAAGCTATGTTTGCACCATTACCCTTCTTCTCTAATGCATTTACGATGGAAATGGTGGCCTTACGAGATGCCTTATTAGTATGGGTGCATGAATCTACATGGCTCGTTGCTAATATTGAAGTGGACTGTTTGGCTTTGATACAAATGGTGAAGCGGGGAGCTATAGGAATTTCACAGCAGGATTTCATACTCAAAAAAAATTCCTCCTGACACACAAATTATATTATTATCTTAAAAACAATTTTCTTAAAAACTGATGCAGTGTAAACAAAAAGATAAATTCAAATTAGGGTTTCAAAATATTTTTGCATTATTCGATTTTTTAAAAATAAGCAAAAAATAAGAGTTTAAATAGGGCCAAAAACCCTATGTATAAAACTGTAAAAAATGACGAGATTATAATATTACCATAAATAAAAATAAGCAATAAAATAAAATGTACGCCATAGACGGCGCCTAAATCTAAACTAAATAATAAGATTTATGATAAAAATAAAAAGTTTTCATAATTAGAAAAATTGCCATTTTAGATATTCAAATGAAGGAATTTGGCCGAAAAACAATTTCGCTAATCATCGAATGCATGATTTTGAACCATTAGCCTGTTTCCTTTTAAATCGTATATTTGTAAGGTCTAAAATCGCAATTGGTCTAGATTAGTATTTCTTGTACTTAAACTGTTAGTATTTCTTATATTTGGACTGTTGTTGTCCCAACGAGTTATAAATACTTCTAAAATAGTCTCCACGTTAAAAACAATCTTAAAAACAATTCTATTATATTTTTTCATAAAATTATTATTTTAGATAAAATAAATCATATTATAAAACAAATTATATTTTCGTAAAATTAGAAATTTTTTTCTCGATTAAGTAAAATTGCAAAAAAATAGCTTAATTTACTAAAAAATATAAATAAAATTATAATTTTTCGTAAAAAAAATTATTTTCTTCATGATAAAATAGATTATTTTATTTAAAAATAAAGCAATTATAAAAAACACCTATACAATAAATATATATCAAGGCATAACCCAAACAATGGCGTACCTCTTTTTTTTTTTTTTTTCAGTACAAATTTTCTCTTCTTCGACTATAAATACCAAATAAATATATTAAATAAAGGAAAAAATATAACAAGAAAGACAAGCAAAAGTGACTTCGCAATAACATATATATATATTACCTTATAAAAAATCATAAATAATTATAGTATTAATTTACGAACTCTTCTAATTAATTTCTGATAAGCTCCTTCCCTTTCATTATCGGTCTATGAATCTGAGACATCCTCACTAAATTATCACTAGCGACAACACAAGAATGCTTACAGGAGAAATTAGTAGCACCGATCTGTCTTCTATTCTTCTTTCTTCCTTCAATTTTACCATTTATTACAGGGTACTGATGATGATCATCATCATCCTCATCAGTGCACTTCTTGTAAGCTACCAAAAATGGGTTTGGGTCTTCCTGATAGCGATAATAATACCCAGTAGGACCCTTTTTCTTGAAAGAACCTCTATAATTTGATGGAGAAATTAAGGGAATAATATGAGAATGAGATTCATCAAAAGATGGGCAAGGAGGAGGAGGCAACGACCTCGTTTTTACCATTAAATGCCATACATCATCTATAGTAGTACTAGCAGTGTTGTCTTCTTCTTCTTGATTTGTCACTTTTGACACTCCTGGCTTGTGCTCCCATGAAAAGGGTACATTGATATTCACTTGAGTACTGTAACTCATTTTAATTGATAAAGCTTATAAATTAATTGGGGGTATGTGTTTATATATATAGGCTATAGCTATAGGATATATATATGGAAAAAATGGATTGTTGGTTAAGCTGGTCATGTCATGTTCTTTATGCCTTTGAACGGCTTATTATTTTCTTGAAAAAGGGAGTGAGTTAGCTATAGCTTTTATAATAAATAATAAATTTAAATTTAATTGAAGCGAATTTGATAGCAAGGAAAATATGACCTTTCCGCAGCTTCTTTGGTGCTTATACGATGACTAATATCCATAATTTTCATAATTGGAAACGTAGCAAAGTTGTCAATGAAGTTAATTTGAATAGACCATTCCAACCAATTTGTAATGGTCACTATTCAGCGATCAATTAGCTTTACGCCACATGTTAAGGATGCAGCAACAGCAAACTAATCAAGAAAATCCTGTGGGGCGTGCACACTTGATAACTTGAAATTGAAAATTTAATATCATAATTTTTGCCAGATTAAAAATTCACGACGGATGATTTATAAGAGGGTATATAAATATAAATGCCTAAAATTAAGGCTAAGCACAGTTAAGAGGAATATGAAAATTCAAAAATCTCTGAAATCAAACTGAATTTCGAAAATTTCTATAATGGAATCTTCAGAACCGAACTGTGGGAGAAAAATTTTCATACCAAATTGTCCTTATTTTTTGAAACCATTCAAATGAAGATTCGGGTTTAATCGAACGGTTATATACGAAATCAGACAAAATAGAGATTTAAAGATTTTCTATTTTTAAATAATTAAAAATATGTATTTTAAAAATGAAATTTTTAAAAATATATATTTTGAAAATGAAGTTTTATAATCAATAAAAATTAATTTTGACTTATACATTATTGAATTTTCTTAAATTTATTACTAATTCAATATTAATGTGTGTATTTGTGTGTGTGTGTGTGTGTATATATATATATATATGTTGCAACTACTAATTTGAAAATGAAACCTTATAATTAATAAAAATTAAATTGACTTATACATTATTAAATTTTCTTAAATATATTGCTAATTTAATATCAAAATATGTGTATTTAAATGTATGTATATATGTTGCAACTACTAATTTGAAAATAAAATCTTATAATTAATAAAAATTAAATTTTACTTATACATTGTCGAATTTCTTTAAATGTGTTGTTAATTTAATATCAAAGTATTGTGTGTCTATATATATATAATATTTTAAATCAATTATAGTTTGGATTCTTTAATTTGGGACAATTCGATATGATTCTGTTCGGTTTTTAGTATTGATAACTACTAATCTGCAGAACCATACAAAAAAAAAAAAAAATTGGACAGTTTAGTTCAAAGAAAGTCAAAAAGTCAATGGATATTTTTTTTGTTCTTAAAATTTTCGGCATACTTCGATATCTCCAAACAAAGACGGACACAAAATTTAGATAAAGGGTGGGATGAGAACTAAGAGATATGATAATAATTTTTTTTTATTTTTTCAATATATTAATAAAAAATTTTCAACATTGTTTTATTATACATCATCAACACTACTACCAACAATAACAATAACAACAATAATAATAATGGAAAACAACTAGAAAAAATAAAATATACTCGAATTAAGTGTTAAGATTCCCTTACTCTATAGAAAAATTGAACAAAGTTCATAAGCTATTCAAAATACAAAGTCATGGATTGGGCTTTAGCGTATATTAAAAAAAATTGGGGATCTATATAAAAAAAATTTGGGGCCTATAAATAAAATAAAAAAAATAAGTCTTATAATAATTGAAATTTATGGGCTATTAAAGTCTAGAAAATTATAAATATATAACTGAAATTTCTTAATTCCTACTAGCTCTTAAATATGTTTTTTTTCCTTTATTCTCTTGTATAGAAATGTTGATTTGCTATTGTAAAATTATTGCTACTAAGTATTGCTATATTAACTATTTATAAGTTATAATATTTATGAATGGCTATGAATAATTAATTCTTATAAAATAATAAATGATTGATGAATGATTTTAGCAAAATAAAAAATTAATTCTCTTAATTACCACAATAATTATTTACAAGTTATAATTTGATTATAAATAATTACAATCTAATGCATAATTGTTATATATACATAAAATGTTACATATTTATGCCTCATTGTCTTAATGTTTTATTATTTATTTATTGGTAGTATATTTTATGTCTTTAATTGCCATTTTTTTATTCTTTTATTTCTTACTTATTCCAATTAATTTATTTGTAGAGTATAACACTAGGCTATATAATTCGACTCCATCTTCCTCCGTTTTATTTTTCACTTTCATTCGATGAGCTTCATTTTTTTTTTTAATCATTGTCTTCTTTTTTAATTATTTTTTTGTTAAAGCTATTTTCTAATTTAAATATTTATATCATTGGCTCTAGATATATAGTTAGTATTTCAAATTTAATTTTCTTTTCTCTTTGCAAGAATTAGAACGACCTATATTTATGAAATGTTACATGTTTTTTGGACAAAAGTTTTGATCAATGTATTTTGAGTTTTCTTTTGTAGTTACATTTTGATTTTATAATCTTATGAAATATATATACAAATATACATATAATATTCAGTTGTACTTTTTTAAAATTTTATAATTTCTTATTAATAAAGTTGTAGAATACGTGAATATGAATTTTATAGACATTTGCATCTATCACGTGTAATTTTTGCATACAATATAGTTCATATATTTATCTATCATTTTTTCTTTTATAACTAATCTTATTTTGGCATATACATTTTATTTTTATTAACTGTCATTTTCTATATAATTTTTATCATATTTTTCAAATATGTATTGGTTTCAATTATTAATTTTTAATTGTTTTGATCATAGACATTCATCATACAAAATAGTTAAACCAATGTTAATAATTAATTTATTTACTTATCAAATTAATTCCTAATTTCATATTTTTTTTCTCTTTTTAAGTCCTCATTTTTTTAAATCACCTTATGATTTTTAATTCTTAAATAATTTTGATAATCGTTTACTTAAGTAAATAAATTATGAAATTGAGAGTCCCATATATCATTATATTAATTTTTTAAATTTAATATTTTATATTTAAAATTTTAAAAAATAATAAAGAAGATCTATCAAAAAATGTAGTATTCAATATTGTAAATTATATAATATTATTGATATATTTATCTCACTTTTTTTTATTTCATGTTTCAATTAGAATATTATTTGCTTTTAGATGAATTAATTAGAATTGTTAAGTATACTATTTTGTTGACTTTGTTAAATGAGAGATTATTGACTATTTTAGTTATATTTATGATTTTTTAATTATGGATTGAGATATTTAAAATTGAATTTTGTAATTAATCTGACAAAATAATATGTTGATAAAAATCTTAAATAGTTTTGAAATTTAATTTGTAACCTAAATTATTATGACAATTATATATATTATGAATATAATTATGATATGTAACCTAAACAAAATTAAAAATTTATAATTCTACCATAATTTAAAAGAATGTGTTACATAAATATATATTTATGACTTTTTTATAAATATTTTTTTTAATTGTGTTATTTTATTAATCAATTATAATCATATAGTTGTGTTATGAATAATTATTATTATAAAAAAATTGTAACATAAATCATAAAATATTTTTAATGACCATTATAATTATTAAATATATTAGAAACATATATAATTATGAGTGTTAACCTATAAATTTAAATTTCTAATCTTTAATTAATATAATTATTATTAATTAATGAGATTTATAATCTAAATTATCCATTTATAATTAATATATATATATATATATATATATATATATATATATATATATATATATATATATAATGATTTTATGCGTTTACGAGTCTTAAAATGTAAATAATAAAATATTTACTTATATTAAGAGCAAATTAAAATATTATTATAAAATGTATCATTAAAATAATAATTCTTGAAATATTTTGATATTTAGTTATATTTATTTACTTATTTATATATCTGTAAATTTTCTTCTTAATACTTCTTAAATTTTTTAAAATATATTAGTTAAATTAATAAAAAAATTATGTTGTATAGTATAAAATTATAAAAAATTAATATTATATAAAATATAAATAAATCGTGCAGAGTATAAAAAGAGTTGACATATATATATATATATATATATATATATATATATATATATATATATATATATATATATATATATATATATATATATATATAATAAATTCACTTTCAATTTGGCAAATTATTTTATAATATTGTACATGAATTAGGTTGTGGCTATCGGATAATTAAATATTGTGTATATATAGAAACTAGTAGGTGTGTGCGGTTTGCATGATTATAAAATTATATAAAATTATTATTATGTTTTTTAAATTTTATTTATTTATTTATTTATAATTATTATATTAAACAAAAAGATAGCAAAATTTTGTGTTACTATTTTTTTTTTTTAACGTGCGAACTAGCTACAACTCGTTTAAAATATAAATACTCATTTTAAATTTTCACTTTTTTTTGTTAAAAATTTAATGACTAGTTTTTTGTTATTTAAGTATAAAATTATATACTTTTATACTAAGTAAAATTTTGAATTAAAATAATATAAAATTTCTTAAAAAAAAACCATGAAGTTGAAATTTTATTTGTTGACTTTTAAGATTATTATGGAGCAATATTCATATAACTTGATTATTAAATTCGCTTTAATTATTGATTTCAAATTAAGTTAAATTTTCATGTAAAAATCTAAAATTTAACAAAAACGTAACTATACATAATAAATATTATCTAAATTATATATTCGTGCATGTATAATATAATTAGACTGACGATATAAAATAATTTTAGATTTTATATAAATATATGAATGTATTTTAAAATACAATACATATATAATACTAAAAGAAGATGAGCATTTTTTACAATTTTAAATAATATTTTTATGTTCAAGAATATATTAGGAAAAACAAAATAAATGAATTGATAGATACCTTTTATTGTAATTTTATAATTTATTTTGTTTTAATCAAATATCATGCATTGTATAATTTTATATATAAAATGTTTTAGAAAATTTGCATGTCTAAATATTTTTGCATAAAATATTATTTTAAAATTAGTTTTATTTTTTAGTTTTCTTTTATATAAATTTTACAGGAAAATAATTAGTTTAAAAAAATAAATTTTATCCTCTTATCCCAAGCCAATTAATGGACACTTTTATTAAGTAAAATAATTACTAATTATCATTTCAAAAAGTTTAAGAGTATGAATTTTTTTATTTTTCAAAATTATTTGCCATGATGACTTAAAAAATTTAATGAGAATAAAACTAATGACAATAAAAGTTTATAGCTTACATTGATGAAAACTATATTGATGACGATAATAACTATGCATGTTTATATAGAGTAAATTTAATGTAATATTAGTAGGAAAATGAAATAAAATTCACCAAAGAAAATAGAATTCTATTAGGATTAATAATTTTAATGTCTAAAGCTAATTCTATTAAGATTAATAATTTTAATGTTTAAAACTAATTTGTAACAATGAAATATGAAAAAAAAATTAAAATTTGACCTAAAAAATACAAAAGAAAATTAAAATTTGAGTATTCAAACAATATAAATAAATAATTAATCTTAAAAAATAAAATTAGATTTATAATGGTATAATTTACTAGATAAAATAAAATTAGATTTATGATTTATTACATAAAATTATATTATATTTTAGATTTATTTTAATCTTTAAAAAAAAATAATTTTAATAAATAATAGTCAAATACTATATTAGCCTCAAATTAAATATATAATTAATAAGAGTATAATAAGATGGGCACATAAGTAAATGTACTTTTTCTTCCCCTACCGTACATTATATATAATATAGATATAGATAATATAAAATATTTACACATATTACATAAGGAAAATAGTAATTTGATTTATTATTAATCTAAATATATTATTTATAAAATAAATGATAACAAAATTATAAGATAAAATGCATACATGCTTTTCAAAGTTGTATATATTACTCAAAAAATGGCTAAAATGATAAGGAATGATCCACAAAAAATTATTATTATTTGTCATAATTATCATTATTCAGAGTATATTATATTTAATGATATTCTTATTTTTTTCATATAGATGCAGAGTATATTATATATATTGATATTCTTATTTTTTTTCATATATATGCATACATATATAGTTGAGTGTATTTATTTTTATTTTATTATGCATGTGTATATATATATATATATATATATATATATATTCTAAAAATAATTATTAGATTTTTTATCAATTTAGAATTAATTTAAAATTTGATATATAATTATATTTAATCAATATTATATATTAATTAATATTATATTATTATATCTTATGATAATTTATTGATTGACTATTTTTTTTTATTAATGATCTATAAAGTTCACATTAACTAATTTGGAATCAAATGAAATCAAATTACAAAATTAATGAAGTAACGAGATATGATGAGAACTTTTTCATAATTTTAGCGCGCGGCAAGGACAGAACTATTAAGGAGACTACCTTAGGCTGCAGTCCATGGTACTTTGGAAAAAAAAAAAACAAGACTTACAGCCTTTCATTATTAGTCCAGTCCAGTTTTAAAAATTTATTGTTATTTTTTATTTTATACTTAGCTTTATCAGTCTTTCTTCGTTCTCATATTCATTTTTCTTGGTTTTATACTTTGGCTTTTATCATTCATTCATTTAATCAATTATCCATTCCCCATTTTATTTTTCTTCTTTATGTTTATTTTTTCTCACATTTTCTATATTGCTGTGTTTGTAATTTTTTTTTTTACTTTATATTTGCTTCTCGAGATTGATGTTAACAATTAAAAAAACACTTTTAAAATTTTTTAATTTAATTAATTAATTTTTATTATTTTTTATAAACTGATTTTTTAAATATATTTCTAAAAAAAAAAGAATTAATTTTTCTACTACTGCTTAAAAGTAATTTTAAAAAAAATATAAAAAATTTTATTAAAAAGCATTTTTAAAAAACTCAATTCTAAACTAATCCTTAGTAATCATCTAAAATTTATAATTTAGTCCGAAATTACTAAAATTTCTGGTTAGCCCTTGATTTTAGGATTATATAATTTGATGTACATTTTTGGTTTATTGTGTGATAATTTTGTCTACAAGAACACGAGTGAAAAAGCTCTATGGTGAAAACTTTCTTTTATAGATATATATACACTTTATCATTTATTGCGCGATAAAACGAATGGAAAAACGTTAGGTGAACTAGTAATTAGATTTACTTTTCTTTGAGTCAATTGTTAGGTGCACCGTGCACAACTTGATTTGAATTTTATGTCATGTAACTTTCAATCTATCAATGACTAAACCTCTTTGTCTTTGGAAAATGATCCCTCGTGGATTATATTACATATATGTGTGCTTAATTTTGATATTTTTTCCTGCTTAACTTGTCACCTTCTAATTTTTTTTTTTAATTAAAAATCAGGTAGTTGACTTTTTTTGTTAGTCAACCAAGAGTATTTCGATTTAATTTATGTGTCAATTAAAATTAAAAATTTTTTTAGCGAATTTATAAATACATCCTCACATTCGATCTATACATTTATAAATTATTGGATGTTTAGTCACGAAAATCGAATTATAATAAATAAAAAAAAAGAATATAATTTTTTCAATCATATATTTTTTTTTCCCAATCATACTAATTTTCGAGTTACTCTTTTATTTTTTATTGTTTCGCCATTAACTCTTTTAATATCTTATTTAATTAATTATCTATCTAATGCTACAAAAGCAAAAACACTTAGAATGGAGCCAAAGAAAAATATAAAAATTTAATTGAAATGTGAATATATTTTTTAATATACAAAGAAATTAATCAATTGGAACTATAGAGATACAACAAAAATTTGGCAGCAATTTGTTAGCAAATCAAATAACAACTTGGATGTCTTGGGCAGGCCGTTCAAACTTGGCTTCTAAATTGAGGCAAATTATACGATGGATCCGTGTGAATGTTGCAATATATACTAAGTCCATAGTACATGTGCAAGAGATTAAGTAGAAATAAAAACGCGTAATTTTTTCTGATTTTATTACAGTGTTTTGCTCCTTTTTTTTATTTTTTCATTTTTTATTATTTGATATTTTAAGATATCTAACATTCAAAAAAATTATAAATGGACCACAAAATCTTTTAAATTAAGTGCTAATTATTTTTTATTTTTTCAATACTTGGAATATAAATGGGCCACAAAATTTTTTAAATTAAGTACTAATTATTTTTTTATTTGTTTCAATACTTAAAATTAAAAATATAATAATTATTTTTGTTTCTCCCATCTAATAATTATTATAATTTGTATCATTAATATTATAATTGAAAATATATTTTATCATTAACTGACAGTTCAAAATAAATGTACATGTAGTTCAATACTAATATACATGCAGTTTAATACTAATTTACATGCAGTTTAATACTAATGTACATGTAATACAGAATCAACATTAATATTGAATATTATGTATATTTGTTTTTGAATCTATATGCATTAGTGTTAAAAAATAGAACTAATGTATATGAAATTAAAAACTACTATATTTGAATTTTAACCAACAATTCAATATTGTACCTAGAGTTTATGACCAATGTACATACAATTTAATACTAATGTACATGCAATTTAATATTAATGTATATGTAGTTCAATACTAATGTACATGTAATACATAACCAACATTAATATTGAACATTATGTACATTTATTTTTTAATCTATATGCATTGTTGTTGAAAAGGAAGACTAATGTACCTGCAATTAAAAACTACTGTATATGAATTCTATCAAATATTGTACCTAGAATTCATGATTAATGTACATGCAATTCATTACTAATGTACATACAGTTTAATACCAATATATATGCATTTAAGTAATAATGCATCTGTAGTTGGAAAGTCATGTACATACAGTTAAATTACAATGTATCTCTAGTATAAGATTAATGTGCATAAACTAATTGTTATTAGAATATTTTTATTATTAATATTATAATTGAAAATATATTTCATCATTAACTGACAGTTCAAAAGTAATGTACGTCCAATTCAATACCATTGTACATGCATTTTAAGTAATAATATACACATAGTTGGAGAGTCATATACATGCAATTAAATTATAATGTATCTATAGTATAAAACTAATGTACATAGGCTAATTGTTATTAGAATATTTTTTTTATCATTAATATTGTAATTGAAGATATATTTTATCATTAAATGACAATTCAAAAGTAATATATATGTAATTCAATATCAATCTAACTGCATTTTAAGCAACAATGTACTTATTAATTTTAAAAAAATATAATAACTCAATTTATATATTTAATTATAAATTATAATTTTTATATTTATTAGAATTATAATAATTATTAGATGGGATAAACAAAAATAATTTAATTATAATAATTAAATTTTAAGTATTGAAATAAATAAAAAAATAATTAGCATTTTAAATTAAGAAAAAAAGAAAAGAAAAAATGGTGAAAAACAAAAAAAAAAAAACAAAAAAGACGAAAATGGAATATTGAAAAAATCACGTGTTTCTATAATTGTCATGATCTAATCTCAGGGCACGTGATCGGCACTGGGGCACGGGAAAACTTAAGGCTACCAGTGTCCATAGTTAGCTTAAATAATTAACCTCCAAAAAGATTAATATATAATAACATAATTATAAAATATCTCAGGTCAATTTTTCCATGTCACTCCATCTGCTGACAGTATAGTCAATAATCATCACATCACAACAGAAATTTATTATAACAATGCCATAATAATTTTCAATAATAGTATCAATATCATAAACGCTGTCGACAGAGAGTTTGACCATAATACAAGCCAAATGTACCAATAATACCATAATACAACCACAATACTGTAATTGCAGAATTCTAACATAATATTACAATGACAACATATTAGAATACTCTGTCGAAGAAGAAGACAGAGACCAACTTGACGAAAGTTATAACTGATGGCTCAACCTATAACTTGAAAAATAATAAGGAGACAGGGGTGAGCGTCTCAACTCAGTAAATGATACTACCAATATGCAGACTTGGTGAACCAGATATAAACATGTATGTGTGATATGTAATTATATCACTCAACATCCAGTCACCACAAAACATACAAGGATGGAGTTCAGTCCACAAAAACCACACTAAAATCAAACTGAGGGAGCCGATCCTCATATAATGGCTCTCTTAATCCAATAATCTGTCTCTTATATCCAATCCAAGGGGCCCGGCCATCACTGGTCTGTACCACACAGCCCTGACCCGACTGATAGCGGCCTTGGCGATGAGCAGGCCTGGCCAGCATCCACCAGTCATAGCTCATCTTCTCAAACTCATCATAATCATATCATATCCAAAGTCCTAGGTGGTCTCTATATCATCCTGTCTCCATCCAACATACACAGAGAATATGCAGTACAATATCCAAATATCCAACACTATCATATGACAAGTAAACGTGCACATATATTCATTTCATGACATAAGCATCAGGATTTAATTATATTCATAAATATACTCAATGGAATGCATGATTAACATAAAAGTATATTAGAAGTATCACTCACAGTATAGAAGAGCATAACTGAATTTTTCACGGACTGTGTCTGGGGCGGCCGGAGGCGCACCATAACGATTTATACAGTGAAGTAAATAAAATTATCAGAATATGAATATAATGACCAGAAAAATACCTATTTCCTATTTAGACCATCTAATCTCCCCCAAAAGCTCAAATCCTTCTAACACACCTCACACTTACTAACTACTAATCAAAACGTAATAATATGCCACACTCGCACAAATTACAAAAAATGATGCTCACCGTAAAAATTACCGAAAAATGTGAACATCAATCGATCGTCACAAACTTACTACTAACGGACTCGCCTCAATGCGTAGAATCTGAAAATATAATCTGTTTCTTATGGTTCATCGAAATATGTGTCGATAGTCCGATCGATCACCGGAGTTTGGTCAAATTCAACATTATCCAAAATTAGTAATTTATATACCAAATTAAAGTTTAGAGGAAGAGGAGTCTGATGGTACTAAAATCACCTTGAACGGACGACGGAACTGACTGAAATTTAGCTCGGAACTTTCTGCCGGCGGACGGTGCTGCTGCGCGGGACGGCGGATGGCGGCGATCTTCGGTGGACAGCTTGGTCAGCAACTCAGGAACCTTTATGGCTGACACGTGTCGGATTATGGCGAGCAGACGGTAGTCAGACGGCAGGCAGCTTCTCCTTCCTCTTTCTCTCTCTCTCTCTCTCTCTCTCTTTCTCTCTCTCTCTATATATATATATAACTAACAGTAATAATAATAATAATAACAAATTTAAGCTTAATAATAATAATAATAATAATAATAATAATAACAAAAATGATTTACCAAATAATTTCACTAAAATGATTTATTAAATTTTAAATTCAATATAATAATAATTAATTGGAAGAATTTGCTATAATATAATAAATATTTTCTATCAATTTTACAATATTTCAAATTATAAATTTTGAAAATTCATGATATTACAATCTCCCCTCCTTAAAAAAATTCATCCCCGAATTTCAAAATAATATAAGGATACTGAAAATCTCATATAAATAGTTAATCTTATTTCTTTGAAATATACATTATAACCATAAAATATTCCAAATACAATACCAAACATATCAACTATATTCAAATAAATATGGGTATTTATTTCTCATCTCAGCCTTTACCTCCCATGTACACTTCTCAGTCGTATGGTTACGCCACATAACCTTAACCATAGGAATTTCTTTTGAACAAAGGCGTCGAACTTGAGAATCTAACACAGCTACAGGGACCTCTTCGTATGATAGATTTCTGCAAATTTGAACCTCTTGAGGCTGCAGAATGTGAGAAGGGTCAGGAACATATTTCCTCAACATGGAAACATGAAACACAGGGTGAACATGAGAGAGATCTGGTGGCAAGTCCAACCGATATGCAACAGCTCTGACTTGATTGATAATCAGATACGGACCAATATACCTTGGTGCTAGTTTCCCTCTCTTACCAAATCGCATTATTCCTCTCATGGGGGACACCTTCAGAAAAACAAAATCACCTACTTCAAAGGACACATCTTTTCGCCTGTGATCTGTATAACTCTTTTGTCTACTAAAAGCTGTTCGCAATCGTTCTCAAATTATAGGAATTCTTTCTGAAGTTATCTGTATCAGCTTTGGTCCTGACAGTTGTTTTTTCTCCTACTTCTTCCTAACACATACGGGATCTACACTTTCTACAATACAAAGCTTCATATGGTGCCATACCAATACTGGCGTGATAGCTATTATTATAAGCAAATTCAATTAGCAGCAAGTGCGAGTCCCAATAGCCTCTAAAATCAAGTATACACATGCGTAACATATCTTCTAATGTCTGAATTGTTCTCTCAGACTGACCATCTATTTGAGGATAGAAAGCAGTACTAAAGTCCAATCTAGTACCCAAAGCCCCTTGTAATGATTTCCAGAATCTTGAAATAAACTGAGGTCCTCTATCCGACATAATAGAAACTGGTACACCGTGCAGACACATAATTTTCTCCACATATAATCTCACATACCTAGCAACCGAATAATTAACCTTCACAGGGAGAAAATGAGCTGATTTAGTTAATCTATCTACAATCACCCAAGTGGAATCATAGCCAGATAAAGTCTTAGGTAAACCAGTTACAAAATCCATGATTATTCTTTCCCATTTTCACACAGGGATAGGAAGGGGTTGCAACAATCCAGAAGATTTCTGATGTTCTAACTTTACTTGCTGACAGGAGAGGCACCTAGAGACGAACTCTGCAATATCCTTTTTCATATCATTCCACCAATAAACACTTTTCAAATCACGATACATTTTATTTGAACCTGGGTGAACATTATATGCCGCAAGATGTGCTTCTTCCAAAATTTATTTTCTCAAATTGTCCACATCAGGTACACACAGACATGAACCAAGTCGAAGCACTCCATTATCATCAATTGTGAATTCATTATTCTTCTCTTTCTGCACCTCTTTAATAATGCTGCATAGCTGTGGATCACGTCGTTGGGCCACCTTAATTCTTTCTACTAAAACTGAACGAACTGTAAAGTGTGCCACCAAGATCCCAGTACTATGTACTTCCAACTACAATCCCTCATCAAACAATTCAATCAACTCTTTAACTATTGGTCTTTTATGAACAACAATGTGAGCTAAACTCCCAGAAGATTTTCTACTTAAAGCATCTGCTACAATATTTGCTCTGCCAGGGTGGTAAAGAATGGTGCAGTCATAATTTTTAAGAATTTCCATCCACCTTCTTTGTCTCAAGTTTAAATCCCTTTGGTCAAAAATATACTTCAGACTCTTGTGATCTGTATAAATCTCACAAGTCTCTCCATATAAATAATGTCTCCAAATTTTTAATGCAAAAATCACTGCTGCCATTTCCAAATCATGAGTGGGATAATTCTACTCATGCTTCTTTAACTGACGAGAAGCATAGGCAATTACCCTACCATGTTGCATTAAAACACAACCCAAATCAACTCTTGACGCATCACAGAAAACAGTAAAACCACCAGTACCCGAGGGTAGTGCTAGAACTGGAGCTGAAGTAAGACAATCCTTAAGCCTCTGAAAACTTTCTTCACACGCTTCTGTCCAGTGGAATTTAACATTCTTTTGGGTCAGACGAGTTAAAGGAGCTGCTATCCTTGAAAAATCTTGAACAAAGCGACGATAATACCCTGCCAAACCCAAAAAACTGCAAACTTCAGTAACTGTAGTGGGTCGTTCCCAATTAGTGATAGTCTCTACCTTTTTGAGATCTATAGAAATGCCATCTTTAGTGACTACATGTCCCAAAAAGGCCACACTATCCAACCAAAACTCACATTTAGAAAACTTAGCATAAAGCTGGTGATTCCTCAATGTCTGGAGAACTATTCTCAAATGTTGGGCATGCTCTTCAGGTGTTCTTGAATATACCAAGATATCATCAATAAACACAATGACAAAACGATCCAAAAAGGGTTTGAAAATCTGATTCATTAAATCCATAAATGCTGCTGGTGCATTAGTAAGTCCAAAAGACATTACTAGAAATTCATAATGCCCATAACGAGTCCTAAATGCAGTCTTAGGAATATCTTCTTTTCTAATCTTCAATTGATGATAACCCGAATGAAGGTCAATCTTTGAAAAACATTGGGCACCATGAAGTTGATCAAACAAGTCATCAATTCGGGGTAGTGGATACTTATTCTTTATGGTCACCTTGTTCAATTTCCTGTAATCAATACAAAAGTGCATTCACCTATCCTTCTTTTTTCACAAATAACACAGGAGCACCCCAGGGTGACGTACTAGGACGAATGAATCCTTTGTCTAACAAATCTTGCAATTGTTCTTTCAGTTCCTTTAATTCTGCAGGTGCCATTCTATAAGGTGGCATGGATATAGAATTTGTCTCCGGTACTATATCAATACAAAATTTTATTTCTCGGTCTGGAGGCAAACCCGGAAGCTCGTCAGGAAAAACATCAGGAAATTCATTCACCACATAAACATTTCCTAACTTCCCAACATCCTTAGAGACATCCCTCACTAAGGTTAAATAACCTTGACACCCACGACGTAATAACCTTCTAGCATTAATTACTGATATAAGATTGCAAGGGGCACTACACTTATCCTCGCAAAAAGAAAAATCTATGTCACCAGGTATACGAAAAATAACCTCTTTGTCCTCCGGGAGAAGGGCACTCTCTAGCAAAATGACCCGACTGGCCACAAGTAAAACAAACACTCGAACCTGCAAAGCATGGTCCTTGGTGAATTCTTCCACATCTAATACATGTTGTGGTGCCTGAACCCGGTCCTGACCGCTAAAACTAGAACCAGCACTACTACCACTAGTACGCCTATCACACCTTATTCCCCCTCTATGCCTACCTCTTCCTCTCCGTCTAGAAGAACCTTGAGAGTCCGACGAGTAAGAACCCATAGAAAAAGTATCAATTATACCAACAAACTTTGAGACATTCTAACCTTCTCTTTTTCCCATTCCTCTAATTTTCTTTTTCTTTTCCTCCAAAGCTAACTCGATATCTCTAGCGTCGTCCACTAATTGATTAAAAGGTCGGCCTTGACGACCTGTAATCAATGACTCAAAGCCTTCTTCTAAGGCTGTAGCAAATCTGAACTTCTTAGTCTCTTCATCTGGTACGGCCGATGGCACAAACTTACATAATTCTAAAAACTTACTAGTAAATTCTGCTATAGAAGTTTGCTCGTCCTTCTTCAAACCCTCTAACTCAAACATTTTCCTATGCACAAATCTAGGAGGAACAAACCAAGCTAGAAACTCAATAGAGAAATCCTCCCAAGACATCTGCTGATATCGAGGCCTAACATAATCCTAATACTAAGTTTGGATTGGCCCCTCCAACGTCCAGCGAGCAAAATAAATAGATCGGGCATCTGAACATCCTAGCTCCAAACAAATCTCCCGGATACTATCTAAGAAATCATAAGCCTACTCCTCGTGTCCAGAAAAAGTAGGAGGATGGTGTTTAAGGAATCTCTCTAAAGAAACAGCAAATGTAGTAGCTGAGGGAGGTGGCTGGTTTACCCTAGCCATATCAGACATAATTCCCTGAAATCCAGCCAATACAGTCTCAACTGCAGGGGTTTCCTCAATCTCTTGCTGGTGCCGCTCTCGACGTTCCGGTCCTGGGCCTACTGGCCCTGTGGATCCCTCCCCCTCAGGAGCTTCCTGCTCTCTACTAGCAGCTACTTCAACTCTTGCAGTCGCGCGCCTAGATCTGGTACTCATGATACTGAAAAGGAACCAACAATTTATCAAATAAAGAAAAATAATGCTCACTTCCAACTTTTCATATAACCTACCAAACTCAAATACGATTATACTATAACACGCAAACGTAGATAATAGAGACAATGAAGACACAAAAGACATGTAGGGACCCTAAGTTCTGCAATTATAGTTCCCAAGAAAGTAAAACAAGCTTTGATACCTTTGTATGACCCAATCTCAGGGCATGTGACCGGCACTGGGGCACGGGAAAGCTTAAGGTTACCAGTGTCCATAGTCAGCCTAAACAATTAACCCCCAAAAAGATTAATATATAATAACATAATTATAAAATATCTCGGGTCAATTTTTCCATGTTACTCCATCTGCTGACAGTATAGTCAATAATCATCACATCACAACAGAAATTTATTATAACAATGCCATAATAATTTCTAATAATAGTATCAATATCATAAACTTTGTCGGCAGAGAGTTTGACCATAATATAAGCCAAATGTACCAATAATACCATAATACAACCCCAATATTGTAATTGCAGAATTCTAACATAATATTACAATGACAACATATTACGTGTACTCTATTGAAGAAGAAGACAGAGACCAACTTGACGAAAGTTATAACTAATGGCTCAACCTATAACTTGAAAAATAATAAGGAGACAGGGGTGAGTGTCTCAACTCAATGAATGATACTACCAATATGCAGACCTAGTAAACTAGATATAAACATGTATGTGTGATATGTAATTATGTCACCCAACATCCAGTCACCACAAAACATACAAGGATGGAGTTCAGTCCACAAAAACCACACTAAAATCAAATTGAGGGAGCCGATCCTCATATAATGGCTCTCTTAATCCAATAATCTGTCTCTTATATCCAATCCAAGGGGCCCAGCCATCACTGGTTTATACCACAAGCCCTGACCTGACTGATAGCGGCCTTGGCGATGAGCAGGCCTGGCCAGCATCCACCAGTCATAGCTCATCTTCTCAAACTCATCATAATCATATCATATCCAAAGTCCTAGGTGGTCTCTATATCATCCTGTCTCCATCCAACATACACAGAGAATATGCAGTACAATATCCAAATATCCAATACTATCATATGACAAGTAAATGTGCACATATATTCATTTCATGACATAAGCATCAGGATTTAATTATATTCATAAATATACTCAATGGAATGCATGATTAACAGAAAAGTATATTAGAAGTATCACTCACAGTACAAAAGAGCAGAACTAAATTTTTCACGGACTGTGGCTAGGCGCGGCCGGAGTCGCACCAGTACGATCTATACAGTGAAGTAAACAAAATTATCAAAATATGAATATAATGACCAGAAAAATACCTATTTCCTATTTAGACCATCTAATCTCCCCCAAAAGCTCAAATCTTTCTAACACACCTCACACTTACTAACTACTAATCAGAATGTAATAATATGCCACAACTCGCACAAATTACGAAAAACGATGCTCACCGCAAAAGTCACCGAAAAATATGAACGTCAACCGATCGTCACAAACTTACTACCAACGGACTCGTCTCAACGCGTAGAATCTAAAAATATAATATGTTTTTTCTGGTTCATCAAAATTCGTGCCGACAATCCGGTCGATCATCGGAGTTCGGTCAAATTCAACATTATCCAAAATTAGTAATTTATATACCAAATTAAAGCTTAGAGGAAAAGGAGTCCGATGGTACTAAAATCACCTTGAACGGACGATGGAACTGGCCTAAATTTAGCTCGAAACTTTCTACCAGCGGACGGTGCGGCGGCGGCGCGTGGGGCGGCTGACGACGGCGGATGGCAGCGATCTTCGATGGACAGCTTGGTCAGCACCTCAGGAACCTTTCTAGTCAGCATGTGTCGGATTATGGGGAGCGGACGGTGGTTGGATGGCAGACAGCTTCTCCTTCCTCTTTCTCTCTCTCTCTCTCTCTGCTTCTCTCCCTCTGTTGATTCTCTCCACTGCCCTCTATATATATATATATAAAACTAACAGTAATAATAATAATAACTTTAAGCTTAATAATAATAATAATAATAATAATAATAATGATTTACCAAATAATTTCACTAAAATAATTTATTAAATTTTAAATTCAATATAATAATAATTAATTGGAAGAATTTGCTATAATATAATAAATATTTTCTATCAATTTTATAATATTTCAAATTATAAATTATGAAAATTCGTGATATTACAATAATATTGAAAAATCCCATATTTCTATTTTTTGATAGATATTTGGCACGTGTATTGTGAACCTGGTCCATGATATACCAATTCCTAAATTGGGCAAAGGTATTAAAAAAATCTTCATATTTTTTTTTTATTTTCTTATTTAGTAACTATTTTCCAATTAAATAGATTATAATTTAAAACTAATTGTAATATAGGTAGCTCAATTTTTTTATTTTCTTATTTAATAATTATTTTCAAAACAAAATAGATTATAATTTGAAACTAATTATTTTGAAAAAAATTATAGTTTTTGAAAAAATTATAGCTAAAATTATAATTTTCAAAATACAAAAAATTATTTTTAACTAAATTATAATTATAGCTACATGTCACTTTCATAATAAATTAAAAATTCAACTAAATTATTATTCAATACTTAATAGCTACATATTAATTATTTTAGCTGAAAATAAAAAAAAATTAAAAAAAGATGAATAATTGTTGAGCCATTTAAGTGGCACTTGTAGGTAGCTTTTTTTTTTTTAACTTTTTATTTTTTTATTTAATAATTATTTTCAAAATAAAAAAATATAATTTTCAACTAATTATTTTGATTTTTTTTTTCAAAAAAAGATAAAATTATAATTTTGAAAGCCAAAAAATTATTTTCAACTAAATTATAATTTTAGCTACATATTATTTTCAAAATAAATTAAAAATTCAACTAAATTATTATTATTATTATTCAATAATTAATATCTACATATTAATTATTTTAGTTGAAAAATAAAAAAAAAAAAGAAAAGCAATTGTTGAATTTTTTAATTTTATTTTATTTTTAATACTTTAAGCAATTATTGAATTTTATTAACAATTTTGTTAATGAATTTAATATATAAGAATCAATAGCTTTATTAATAAATTTAATATATAAATTTAATGAATTAATTTTATTAATGAAAATTATGATTATTTTTTATTTTAAAAATAATTATTAAATAAAAATAAAAATAAATAAATAAATAAGCTGCCTAACATATAGATGGCTCAACAAACTCTTAACGGTGGAATTAACACTGTTAAAATTATGAGTTTAAAGTTAAATTAAAAGAAAAAGTATATAATTAAATAATTAATATTTAAAAGGACTTAACAGACCTAATTAGCCAATGTCAGGACTTTTTTTTTTTTTTTTTTTAGTATCTTTGCTCTTCTAAATTCATATATTTTTGGATTTAGCTCATGTTATTATACTCATGTTTATGGCTCTTCTAAATTCAGATATTTTTGGATTTTGCTCTTGTTATTATATTCACTAAACATGAATAACATTATATTAATTTATTGTTAAAATTACATGAAAATAACATTTTGCACAACTCTACTAAGAAGAAAAATCAAGTTTTTTTTTTTAATCCAAATTACATGTGTAATAAAAAATTAATTGAAATATCTAAATTATACAAATTTTATTCTTTTCATAAAAAATTAATCCAAGTTTTTTTTTTAATCGAAATTTTAACAAAGCATTAAAAAAAAAATTTTGAAATGAAATCTGAACTTCAAAACGGCGTCACTCCAAAAATCTTCAAGGAATAAGTTCTCCAATGCTTGCGAATTGTGGATTTAGGGTTAGGGTTTTGGATTGCTTATTTAAGTGCCGTAACAAGCACTCTGGCTCTACAGCCCCTTGCAAGCATTAGCTTCACTGTTTTTCCTATTCTTTGTTATTATACATGTTTTCATAATTGACAAGAAGGGGGTTTGGTTGCGATGATTATAAAGTAATTCCTCGTTCTGAATGCTATAGCCATGGCATGACAGACTCTTTTTACACCCATAGAATATGAGCATCGCCCTCTAATTTCTTTAATTCCTCTCTCTTTCTACTTTATATTTTCTGTGATTCTTTTATCATTTACAGTATTAATTTTTGCTTTCCCAGTTTGAAATTTTTGAACTTTGATCGATCTGTGACTGGATTTTCTTTGTTAATTAGTATTTGTGGTTCGGTGTTGTGATGGGAGCATTGAAAATTTTGCAGGAGTTGGCTTTGATTTGCAAGGCATTATACTTCAATTGCATTGTGTATTGTCTAGTCAACTCCTTAAAATTATTTGGTGGTGTTTAAAGCCTTAATTTGATGGAAAAAGCGATTCCGTAGATTAAGGTTACGCGCACCTCCATATCATGTTTAATTTTCCTTATCAGTTGTTATTTGTTGTGGATTTTGATAGTTGAATCTATCAACTGGCATATCTTTCTTTTCGTCTGCTTATTCGCAATTTATTTTATGTTGTATCATATGATGTCGACATTGACCAATCATTATCTATCTATGAATGTTAATAGTTTTGGATTACATTATGTTGGAATATTCTACTGTTTTCTGGCCCATTCAATGGCTGCTTGAAGGCTGGATGATATTTTGTTCAATTTGAATTTTTCATGGGAAGGATCCCAGAAGCTTGAAATTGAAGCTGGAAGTCTAAAGGTGGTTGGGCTGATGCCTATTTACCATCTGTGTTGTAATTTTGTTGTCTGCACATGTCAGTTGTGGCCTTGTAGGGGAGTATTTGCGGGGAAAAAAAAATTTGTAGCAAGATGCAATTTTCTGCTTCTTCGTGTCTCCTTACACTGTTAGATATAGTTTATGTGATATGTATGACAGACTAGGAATACTTGATAATTTGTGATATTTATGAAAGACTTCTAAGTACTTGCTAGTTTATGTGATATGAAAGACTCCAAGTCTCAGTAGTTGTAGTATGTCTAATGATTTCTTCATTGTCCCATATTTGTTTTGTGCTCCATGGCAGTGTGGATCAACTCAAATCTAAGCAAGAAGGGCTAATTTGCTGTATCCCCTTTTTTGTACTTTCAGCAAGTGCGTTTTTTCAAGGAAACTTCAATATCATCAAGCTGCAACAGGACTCTTGGATAGTTCAAGGCTTCACACGTCTTTTCAATTGTAACTTGGGCAGCCTTGGGTTTTGGCTAATTAAGCCCTTGATAATTCTTTTAGTGAAAGTTTTTTTGCCAAAATGTGAAAGTTGTACTCTTGCATACTGCTAACTTACAAGTTGTTCTCTTGTATACTATAATTCTGTAATCAAAGCTTTGGAATTTATGTTTGCAATATGTCTTTTGTTGGAAAAAATCAAAAAATAATAAAACGAGAAGTCAAAATTTTAAATATTAGTCGTGCTACATTTTTTCAGCATGTATTCAAATTGGATCTGACACTGTGCACAACCATTGACAGGCTTTCATAATTCAGAAAACAACGTTTGTTTATGCACAACCGTTTACAGGCTTTCATAATTCAGAAAACGTTTGTTTACCCCCTTCAAACTAATAAGTCCATCTTCACCCCCTTGAATCAGACCCCAGGCCACCACCTTCCTTCCCCTTCCCCTTGATGTGAATTCCATTCAATAATTGAGCACAGATACATATCATTTATGATGGAGCATGCAGCCATTAAATTGAAATTCTATAATCGTTATTGATTTTGACTCTCTACCCTGGCTACTGCCTCTTCATCATCATTTATTTTGGTTCCTCATGCTCAGGTTCTTTTTTATATAACTAGAAAGTCTGGTCCTCGAATTGAATGCTGTGTCTCTGACCCTTCTGCTACTAGGAGGTAAAAACTAATCCTTTTTGTCCTGTCCTTAATTATAAAGAATTTTTCCGGTAACAGTTCATAAATCATATGAAACTTCTGATAATCTTCTAAGTCTAGACAATAATAACAAAGTTTTTAATTTGTTCAGTTTACTTGGCAAATATCAGGTTGAAGCAAGGTACAAGAACGATCAAGGATTCAAAGCTTCTTTTTTGAAAACAGTAAACACAATTCGACGTTCATGCATATGAAATTTTCAGTGTTCCATACAAATTAAAGCCAGTCGTAAGATATAGAATTAAAAAACGAATCAACAGAGAATAAGCTGAAACACATGGTGTAGGGTAGGACTTTCACATAAAATCAAAATCTACAGCCCACAGTTCCATGTCATTTATCACAAGCTCATGGAACATTCTACGCTATGATCTTTTAATCAAGTCTAACATCATCACTAAGCACTAAGAAAAAGCATAGACAAAGGAGTAACATATTATCAAATATTTTTTTAAAAAATAAAAACTAATTAAAAACAGCAGAAAAATTCGTTAACATAAGATAAAACTCATTCTTCTTGATCATCTTCTTCTTCCATCACCTAAACTATTTAATCAACAGATTGAGTAGTTACAGGGCAGGCAATGAGGAAGGAAGCACTAAACTTGAGCCAAGAAGGTTACTGCACAAGCTAGCCCCATCATTAGTCCTGTTGTTCTCTGCCCTTGGGCTGCTTCCTGCACTGCTATTTGAAAGAGAATGAAGTGTAGTCTTCTGTAGGACCCCAGTGGGGGATGAACCTAGCCGAGGACTACTATCCCATCCTTCAGCCAAGAGGTTTAGAGCCGATGAATTCTTGCATTCTGAAGCACTGTTATTGGTATTGTGCAAAACCTCTCCAAGTGGACCACCCATAGAAGTACCCCAAGGGATGGGTATCCAATTTGCATGCCTTTGGTTTTGTTCATTGAGAATGAAGCCAACTCCTGCTCCCATCTGTACTGAATCCAAATTACGTGATAATCTTAGTGGAGAGAGTGCAACTTTTTCATTCTTTGGAGAAGAAGTGGAGGATGTGAAGTCTTTAGGGGCCATGGGGATTGAAATTGATAACTGGGTTCTATCTGACTGCACATCAAGTTTTGGCCATGAAAAGGCAGATTGATTGGATTGGCTTTTAGGCCAATCATCAATGAATTGGTGGACTGAATGTTGCGAAATAGTTTCCTGGTCAGTGAGTTCCTGAGAAGAACCAAAGTTCCTGCAACTGATTAGGGATGAGGCATTCTGCGAAGGGTTAAGGAGCGAGTCAGAGTTGACAAGTCCAAACTCAATTTGTGAGGATTCCCCATATGGGTTCTGCTGTTTTGAAATCAAGAAAGGGCTTTCTTTAGATTTCAGGTCAACGTTGGATGATAGCATGGACAAACTGGGTGAATCTTGCAGCCTTTCACTCAAATTCTCTTTATTAAGAAACATCCTGAAACAGAGTTCGCCATATATAAAAGTCATCAGTTACATGAAATAAACTAAGATGAAAATATCAGTGGATTATACATTCCTTTCCATGAAATAAACTTAGGACTAAAAGACAGTTTTATGAAACCATCAGTAGATTCCTTATGGATCAGTAGATTCCGTATGGATTTTAATAAGCACTGACTCCTACATGAGAATCTTACAAAATATAAACTGTTCCTTTTAGAATATGGAGGTTCCTAAGCAAGAGAAGTCATCGAGTCAATATCAGGAATTTGCAATACAAACAATTGATATCCTAACTAAGAGTAGCCCTATATGCTACTATAAGGGTTATCAAAATAGCAAAACATACTAATAAAAATGTTAAATGCTATCAGATTACCACATTACCGCAAAGATTTGACAGATGGATTATACAATGACAGATGTATATCTTATGGATTATACATAAGATATAACCACATATTTTGTTACCTGCTAAGGGGAGAAGCTGATGAAAGATTAGATGAGCTATCTGGCTGCAAGTTCTTAAGCTGCTGCTGCTGCTGCTGCTGCTGTCCAATGGTGAGGCTGTTGGATGTGCCACTGCCATGGAGCCCCACCACTGATGCTGAAACACAGGATGAGGAAGAGGCTGTAGGCATTGGCTTTGCAGTAGTGGTGGTGGTGGTTGTAGCAGCAGCAGCAGCAGAATGGCCAGATTGGCCTTCCACATGCTTTCTTGAACGATGGCGGCCCCTATTCATATGCCGCTCACAGTACTTCTGGTCGGCAACTGCATCTCTTGAGCACCGCCATTTCTTCCCATCAGTCCTACGACACCGACCTGGCTCTGGATCAGTGTTGCTCGAGAAACCAAGATGGAAAGTACCCCATGACACTAATTAAGTTTACCATCACAGAAGAAACAAATTATGTCAGTTACAAATCCCAATTTTGGCTCATATGTGCATGGACTACTTTCACATTATATCAGTTACAAATCCCAATTTTGATAGAATTTTAACTTATATGATCACAAAAAATTGGTCTTACTCTAAGTACTTTATTGAACACAGATCAAAACAGGGGCTTTCCACAGAAGAGCTTAATAAGAAGAAAACAATTCACCCAACAATTTGTGTTTGGTGCAAATTTAATTCTTAGATAAGCAGGACCTCTGTAGATTTATTTGAAAGTTGAACCATTACTCACTATCATTACTCACAAGAAAAGTAAAGTAACAGTCTCGCACACACATAGAGAGAGGTAAGGCGACTTCATATAAAATAAAAAAGTAAACAAAATCGAGAATCGTTTTAGAAGAAAGATATGTAAATCTTGTGGCTGTAGACAAAACTTACATGTATTGGGTCGGAGGAGTCCGCCTGACAAGCTAGAGAACCCAGCGGAATCAAGAGCTTTTCTGATAGGAATGAGCAGATTAGAAGGTATAGGGACGTTAGCCGTTATGTATTTGTAGATCAAGGCCTGATGTTCAAGCTCCATCCACTGAGATGGAGTGAATGGTCCTCTAGCCTCTGTGAAAGCCCCATGCATATGTGCACTATTGAAGCTTCCATAATTATACCCTGAAAGTTAGAACAATAAAATTTTAGGTAAAAAGCAAACGGGGGATGTAGAGACAAAAGTGAAAGATTTTGAAGGCATGTAGCAGCAGCAAACTGGAAATGGAAAAGGGCAGTCTTGGTATAAAGGGAAAATTTTTATAAAAAAGAAACAAAAAAAAAAAAAAAAAAAAAAAAAACAGAAAGGGGTCTGGCAGGTAAACCAAAATCGTAGCTTTGTCTGCAACATTTAAGTAGCTATAGCAATCATGAATTAGATGAAGAAAGGGCAAATAATGAACAGAAGGGCTCAATCTGGTTCAAGATCGAGTGTTTCTTGCTAGTCTTGCTCGTCCTATTTTCGCTTCATAAAAGTTTCCCCTTTTGTGCACACTAGTCTCCTTTGTTTGATTAATTTCCAAAACCCATCTCCCAGAAACAGAAAGACACAGATTTTATGAGAGAGAAAGAGAAAAAACAAATAAATTTGTGAACTTTTTCTTTGACATGACTTGAAACAAAAACTATTTCTAGATTTCCATGAAAAAACCTCAACCACTACCAGGAATCTGAACATGAAAGAATCCATAACATGATCAGATGTCTAATCTTATAAAAACAAAAGGCTCCATGTAAATGTACCCATTTAGCCATTTACACACCAACAGGGAATAACCCAATAAATATCACTTTCATTTCCTCAAAAATAATGATGCATATACCAACAAATACTTACATCCATAAAATTGATTATTACTTAAGATACCTGAACTTCTGTTGTAAGCAGAGGAAGTACTGAGATGAAAGGTAGGCAATGTGGCATTCTGAGAGCTCCTCCCAACTGCGTGACCTTCTGATTTGGGACAGGAGAAACTCAGCATCTGCTGCTGTTGATGCCCATCAGAGAAAACAGTGGTATTAGATTTGAGTAAAGCATTCCTCTGTGGAAGCAACATTGACTCAGTTTTGGACAGTTTAGAGCTCCTCCAGTCATCTTCAGTTGTATTATCAGATCTTTCTTGCTTAAGGAACCCAGATCCGTACCATTCTTGCTTTGTTTCACGATCTGAAGTAGTAGTAGCAAGAGAAGCAAAACCAGTACTAGTATTTTCTGAACCCACTAACCCCTCCAAACCCACCACCCCAAAATCCATATAGAAAGAACCCACCAGAAACTACAATACCTCTACATTGAAGAAGTAATAAAGTCTTTGGCCATTGGCAAAACGGACATTAACTTTAAGAGTTGGATAGAAGCCCGTTTTGGTTGTGGGTTAAGGGGTGGTGATATAGTTAATGAGCTATAAAGCTCAAAGTGTAACCAGTCTGGCTCTTGAAGTTGATATTTTGGGAAAAGATAAAATTATTGGAGAGACAGAGAGAACGAGAATGAGAGAGAGAGAGAGAGAGAGAGGCGAAGACTTGGGAGAGTGTTTGACTGTTTAGAGACAAAGCTAGGCACTAAGACCTTGTTTGGGTTTCTCCCTTTCTTTCTCTTCTTTGAAAGAAGGGGTGAAAATGGAAGACAAAAACATAAGAGAGAAAAGGAGGGAGAGAGAGAGAATCCCTCTTGTAGCTATCAGACTTTTTCATCTCAAACACGAATAAAAATGTGCATAATTAATGTAATTGAATTAATAATTTTTTTAAAAAATATTAAATGTATGTAGTCAAATAACATTAAAAAAATTAAAAATTTAAATTCCGCCATTGAAGGGCTTCATTTTATTTTGCTATTTTTTCCAAAGTAATTATTTTTTAATTTTCAATAAAAAAACTAATTATCAAATAGTGCCAATATTGAGATATAATTATTCACTATTTGCTGTTAAGTAAAAAATGAAAATATAATTTCTCCATGTATTTTAAAAATAATGTAATAATATTATTTTTATTATAATATTTAAATGATATTCAAACTTTTGACGTGTTTTAATCTTATAATTTTTAGGATATTTAGAGGAAAATGTAATTAAGAAATACTTTCAATGAGAACAAATTATAAAATATTTTTTCCATAAAACCAAATATGAGTCAAATTATAATTTAAAGGGATTTCTACAGGAATGTTTAAAAAGAAGAATCGATTTTCTTTTATATTATCACTTTCTAAAACCAACTTCTATGTGTTTAGTGCTAAAAAATTTTATTTTTATACGCTCCAACTCTTACAATTATAAAAAACTAACTGCAAACTTATTAGCTTTTTAAAATCTCATTCAAAACCATAATCTATTGAAAAATCAAATCGAAAAAGTTTTGAGCAAAATTTAGATAGTCAATTAAAACTGAAAAAGCTAAACAAAATCGATTTAGATCTGCAGTTCTTTGAAAATTCAATTAATTTTATTAACAAAAAACCCAATTCTTCTATCGTTTAAGAGGTAATTCGAATTTCATAAATATATTTTATTAAATTTTTGCAATATTTTAACTGCTATTGCATTAAAAATCTATAAACCGAAGAGATCATATGGTTTTTTTTTATGAACTTGAAAGATTTAAAAGATAAAAATTCAATTTCAAATCTGAAATATACAAAAAAAACCAATTAAACAAAGATATTTTTCAGCAAACCCAAAAAATAGTATATCTGGAATATATCATAGGTGTATATTTTTTTAAAATTTGATGAACTTATGTTTATTTGATATATATGTTCAAATATTTTTGGATATTGAATATTATAATAATATAAGTATATAAACGATTTTCATAATAAATAATATATGTTAAGTATATAAACGAGTATATTTTAGGTATATCTTAAGTATATAATGAGTATATTTTTCGCATATCTTAAATATATAACTAGTGCATTTTAGATATATTTTAAATATATATCAAAAACAGATGTTTACTTATTCTTTGGAAACTTAACACCTTCAACTTTTTTCTTTGAAAAAGTATCACTAACACTCTTTTTTTTTCTTTTTAAATGTGAATCATCATCAAGCATAGACAATATTAATTTGAATATATAAATATTTTTAAAGAATTTAAGAGTCAAATTTAATGTTTTATCCTATCCTTTATTTTATATTTTTATAAAGAAAAAAAAAAAGAATATATGACATGTGTAGGTTAAAGCAAAAAAAATGCAACATGTGTAGGTGAAGGAAAAAAATGTAAAATGTGTAAGTGAAAGAAAAAAAAATGTGACATGTGTAAGTGAAAGAAAAAAGAAAATGTGACATCTGTAAGTGAAAATAAAAAAAAGAAAATATGACACGTGTAAGTGAAAAGAAAATGAGAAAATGTGACATGTGTAAATAGTAAAGAGTATATTTTAAATATATTTTAAGTATATTTTAAGTAACAAGTATATGTTAGGTGTATCATAAATATATACCATAAATAAATTATTTTCTCTTTTTTGGAGACTTTACACTCTCAATCTTATTCTTTATTTTGTGCAAGACACTCCAGCTTGGCAAAGATTTTCTACACAAAATTTATAATTATTTAATATATTAGTACGTTAAATATTATTTTAAAGTAAAAAATTAATTTCTTCGTAAACCACACAAGCCTTGGCCATTGACGATCATTGCAGTTAACTATTTTAATTAAAAAATATTTTAGTTTATAAATGAGAAAGAGGCCATTTGTTATAAGAGTATGCCATATGGTTCTTTAGGAATTCCATTGGTATAGCAAGTTTCAATTTGTACATTAATAAGCATGTTTTTCTTGTTACCACATTTCTACCATGTGCCGTTTTTATAGAATTCCATTGCTATATGATTAGTAAATCCTTTATAGAGCAAGTGTTGTCTAAACAAGCTAATAGATAGCTAAAAACACAACCCCCACATTAGCAAAAATCAACAAAAAGAATCTTGATTTTAGTTATGAATTCTTGATTATAGATTTGAGTAAGATCGAAAATGGCAAGCATTGAAAGGAGCACAAAAGGAAGAATCGATTAAAAGAATCTAAATCTACATGGGTTCAAAGACATCAATCTCAAAACCTCTTGAAAAAAAAAATCTTAAATTTCTACTATTAGTTTAAAACTGCTTGCATATAATCCACGAATCTCAAATTTGAAGCAAAAGTAGGAAATATAAGTGAAAATGACAAAAAATCGAAAAAAAAATAGAGAACCAAAGAAAAAGTAGAGAGACGTGAAAACGTAAAAAAATAAAAACACAAATAACAAAGGCATATAAAATCAAAAAAATAAAAAATAAAATTTCAAAAAACAACGTTAAAAATTAAATAGGACTAAAAAATGGATAAAAAGTGTAATTTCCTCTAATTTAAAATTTTTAGTTGGCCAGTTAATTTTCTTATTGAAAATAGAATCAAATATTTGATTAGGCGGAAAAAAAAAAAAGTAAAGCATAACCTACAGTAAAATTTTATTATAATTTTCTTATATAAAAATATTGGCCTAAATATTTCAAATCTTAGAGGGAGTGAATAAAATTTTATACTTTCTAATGCAATTAATCATCCAAAATTCAACATAATGGCAAATAAAAACAAAATTCAATAATAATAAGATTAATAGAGAAATGAATGAGAAAACTTAGCCAATGTTTATAGTGGTTTGAAATTAATCTCTTCTCCTATATTCACTTCTCCTAAATCACATCGATTTAGGGTTCTACTAGTGATGCGACATTGTACCCAACGTTCTACAATAATTTTATGGGATTTCACCCTAGTTATTTGAGATTTTGCCCTTACAATAGTTATCTGAGATTTGTCGTCCAACACAAAATTTACATAAGATGAGATGAGTTTTAGTTATTCAAGACTTTATAATTTTTATAGAACAACAAATATGAAGTATAGTCTAGCTAGAGTAACTTTGAACACTTAAAAGAATAGAGATGAAGCTTTTGTGTTCTAACAAATGAACCAAAAATAATGAACTTCAATGCTTTAATTTGCTTTGAATATGTGTTTTGATATGTGTAAACTTCTCTACATTCACTTTAAAGCTTTAGTGTCACGACCCACTTTTTAAGCCGTGATGGTTCTAGGGCATAGGGAGATATAAGATCACCTAAACTCGTAGAACCCCATTCAACTTATAATCCATTATCATTCATCCAGTGAGATCTTATCAAAAGATCGTAACCTGATTACCTTCCTTGTTATTCATTTCCTACTTATCACATCCTAGTTAACTTATAGTACCATTCACAACACAACTTATAAAACTTCTAAGATGTCATTTCATTTCAATAACCAAATGTACATTATTTCATACATGATTATAATAGTAATTACAATATAATTTATAATTCGTGTAAACCCCGTAATATTTTTGTGTTAAACCTTCCACTACCATGGAGCTCTAAGACAGTAATCTTCATAGCCAATAACCACACACTTGAATTTAGCAATGCAACTTCCAAGCAGAAGATTATAGCTTAGAATTTACCTTACTGAATTGTTGACATTGGTTGAAAAAATTAAACCACTAAATAATAAGACAAAACTCAGTGAGTATATAATAATACAATATATATATGTGGTGAGTATAAAGGCTATTTTCAGGACGGGCTCTTTATAACAATGAAACAATTTCAATCAATATTATCTTATGGTTCAATTTCTCATTTGAGATGGGAACAGTATCTTTCGTAGAAATAACATTCTCTTAGGAGTCAGATGCTTTCCGCATATATAATTTCAAGAGTGGCGGCCTAAGCCTTGCTTACTCACACATATCACATTACGTAAGACTAATTAAGTCTTACAGTTAGGCGTTTCTCCCTAACAAAGGTTGGGTACTCTCGCCCTACCCGTAAGCTTATACCAAGTACATAAGGTCTGATGTACTACCCCACATCAGAAGGGGATTTTTGCTTATCAATAGACAATGAATAAGAAAGTTCGTATAAGGTTTGTAATAGAGGATACAATGATTCACACTGTGAGTTCATCATGAAGGCTTCACAATAGTCAAATGCCATCAAGAAATATCATGTCAATTGGCTCATTATTCAATAGGCAATTCATGCTCATCAAGGATATTGAAATATTTCAATGATCATGGGTTCAAAAACAAAGGTTCAATGCATGTAGCTTAAGTCATATTATATTATTAAATACTCACCTTGAACTCTTTTGCTCCTATTTACATTTAACTCTAATGCTAGTAGTGCTCTTCGCACTTTTCGACAACATCTTTATCCTTGTCTGTAGACTCTACACATTTGCAATTCAATTGCACATCAATCACTTTCTCGTTATAATATTTGTTTAATTTAGCTTAACTTGCTAACATTTCTATCTTGTTCATTAAAGCACAACTTATTCCAAGATATACTATACATATATTTGTTACTAATTTTAATATTTTCCTTAATTGTTCTCCAAATGGTCATAATTATTCATTTAATGAAGGATAATTCCTTTCCTCTCAATTTCACATTTCAACTTTGAGTAACATCAATTTAAACAATTCTAATATTCAATGGAGTTAATACTATTCTCACCACCAATTCCATAAATGAACCTAGTTCATTAATCTTGAGGAAAATCATTTCTATTAATTGAATTTCAAAATTAACATTATACAAATCATATGACAACATTCTTAAGCTTGATTTTCCCTTCAATTTCATGAATCAAAGTTTAATTCTCAAAATTTTCAATTTTTTCATAAACCCTAGAATTTAGGGAAACTATTAATTCCTCATCCAATCTTCAAATTGATTATAGAATTATGAAATTAGCATATCACAAAACCTATATGATTATTCAATTGCCAATATCTATCATTAGAACATTAAGTTTCTCCTTTTAAACCATATTATGCCTCCAATATGTTCAAGTCTTGAACTAAGTTTCTAAAGTGCATTTCAACACTTCTAAATTATTATTCTTCATCTAAAATTATTCAAAACCATGTCTCTTGTGTGATCACCCTAGATTGGTCGAATTCTTCAATGGTATAAAGAGGTTTTTAGATAATCAAACTACTTAAAATTAACCTTAGAATATAGAAAAGAGTAGATGATCATAAATTTCTCACCTTGATTAACTTTAATATGCCAAAATCCTTATTGCAAGTGGGGTAGAGAGGGTTGTAGAGAGAGAGAGGTGAAGGACCTTGGTGTAGAAAGAGAAGCTAGATATGATTTTCCAACATAATTTTGCTTATATATCTATTGAATTGAATGGTGAGGATTGATCAAGCTAAATCCAATGGTTGGAATTTGATCTTAATAAAAAGCTAGGATTCTATCAAGGTGGATGGCTAAGATTGTCTCTATAATGGTGATGATCATCATTTGGTGTTGGAGAGCTCAAAGTGAACATAGACTCATATGTAGTAAAGAGAAGAGTTCAATTTGGTTTGGGACTTTGACTAGGTCAAATTTTGTGGCTAGTTGTCAAATTTTTATGTCTCATTCTCTACAACATGTATTTTATTATCTTGGGCCCAATATTTTCCAACTCATATCCATTGATGTTCCATAGCTTTTAGTTCCAATGGGCCGACCTTCTTGTATTGGGCTTGGGCCTTGAGTCCAAGAGCCCAATAATAAATCCATATATGTATATTTCAACTTGGTAAGACATTTTCTATTTTATTTCTTTCACTTTAATATGCATAATTCTACCTTCTAATATCACTACATACTATCATAATTCTACCTTCTAATATCACTACATACTATAGACATTGCTAGATGAATTTTATACACATTTTAACACACATTTACTAGCCTTTCAATTGCATTGTTCAAGTGTATACATACCATGTAAGCTCATTGGGTCAAACTAAGTTTGACCTCTGTTATACTATTGTAATTTTGATTGAATTCAACTTCTCGTATCACTAGCATCATCTCCCAATGTCTTAGGAGATGTCAACACCCATTCACTAGCACTTAGATTCATATTTCCAATAATTTATTATTATAGTCACATTAAGTCAAACTCAATTTGACTTTCACTTATCAAAGGGGTGCTTATCAACATTGATTGCTTTCCTTACCCATTGTCACATTATTCATTTAGGATTCACTTCTTATGATATTCTTATGGTTCTTGATGTGCTATGAAGGCCTTAAATGGTATGGTATATGGACGTTATAATATCATCATTACTATTTATAGTTGGTAAGGAAAACCTTGGGTATTACATTTAGGTATTTATAGGGCTTCAATTCCAGCCCAAAAATACAATTTATGCGCACTCCAATAATTTCCAACAAGCTCCAACAATGAGTTAATGGCTATATTTTTTGAATTATGCACTTGATGAATGGTCGTTCACTTTCATGAACATATATGTTAATGACCTTGAACATTGGTTTAAAATGTTTGAATGTTGGTCCATTCTTATTTTGTGTGAAAAATGTTTCTTACTTGCCTTATTGATGAGCCTTCATTTATGGAGATGAATGTTGATTCAAAATGTGAATATGGATTCAAAATGTTGGTTCACTCTTTGAATTTTGGTTAAAAAAAGTGAATGCAGGGTCAAAATGCTTCATGTAAACGATAATCTTTTTTGTAATTTCTTGAACGTTGGTTCACTTCTTTGAAAGTTGGTTCATGTATGTAAATGGTCAAAAGCATATAGAAACAACTTTCAAACATTTTTGTTGAATGTTAATTCATACTTGAGCAATAAATAAACATTATCCAAGTATATTGTCACGACCCATCTTTGAGCCGCGACTGTCCTAGGGCATAGGGAGACGTAAGGTCACCTAAACCGGCAGAACAACCTATAACTCATAAACTATTACCATTACATTACCCTTAACCCAAGATCGTAGCCATAATTCCCATGCAATAGTCATTCAATGTCTAAATTCATTTTCAAACTTATCGCTTTTGAACTCCATTTTCCAATATTCTAATTGCAACTCAAGTGAATATTAATTATGTATCTGAACTGTACTAATATAATACCCAACCACACATACTAATGATACTCTAAGTTATACCATTATTACATACTTTAACAAAACATGGAGCTCTAGAGTGAAACCTCCAAAATTACAACATAATATGTACATGAGGATACTAACACCAGCAACGCAATTTCCAAGCGAAGATGTAGAATTTGGAATTTACCTTGCCGAACCGTCAACTGATTTTGAAAATAAATATCAACTATGGGGTGAGATAAAGCTCAGTGAGTACAAAATAATACTGTATAAAATAAGCAAGTGATAGGTGGTTTAGTGATAATTTCTTATAGCAATGAAGTGAAACGGATCAAGAATCATTCTTATGGAATAGTTTTCCATATACAGTGATTATTGCATTTTTAGCAGAATATTTTCTTTATTGGAAACGGTGTGTTTCCCACATTATCATTCGAGTGGCGGCTTACGCCTTGCTCACTCCCATTTCAGTCACACGTATAACTGAACGGGTCGCACGTACTGGGTGCCATAAACCCTTCCCAGCTAGGGTTCGGATACTCTTTACCCTATCCGTGGGTTCATTACCATTGTGCACAAGGCTGATGTATTGCCCCACATCAGAGGGGTATTCTGCTTATCACAGTATTATAAAAACATTTTTCCTTTCCATCTATGAAATAATTCAATGGATAATATATCAATAAATAATCAAAATTCCCATCATTGATCATATTAGAAAATGAAGCAATAAGGCTCATATGGCCAAGTGCCATGAGGGATATTTAATTCAATAATTGGTAAAGCATATCATGCATGCCAAAGAATTGCAATGCATTTTAATTAGGAAAGTGATCCAACATTTAGGCTTATATTTAAAGCACAAGAAATATAATATTATTAGATACGCACCTTTTGCTCCTTAGCTCCTATACCTATAGTTCTAGTGCATATTATAACGAGGCTCATCGGTATCCCGAGCAATGCCTTTGCCTTTCGATTCTACAAATACACCCCAAACAATCGTATATTAATTCCTACTCCTCAAACTTGCTAATCTCATTTTAACTCAACTTAACATTAACTTCCTACTACTAATCACCAAAACACACTCCAATACATCAAACAATAACATACATAAACACATTAATTATTTAATCACTTTATTCCAAAATCCCATGTTGTCCAAATCCTTTTATTAAAACAATTAGGTTCCTTTTCCTTCCTAATTCCTTAATTAAATTCTATGTTTACTAAACTAATACTCAAACAATCAATATTCATTCACCAATTGAAATTAATCTCTTTCAATTCTCATAAACCCTAATTTTACCAAATTGGAATGATTTGGGGAAAACCCAAAATTTCTCAATCAAATCTCAAATTGATCTTGCCAAGATGAAATTAATGTTATGCAAAGCCTACCATAACAATCAAACATCAAACTACACTTCACATTACACACTTTCCTTATATCATGCATTATGCCTTCAAGAATTTCAATTTTTGAATAAAATCTCTAAATTCAAATTTTACATTTTTAAACCACTTTTCAACATTCCAAATAACCTTAGATATTGTTAAAAAAAATTTTGGACACTTCCCCTAAAATCCCTAATTTGGCCGAACCTTATGTAAGTTTCTCTTCATTGATCTTTCATGCTTCCCTTGTTATTATTCACCTATTAAACCCCAAATCCTTAACCCCAATTTTTATATTTCATCACTTAACATGCCAAACTAACTCTTCTTCAAATCATTCCACCAAAATCTAATTATAGAAATCAAAAGAAAAGGAATAATTGCTAATAATTTATCGTACTTCGGCTAAGGAAAGAAAGGAATTACTTAAGCAATAAATCTCACCTTGAAATGCTTCAAATTTAGCTCTAAGTTGAAGAATGAGTTGGGAGGTTTTGAGTCTTTGGTGAGGGTGAATTTTTTTGGTGTAGGTTACAAATGAAATGGTTTAACACAATTTCATTTTATATACAAATAAAATCAATGGTGGTGATTTAATCACATAAGATCAATAGTCACATTTTTACTTGAAATGGAGGGCTAAGATTGATCAAAATGGATGGTTGAGATGGCCCTTAGGTATATGGTGACTAAGCATCAAAATAATGAATACCATCATCACCAAAGTGAACATAATCATGGTGATGGAAAAGTAGGAGGCTTAGGTGTAAAGTTGACATAAGTGAACAAATATGGCTAACCTAATTCCTTTCTCATCCTAACCCCTAATTAACTTGTTCTAACCATTCTTTAGTCAAGCTCCACCAAAATTTGAGGCCTTAGGGCCGGCCACTCCATGGACTTGGGCTTTGAGTCCAAAAGCCCATCAACAAGCCCACCCGAAAATGTTTTCCGAACTTAAAATTTTTTCGTAACTTTTTCCTTTCCCTTTCACTTGGCATTTTAAATCTTACCTTCCCATATCATAATAAGCTTAAACTAAGACATATTGCTTAAAATTAATTCAATAAAATATACAATAAATATTTATATCTCATAAAAGTATACACTCAAGCACTTAGCACCAACAAGAGTTTCTGTCATCCTATCACTATGTTATTGATACTATACCCATAAAATTTATATTTTATGGTATTATTATAACTCTGATGAGCTATGGAGACCTTGGGTATTACATATATTTCAAACAATACAATCAATTTTACTAAGTTTTGGATATCATAAATATAATTCAATTTCAAGCACACATTTCCATTACATAAATTCCATACAAATTAAGCTTAATTAAATAAAATTTTGATACCATCAAAATATTTATAGGACAATAATCTCCCCATTTTTGAGAAAAACTAAGTCCAACTAAGCAAATATAAGTAAACTTAACCAAACTGAGTTTAATCAATTAAACAAATATCAAACAAATGAAAAGCTTTAATCAATCAAACATTCTCCCCTTTTTTTGTAATAAAAAAGGAAGAGCAAATCAAAGAGCTCCCCCTTTTTGCCATAGCAAATGTTATAACATTAATGGCCTAAACATCCTAATGGCATGGAATTTGAACTTTCAACAAAACTGCCTATACAAATATGCACATACTCAAAAAGAATCCTCAAAATATTTAACCAAATGTAGAAGGAACTCAAATACCAAATAACATATCCATTTAAATACCAAGCTAGATAAACAAATGCTAAATAAAGAAACGAAACAACCAATGTACTATTGAGACAAAATGGCTAGTATAAGCATGAAATGAATAATCATAAGAAAACTAAGCATTTGGAATAGGTGGTGGGTGTTGGTGAGAAGGTTGAGGTTTGGTGAAGATGTCATCGGTAGTCATCCCAAGAGTGAGTTGACGGTGAATTTCTTACACTGATTGACGAAGAACCCTTTGATTTGCACTAGATGGTTGCTTATTTCTCTTTTTAGGTGGAGGTAATGTTTATTTTAAATATAGGACAAAGGAAAAGTTTGACCCGTTCTATGACTTTTGTGGTCGCCTCTCTTGCCCTTCACCTTGTTTTTCTGTTTCTTGCACATATTGATCCTCATTTATATAGGCATCAATATCCTCTTCATCATCGCCATCATTCCCTTCAACTCCATAGGGTGCTTTCCCTTTCTTTAAGTCAGTTGAGGTAGTCATTCTCCATTTACTGGTTTATGCATCCTTAATTGCTATCTCCATTTCTATAAATGAATTCATGCCCAAATGATCTCTAAGAGTCATTTTAACTCGATATTGTTCATCTTCCAAAGTTAGGCATTGGAAATGCTTAGCAATCACAGTGATGTACATACCTATAACCAATTTCCCTTTTGGTTTTAAATGAATTCTCTTTAAAGGAATAAGCAAACAGTCAAGCATAATCAAATTCTTAATTGCTAACCAACTATCCCAAGGCAAACAATTCTTGTCACCCTTAGAAAGCACAAAATATGTCAAAAATATGTGAAAAAACTCGAAGAGCAACATTCCTTAAATTAGTAGCTTTAATACAATGATACCAAGTTTTATTACTAGTCAAGGTTTCCATAATTGTGAAGCATTCCATTTTTCCGGTGCATTCACCGGTCCCTCATTAGGCAAATAAAAATGGTGGGAATATTAGCAATAGTTAATGTTCTCTTATAATTTTTTATCATAAATTCCATATTTCCATTTTTCTTTGAAATAGTGAAAAATTCATATAACAAATTCAAATATACATCCTCATTTATCTAAACAAACCTCTTAAACCCAAAAAAAATTAATGTAATATTCAATGACTTCATCCTTCAAACCCAATTTTTGCAAATGATTAAAATCAAAAGGATGACCACTTATGAGTCTTTTGCCCCGAAACATCTCATAATGTAGCTTGAGTTTCAAAGTAGCAAATCAAAGTTCAAATTGAGCCTTTGGTTGGTGCTTCTTCTTCTTCAACCACCAAATTGCTTTTCCCATTTTCTCTTCTAGATTTTGGGCAATGCTCTTAGTTTTATGCATCTTAGTGTGAACCCTCAAATTTGTACCTATATGATCCGGCTACAGCTTAACACCTACTAAAAATAGTGCACTACACATACGGCGGTCCCGCTAGCTGATTAGCAAGCAAGGGTCAAGGGGACAGCGCCTCTTGGAAGTGCGGGGCAGTGCCCCATTGAAAAATAAATTTTCTGAATCTTTTACCTCCAGTCGACTGCTTTTCGATCATGAACTCATAGAATCAAACCGGGCTTAAATCGAAACTGAAACAGACCAGAAATGGATATAGGTCGAACCAACCAGTCGGCGCGCGCTAGGCATGTTGCCTCTCTGGGCGGCATGCCGGCCGTGCCGCCCGGATGTCCAGCAACTCACCGATGCCGCCCGTGCCGCCAGTGAGCTTCCAGTGCCGCCGGCACCCTCTTCACCAGCTTTATAAATAGAGCCTCCTTCTAGCTCATTTGGGGAGGACATTCCAAGGCATAAATTCTCTCTAAATGCTGATACACTTGTTGTTTTTAAGTTCTATTTCAAATTTGATACAAAAGGGTTGTTGTTTCAATTTCAATTTGATCTACATTCATCACGTTATTTTGCTAATCTTTTGTTGTTAAGATTCAGATTTCAAGGGTTTCGAATCCAAGGTGGAGTTGAGATCTGAAGCTAAGCTCATTCCATTCATTCAAAAGACAAGGAAAGCAAAGGTATAATCTTATTTCCATTCTCAAAATTCTAAACTCAGATCTAGAATTCTTTTTAGGTCTAAAATAAAAAAGATTCAAAATTTATTAATTTAAGAATCAGAATTAAATTAATAAATAAACCAATACTTTTTTTCAGAACCCCTCATTCGCAAGAAGAAAGAACTGCGTGGGATTTGATTCCTATTCAATAGGATACGTAGGCTGCCATTCTAAAAAGGCATCAACTCCAAAATTATTTTTAATAACAATTTTCCCATTTATATTTGTTATTTATTTCCAATTCTATACTTTTCATTTCTTTAATATAGTTGAGGAATGTGTGCTTTCTCTAATACCCGGAAGGGCTAGAGGGAAGATCCTCTTTATTTCAATCGTTTTGATCTTGTAATAATTAAGTAGAATTTATTTTGCTTATTTATTTATAATTGTCATTACATCTTATCATATATATATGTTTCATGCATCATTATATTCCTGGTCATACATACACGAAAATTCCTTTTTAAGAGTTATTTTGCAATTTTAGCCAAACTGAAGAAAATATATTTTCTTAATTGTGTAATTACCAAAACCTGATCCCCGATCCCTCTTTGGTCACTCGCGGATTAGTGCATTTTTCCATTGGGATAAAATCAAAATATTTTTGGAGTCAATCAATTTGAATTTTCTTTAATTTTTTCAATTAAAATAATTAAATTCAAGTGGCAACTCACTTAAACAACTTCAAAATCACAATTTTCTGAACTCACAGTGAGTTCCAATCGTGGAGTTCCTCCCGAAGAGGATTTCAATTCCTTAGCGGATCGGACCGGTATTCAGACGAGGCCTCACACTTAGAGAGGATTTTGGTAATGATTTTCAATGGGTTTTATAGTAGAGGTGCCAAAAATAGGGTTTAGAGTGTTTGGGTTGAGAGAAATTTGAGAGAAAATTGAAAATTTTTGGAAAGAATGGGTGTTTGGCTCACCAAATTTGATTTTAAAATCACCACTTGGGCATGCATTCAAATAGTGAATGTTCGTTCAAAATGTTGTTGTTTGAATTTAAATTTTCTAGCCTGATATTGAATGTGCTATCAATTTATGAACACACATTCATTTTGCTAATGTTTCTCTTTTTAGTTTTTGGCTTAAGGCTGAATGAGCATTCCTTGTTTTGAACGAGCATTCACTTGGGTTTTTCAGAATCGTAGACCAAGATCAAGAATTTTTGATATCGTAATTACTTAGTCCCTCATGTATCAAATTTATACTCATGATTTTTCAATTTTGGCAATTATATTAATATGGATTGGACTTAAAATGATTAATTTTGATTTATATTTAATCACTTAATTCTCAATCATAAAATATATGCAAAAATAGATATATGAAGATATATATCATGAAAATGCATCAAAAATCAATTAATCATCACCATTATCATCAAAATAATTTTAACATTGTCAAACATTGGCTATGAATATCAATCAAACATAAAATAATATAAATTTAAAAACTTCATCATTTATCACATAACAAGCATGAATAGTCCAATATCACCAATAATCATGTAAATTTACTCAAATATCATCAAAATTATAAATATATCAATTTAGGATAGATCACACCTAAATTATGTAGAAGGGAGCTGTTTCAAATGAAATACCCCCAATAATCACAATTTCTTTAAAATTTGCTTCCAACATTATGAGAATTCTCCATTTTTGCTTTGTTATAAACTTTGAGCACATAATTGTTTCTTCCTTTTGTACTCTCCCTACAATACAAAAATTCTAATATTTTTATTGGTACCCTTTTACTTTTGGGTCCATCATGATTAGCATTCTTAGGGACCCAATTAATACTTACAGGAATTTTTTTTTATTCTTTTGGAATCCAAACCTTCCTAATGGTATATAGTTTTTTTTTTTTAAGTTTAATAGGGCGTTTATGCAAAGTATATCCATGTTAATGGCAATAAAAATATCTTGTTAAAACCTTGGGTTGAATTTCATTTTTCTTAAAGTTAGCTATTCATACTTCTTTTCTTTAAAATTCACTAATTTCTAGCCCAAACTGGCTTTGTCAAATACTCCTTTTTGTGATGCAATGGTATTCTTAAGAGTTTTGCTTCCCATAAAGAACTTCTTCAAAAGTTCCTTTGACTCCATAAGCTCATTCTTTATTCTATCATATTCACTAAAGAGTTTATCAAAAGAGATTTTCAAATCTTTAAGTTGAATCATGAGTTTTTCATTTTCAATCAAGGCATCATTAGATTTTAGAGAATTCCCATACATTAGATTTTAGAGAATTCTCATACTCAATTTTCAATTTACACAAATTCTTTTTCAAAGTTTTTTTTCCTTTACAATAATTAAAAATTTTCCATTAATTCATCAAATGCATTTTATAACTCATCAAAAGTATAAAAAAATAGAGGTTACCTCACTTTCTTCTTGTTGGTCATCTAATGCCATGAAATGTATATTGGCTTTCTCATCTTCTTTACTTTCAGATGAGTCTTCATCACTTGAAGTGTCACTTCCACTCTAAGCTGCATATGCTTCATTTCTCTTTAAATATCTTCTTTTTCTTCTATCATTCTTCTTTTTGAGAGTGGGGCAATCTTGTCTAAAATGCCTAGTTGCTTGCATTCATAACAAGTCACATTATCCTTTTATTCTTCTTCTTACTTTTCCTTGTTCTAATCAACTTCCTTTTGTATTTATCTCTTGAGAGAATGTTGAATCTTTTAGTGAGAAGTATAATTTCTTACTCCTCATCTCCACTTGAAGATTAATTTCTTTCCTCAATCGTAGCCCCAAAAGCAATAGACTTCTCTTTTTCTTGAAGTGTTATTTTCTTTCTACATTGTCTCTTGTCTCTTATTATTCTTCATCTCGTATGTGATGAGATTTCTAACTATCTATTCAAGATTTAGTGAGCTCAAATTTTTTTGACTCTTCAATTGCATCCAATTTTGAATCGAATTTTTTTTGGTAAGAATCTCATTATTAGCTCTTTTTAGGTGAATGTCTTCTTAAGTCCTTTTAGTTCATTCAGTATAGTAGTGAATCTTTTGTACATTTGGAGATAGACTCATCTTCTTTCATTGAAAAATTTTCGAAGCTTGTGGCAAGGATGTTCATCTTTGTACCCTTCACTTGGCTTAAACTCTCATGAATCGTCTTGAGCACTTCCCATATTTTCTTGGCGAATTCACATGCGAAAACTCGGTTGAATTCAGTTTCATCTGAAGCGCAAAATAGAATGTCAACCACTTTTCATTTTACACCAATTTTCTTTTATCTTTTATGATAAAGCTTGAGAAATCTTTAGGCTTGTTTGAATTTTCATCCATGGAAATGAATGATCCTTTTTCTACAATTTGCCATAGGTCATATCCTTTAAGCCTTATATGGAACCTCATTCTCATCTTCCATTGGTTGTAATTTAAAAACAAAACAATGGAAGTCTTGTGCTACACTTCCCCTCTTCAAATAGAGTCTTTGAAGCACCTACCATAGCAATCGTTAGCTCTTAAAATCATTGGATTTTATACAAATCAATAGCACAAGCTCTTATACCAATTATTAGCCCAAGTTTGGCAAATCTTAGAGGGGGATGAATAAGATTTTATATTTTCTAATGTAATTAATCACCCTAAATGTAATATAGTGGTAAATTAAAGTAAATTCAATAATAACAAGATTAAAAGAGAAGGGAATGAGAAAATTTAGCCAATTTTTATAGTGATTCGGACCCAATATGTTCTCCTACATCTATTTTTAAGTCACACTAATTTAGGTTTCCATTAGTGATATGAGATTGCGCCTAATGCTTTACAATAATTCTTCAAGATTTTACCCAACACAAAGTTTACACAAAGATGAGATAAGTTTTAGAGTCACTAAAGACTGTACAATTTTGCTAGAAAAAAAAATGAAGTGTAGTCTAGCTAGAATAACTTTGAACACTCAAAAGAGTAAAGATGAAGTTTTTGTGTTCTAACACAATGAACTAATAATAATGAGATTGAATGCTTTGATTTGCTTTGAATATGTGTTTTATATGTGTAAACTTCTCTACATTCACTTCAAAGCTTTAGATATTTATAGGGATTCAATTCCAACTCAAATATACAATTTCTACACACTCCAATAATTTCCAGACAAGCTCCAATGGCTAGTTAACGGCTATATTTTTTGAATTTTGCACTTGATGAATGCTGGTTCACTTTCATGACTGTGCATTCATGACCTTGAACATTGGTTCAAAATGTTTGAATGTCAATTCATTTCCATTATGTGTGAACAATATTTCTTGTTTGTCTTGTTGATGAACCTTCATTCACAGAGATGAACATTGGTTCTAAGCATGAATGCAGATTCAAAATGTTAGTTCACTCTTTGAGCATTGGTTTAAAAATGTGAACGTAGGTTTAAAATGCTTCTATGTCAATAGTAATCTTTTTTGCAATTTCTCGAATATTGGTTCACTCCTTTAAACATTGGCTCATGCTTGTAAATAGGGGTGAGGAAAATCGAACCAAGACTGAAAAATTAAACCAAATAGTTCGATTCAATTCAAATTATTTTTTTAAGTACTTTAATTTAGTTTGATTTTTAAAATAGTAAACCGAATTAAATTTCGATTTGATTCTATTTTTACTTAAAAATTCTATTTGAACTAAGCCAACCGAAATTTTAATGTGTATATATATATATATACACACACACACAATAGTATGAATAGTATAAATTATATTATTATGTATTATGTATTAATAAATTGGTATACATATACATACTAATATAATTTATACTATTCATACTATTTTGTGTGTGTGTGTGCATATATATATATATATATATATATATATATATATATATATATATATATATATATATATATATATATATATATATATATATATATATATATATATATATATATATATATATATATATTACAATAAAAGGTAAAAAAAAAAGTCCAAACTGATTAAATAAGCCAAACTTTTTTTATTCAGCTCGGCTGTGTTTTATGCAAAGTTCGATTTAGATACGATAAAGATTGAGTTTATTCAGTTTTTCGATTTGGTTTGATTTTAAATCGAATAGACCATTTGCACACCCTACCTGTAAATGGTCAAAAGCATATAGAAACAACTTCCAAATATTCTTGTTAAATGTTAATTCATACTTAAGCAATATATAAATATTATCCAAGTATATTTCAAATAATATAATCAATTTTATTAAGTTATGGATATCATAAGGATAATTCAATTTTAAACATACATTTCCATCACATTAATTTCATATAAATTAAGTTCAATTAAATATAATTTTGATGTCATCAAAATATTTACGGGGATAACAAAAAATATATAAACTCTTTTTATGTGGTGAAAATCATGATTAAAAAGAAAAACTAAATTAAATGGAACTTTCCTTATAGAAAGTGTTAGATAAATAATTTAGTAATAGTATTATGGTTAATTTTAATATTAAACAAGAAAATAGGAATGTTAGAAATCAAAAGGATGTATCAACTATTTTTCCTAAATTGTAAAAATATTTAAAAATTTAATCACTTATTGTATTCATTTTAAATTTTAAGTTAATACATTAACTTTTAAATAATTTTTAAATTATTTAAAATTTTTAAAAAAGTATTGTCAAATAATTTAAAATGATTAAATGCTTTTTAATTTTAGATATTGAATCATATTATCAAACATCACTATTTTCAAAGAAATAAATTAATATGTTATTATCATCCTATTGATATTCTCATTTAATAAGTAAAAAAAATTAAGGTTACTAAAATAAGGTTATTTTTACTTCAAAACTCATAATAAAGTGAGCTAGGAGAGGGGAGTGAATGACCCCTAACTCCAAGAAATTCAATATATGTGTGTGTATTAAAGTCCTTTTATCAAGACCTAATTTTAGAGGCATGCGATCAATACTAGAGCAGGGAAAGTTTTAGACTTCTAAAATATGTAGGCAGCTTGACCTGTCAAATTAAACAGAAAATTTGTAATATCTCGACTGTAATTGTCACAGAATAAAAGTTATGGCCCACATGTCAAATAGAACATGTTCATAAATATCATCATTGCCATTCAGGCTATAATCTCAAACATAATTATCAAGTTCTTATTTAACATAGAATCTAACCAACATCTAAATGGAGCTCTTTTATCGTCAAATTATCATACATTATAATACAAATACTATATTACATACATACTTATATTCATAATTTACTGTAACTGCAGAATATTAGAGTATAAAATATAATAATACATAATTAAATACATATCCAAATATAAAAAAAAAAAAAAAAATCACTATCGGAGGAGAAAGAAAGACTCAACAAAAATTACCTACTTCTAACAACTTACAACCTGGAAAAATAGAGGGATAGGAGTGAACACTTCAACTCAGTGAATGATACTAACCAATATATAAATATGGTGCCATACAATCATTCTAATAAAAAAAATATTTATGCATTATACCAAATAGACAAAGAATCATGTAATATGATGAGAATTAGTCAATATGAACCATACTAAATCTCAATCTAGAGAGCCAATCCATCACAGCCTATGCCAAGTAGCGTCAACCCAACTGGTAAGTAAAGCCAAGCGATGAGCAAGCCCAAGTTGTCACGAAAGTCATAATCTAATCACAACTCAATCTCACATCATAGTTGTAATTATAATCATCATCCTAATATGGTCATTTGTCATCCTAACCAGATCCAGTAATCATAGGTAATATGCATCACGAATTATAATGAAACATATACAAGCATATATCAGAATGCTTAACTAATATAAATAATACATATTTATATATCTATATACATACAATTTATATAAATGCATGGAAAATATAAAAATAAATTAAAAAGTATCACTTATAGTCCTGAAGAGAGAGCTCAGCAATGACTTAGTCTTGGAGCCACGGAAAATGGTCATGGAGATCTAAGGATTAAAATATCACAGGATTATCAGAATAAAAGTTATAAAAATTAAAGCATAGACATATCCTGAGATTGCAGAGAATCTATTGAAAATTCAACAGAATTTCCCCTAAAATAGATATAATCCTCTTGAGATACATACAAGAGGCTTAACTCAATCAATCTTATATGCTCGTCTGGGCCTCCATATATTAATAATACAATATAAATCTATCCTCCTCAAAAATTTCAAATTCACAATATGCAATAAACAAAAGAAATTCTAATAATATGCAAATACAATTAGGAATTTTATATTCATAATAATTCTTAATCAATATCCCAAATAATCATAATTAATCACCATTAATCATTCCAAGGTCAATCCTACAACATTTAGTAAATTTCAAATATCAAATATATGTCTAAAATCAATTAAGTAATTGTTGGCCATTGCTTATTGAACTGTCGCTGGAGAAATTGTTAGAAATGTTGAATGGTTTATATAGTCATAGGAGAGCCAACCTCAAAAGCTAGCCATTGAGGTTGGAGAACCCAATCTTATATATACCCTTAAACATTTTTCTATTTTTCTAATGTGGGATTTTTTTTCTCCACATTTAACTCTTCATTTTATTTGTTCTCATTTTATAGTTTCTTTTTATCTTTCATTGGTTTAACACTCCTCCCTCAAGTGGCAACTAGGTAATTTTATCGAGTTAAACCCAGTTGACACTTGACAGCATACGGTAGTCTCATCTCGAGCCACCTGGGAATATCGCCCATATGCCAGAGATCGGTACCGCTCTGATACCATGTTAGAAATGTTGAGTGGTTGAGTGGTTTATATAGTCATAGGAGAGCCAACCTCAAAAACTAGCCATTGAGGTTGGAGAACCCAATCTTATATATACTCTCAAACATTTTTCTATTTTTCTAATGTGGGATTTCTTTTCCCACATTTAACTCTTCATTTTATTTGTTTTCATTTTATAGTTTCTTTTTATCTTTCATTGATTTAACATAAATCTATAAAAAATCATTGCTGATAATGTTTGGTAGCAAAAATTATCTCAACGCACAGAGTTTGAAAACACCACTCATTCTCTCTCACTCATTAGAGATTGGCAGAAATCAGCATCAGCAAATTCAGTGTCTCCAAATTTCAATTGTGCAAAAATGGGCAAACTAGGAATTATTGGAAAGCTTAAGGGTGAGGAGTCTAATCGTACAAGAATTGTCGGGAATGGAGATTTAGAGCAGCCAAATTAGCTTAAAAAGTTCATGGCTAGCGAACTAGTCGGACAATGTGTGTAGTTTTGTCTGGCAGCTATTCGTGACGAGACTTCACCAATGGACTTGCTGGAGGTTGCTCTATCCCCTGATGTGGAGCATGTGGCAGTCTGATGGCCGGAGGTGGAGTAGCAATGACGACAACTTGTTCTCTCTCTTTGTTTCTCTCCTTGAAATATTTTTCATAGATTTTGGTAATTTAATTAAAATAAAAATTAAGGTATTGCACCTTTAAATTTAATGTATAGTCTCCTTTAATTTTTCAAAAATTTCACAACTTTATTTGTATGTATAAAAGAATTCTTAATCATTTTACAATATAAATATTTATCATTCAATTTTTTTTGTTACAAAATATTCAAATCTTTTGGCTCCCTTGAAAGAAATTTTTTGTTTCGCCACTGTCAATAATAAAATTAGACAAAATGTTTATAAAATATTGAGTGAGAAAAATTCGAATCTAAATATATAAGTTAGATTAAATACATACTTATCTTTATACTGCATGTGTTGGTGTACATATCCATTTTAGTTTAACCATTTATTTTTTTCTTTCATGTAAGCCCAAAACATACAAATTTTATTCAAAAAGAGTTCTATTTCTAACATCTCATTCCCTCTTTACACTCTCCATAAAATTTAATAAATTAAATTATTTATATATTATAAGTAAATTAACTTTTTTACTCTTATAACTTGTATATAACCCCTTTTATATCTAAATTCATAATCCCTACTTCCTCAATAAATTACTTTTTGCATTTTTAAAAATTTTCTCATAAAAATATAAGAGAACTTGGAGATTAATAACACAAATCAATAAAGAAAAAAAATGTAAAAACACAATTTTTTCAACAATATATATATGTATGTGTGTGTAAAAGACAGGGGCTGTAGGATTATTTCACTTTTATAAATGTTAGATTTTCTCTCAAAATGTATTATTTTTCTTTTAATTTTATTTTGTATACTTGCAATTAGCGTATTAAAATATTTAGACTTTATAAATATGAAACCATTAAAATATTAATTTAAAAAAAATAAATCAAAATATAACTTGAAAAATATTAATTAAAATTTAGTATTTTAATTAATTAATATTCGAGAAAAATGAAAACAACAATCTTGCTACGGTGATAATTGAATAGGAGGTTACAAGATAATGAAAAATAAAAGATATTCAAAATGAAAAAGGGTTGTATAATTGTAAATGGACTGTAAATATTTTTTTGATTGAAAAAAAAAGGATTGTAAAAATTAAAAGGATAGAAAAAGAAAAGAGAGTTGTAAAAAGAAAATTTTAAATAAAGAAAGTTGTAAAAAGAAAATGAGTGTAAATAGAGAGAGGGGATTGGAAATAAAATTCCCTTCAGTTATATGTAAATGGCCCAGCAAAAGAAATTTGAACAACCCATTAGTGGGTTTTTACAACTGGACTTGAAACCCAACATAGTAGCAGAAACATACTTATATTCTATTGAACTAATGGGCTAATGACCAACAAGATAATTATAATTGCAAAAATATCTCTACCTAAATCTCTCCCTTCTAGAATCTTCAACCTCCGTTGCCGTCATCGCCTACTCCTTCCATGGCAGCAAGATGGAAGCTTAATGCTTGGCCACTCAACAAAATCAAATCTATGAGCAAGAATCCCGGCGCCGGCAATGAAGCTATTGCTCCTAGGAAGGCCATAACGCTTAGATCTCAGTCCTAAGGCTCTAACACCAGCATCGGCACTCTCTTCCCCCTCCCATCTACTATCTTTTATGAGCAAAGTAATAAAAAAAATGTAGTTAATGAAAATGTCGTACTCCGCTCTACTGAGGCATAGTAAGAACATTGTCATGAGGCTAAAACAAACAATTGATAAATAAAAACAAAAGCCCAGATGAGCTGAGAGGAAGAAAAACTGCAAAAAAAATATGAAACCCAATAGTATTTACAACAAAAGGGTCGATTTTGGGACCTCCCTCCCGTAGACTTAGCCTCCGGAGGGATCCCCCTCCAGAAACCTAAGAAAGGTAAAGAAGTTTTCAGAGAAAATACTTGGAGAGAGAAATCAAATGCTTTACGATCCCTCCTTTGTCCTTCACTCTATCTATCTTCATATACATATTAATAGTGGTGAATTGAAAATTTATAAAAATATGAAATATATTGTGCTTGAAATATCACTCTTACGAATGTAACAATTCGAAAATGATCAAATTTAATGCTTAAACCATAAAATAATCTTAATTTTGAGATTAGTTGAAACTTGAAACAAGCATCGGCTTTCATTGGGTCCCAATAGCGCTTGGGACAAAGGTGCTCTGAAGTGATCATAATCACAGAAATCATTCCGATTAAGTTATTATAGCTCCAATGGGTTCTGATGGTTTACAATAACTTGGAACTTATTCTATTCTACTTGACGTGCATGATGATAGTCGCGCTGATCGTTTTTAGCCCAGCAAATATGTAAAAACAAGTTTGAATTTCTATGGATATTGTACCCAAACCAGAGGTACACCAATTCTTGCCTGTGCACTTTGATTCTGGACTGGATTTGTGCCTAAACTTGCCTGCATTTTGGAAAAGCCTGCATTTTATTCTTGAACTTATTGTCCGATCAAAAGATGCCTTGATACTAAGTAAATGCAAAAACCCAAAAGAAATACACAACCAAAATCACACCAAGCAAATGCAAGTTAAGTTGAAAATCAAAACTTTAGTTCATTGCCATAGTTTCACACTACACGACCTAAAAGCCTTCTTCTTGGCTGCTGCTGGCTAGTGCCCTTCTAATTAATTAGTTTACATTTTCTGAGTAAACGCATGAACAAAATAGAGATACATATTATCAAATAAAAACTTCAAGAGAGAAAAATAAAAAGAAAAAAACAAAATACTGAAGAAAAACTGGAAAACAAATTCCTCCATCTCGTGTCAGCAGAGAGAGACAGAAAATCATTCTTCTTCGTCTAATTTCTTCCATCAGCTAAAAACTTACTTAATTGGCAGGTCAAGTAGAGTTATAAAGCAGGCAATGAAGAAGAAGAATGAACTAAAGTTGAACCAAGAAGATCATTGCACAGACTTACCCCTTCACTAGTCTTGTTGTTCTCTGCTCTTGGGCTGCTACCTGCACTGCTATTTGAAAGGGAAGCAAATGTAGTCTTTTGCAAAACCCCAGTTGGAGATGAACCTACCTGAGGGCTACTGTCCCATCCCTCTGTCAAGAGATTAAGGGCAGATGAACTCTTGCATTCTGATCCACTATTACTCGTATTGTGCAAAACCTCTCCAAGAGGGCCACCCATTGAATTTTCCCAAGAAATGGGAATCCAATTTGCTTGTCTTTGGTTTTGCTCATTGAGAACACTACCAACTCCAAGGCCCATCTGTATTGGATCCAAATCTCGCGACAATCTCAATGGGGACAGATTCGCTTTTTCATTGTTTGGAGAGGAAGTGGAGGACATGTAGTCTGTATGGGCCATAGGGATTGAAATTGATAACTGGGTTCTATCCAATTGAACATCAAGTTGAGGCCATGAAACCGTTGATCTATCAGACTGAGTTTTAGGCCAATTATCCATAAACTGGCGAACAGAACGCTGTGAAACAGTTTCCTGGTCAGTGAGGTCCCGAGAGGAACCAAAATTCCTGCAACTGATTAAAGAAGAGCCATTCTGTGAAGGATTGAGGAGGGAATCAGAATTCACAAGTCCAAAAGATTCTTTAGAAATCAAGAATGGGCTTTCTTTAGGCTTCAGGTCAATGTTGGATGATAGCATGGACAAGCCAGGTGCATTTTGCAGTCTCTCACCCACCTTCTCTTTATCAAGAAACATCCTGCGACAGAATTAACCAAATACAGAAACCATCAATTAATTGAAAATGCAAAACATAAGAAAATTTCGAAGTTATCAATATTTGTTTCTTCTTTTTACCTGCCGAGGGGAGTAGCTGCAGAAGGATTAGATGAGCTATCTGGCTGCAAGTTCTTGAGTTGCTGCTGATGCTGTGCAATGCCGAGGCTGTTGGACGAGCCGCCGCCGCAACTGCGAAGCCCCACCACTGATGCTGACATAGAGGATGACGACGATGAAACAGAGGGCATCGGCTTTGAAGTGGTGGTGCTTGTAGCAGCAGCGGCGGAATGGCCAGATTGGCCTTCCACAGGCTTTCTTGAACGATGGCGGCCCCTGTTCATATGCCGCTCACAATATTTCTGATCGGCAACCGCATCTCTTGAGCACCGCCATTTCTTTCCATCCGTTCTACGACACCGTCCTGGCTCTGGATCGGTGTTGCTGGAGAACCCAAGATGGAAAGTACCCCATGACGCTAAAATTTGACACCAGAAATGGAACACCGACAAAATCAGTTATCTATAAAATTCAAATTGTGGTTTACATGATTATGGACTAATCTATCATTCTAGATAAATTATAAAAATAAAAAAGGGGTACTTGGCTTTTGATTCTTCTGTTAAGTGGAAGTACTTGGCTGAATACAGCTGAAAATTGTTTTTACAGAAAGAAATTTGCATATTTCTATGACCAATATGCTTAGTGCCAATATGTACTTTAATTAGCAGACTACTTTGAGGAAAAGAAAAGAAATAGTTATAGTAAAAACATTAGTGTTTGAAAGGTGAACCATTGCCACAGGATCCATAAATAGAAACTTTGCAAATCAAAATTAAAAATTTGGAGGACAGACATGCAAATCTTGCGGACAAAAAAGAAATTATTTCCTTTTGGTCAGGATAAAGACTAAAGAGACAAAACTTACGAGTATTGGGTCTGAGAAGTCCGCCTGAAAAACTAGAGAACCCAGCAGAATCAAGAGCTTTTCTTATAGGGATGAGCAGATAGGAAGGTATAGGGACATTAGCAGTTATATATTTGTAGATCAAGGCCTGGTGCTCAAGCTCCACCCACTGAGATGCAGTAAATGGTCCTCTAGCCTCTGTGAAAGCCCCATGGCTATTAATATTTGCACTGTTGAAGAACCCATAGTTGTACCCTGAAAGATGAAACAGGAAAAGATCAGGCAAAAGCATAAAAGCCAAAATATCAAAGGCAATATAGCAGCAAACTGGAAATGGGAAAAAGGCTATCTTGGTGAAAAGGAAAAAATAAATAAATAAAATAAAGCAAGGGAGTGTGGCAGGTAACCCAAAATCATAAGCTTTGTCCGCAACATTTAAGGGGCTACAATAATCATGAATTTCTTGTCTTTGATAGAGCAAGAAAATAAACCATACAGTGGAAGAAAAGAAAATATATAAAAACAAAAGAAACAGAAACAGAAGGACTCAACCAAGTCAGAGTCAGAGTCTCTAATGTTGTTCTTGTTGCTCTTATTTTCCCTTCATAAACTTTACTTCTTTAGTACAAACTGATCTCCTGTGTTTGTTTAATTACCAAATTCCGTCACCCAGAAACAGAAAGATAAGATACAGATTGTAAAAAATATATATATATATATCCACTTTTTCTTTGACATGACTTGAAACAAAGACGACTCCTAGATTTCCATGAAAAGACCTTCACCACTAATAGGAATCAAAACCCCCGGGGCGCCAATAACATCCCATCTTTTAATCAGACCAAATGTCTAGTCTTTTACAACAACAACAACTGGCCCATATCTTTGTAAATTTATTTACCCATACAGCCAGTTTACTCCCTTGGAGGGAACCAAGAAATTAATATATCATTTCCATTTCCTCAAAATATTATAATGGTACCTGTATTTCTATTATATGCGGCAGAAGAAGTGAGGTGAAAGTAAGGCAATGTGACATTTTGAGAGCTCCTCTCCACTGAGTCTGAGAGAGGTTCTGATTTAGGACAGGAGAAGCTGAGCATCTGCTGGTGGTGGTGTTGATGGGCATCAGCAGTGAAGAGAGTAGTAACATTAGATTTGAGTAAAGTGTTGTTTCTCTGTGAAAACAGCATTGACTCAGTTTTGGATAGTTTAGAGCTCCTCCAATCATCTTCAGTTGCAGTACCTGCAGATCTCTCTTGCTTGAGAAACCCAGATCCGTACCACTTGTGCTTTGTCTCAGGATCTGAACTAGCAAGAGAACCAAAACCACTACTCCTAGTTTCTGAATCCACCAAACCCTCCAGACCAACTACCCCAAAATCCATATAGAACCACTAAAAAATACACCACCTCTAAACTGGATAAATTTGGAGCAATGGGTAATTACCAAATAACACATTAGCTTCAAGGACAGGAGACATAAGCATTTTTTAGAGTGGTTTTAACACTTTGATTCAGAGGTGAAACTCAAAACCAGTCTGGTTTTTTGTAGACTTGATATTTCAGAAAGATAAAATAATTGGAGAGAGAGAGAGAGAGAGAGAGTGACTAGACAAAGCTACGAGTACTATACAGTATATAGTAAATACCCTTATATATATTCTCAAGCAAACTAACAAAGAAAATATATGTTCTATGAGCAAAACTGGTGTCGCAAGAAAAAGATCAAGAAAGAAAAAATATTGCCAAATATACTTTGTTTATAAGTTGAATAAGATTACAAGAAAATCCTTTAGAATAAAGATTATTTACTAAATAATCTTGTATAGTTACAGAAATGATAAGGGTGTAAACGTCATTTCATGTACATTCTTTGTCATTTTTCCTATTAAAAACTTACCTCTCCTTCTTTTCATTCTTTCACTTAATTTTTATTTTTATCTCTAAACTACATTTTATAACGTCTTAATGGCTCTGGAAGAAAGAAAAAGAAAGAAAGAAAGTTCAATTTTTATTTTGCCTTGCAAAGTCCGCTAGCGGTTTCAATGAATCTTTATCTCTCTCTCTCCTTAAAGTTGAAAGGTATAAAGAGTGGTGGGCTGCATGAACAAAGATGCATTGCCACGTGACAACAGCCACTTAAAATTCTAAATCTACCCTCACATCTCCCCCCACTCGCACCCACACCATGTCCTTGTCTACTCTCTCTCACATCTCACATAAAAAAAACAGAATTTTAGTCCTAATACCTCAGTTTTGGCCAATTTAATTAAAAATAACCTTCATTGCCATCTCATATAAAATATTAACCATATCTATTAGAACTTCAATAAAACATTTCAGCATTGATATGTTAATTTGTAATAATACAAGTTTGGTGCAAAGATATGATTAGTTAATACGTGACAAAATGAATATTTAAGGTTCCATTAAGATGAATATTCATTTGCTTAATTATGTATTAATATATGTGTTATTGTATATAGCAGGTGGTCCTTTCTCCTTAAATTTGCTTTAGTAGTCGGTGTCTTTGTGGTCAAAGATACTAGATTTTATATTTTAATAATAATTTCTTTGATATAGAGTACCCTATGCTCATGTGTGGGAATCAAACATTTAAATTTGGGTTTTGGTGGGGGATGTGTGAGATTTTATATTTAATTAACTAGGATTAATTATTACAATTAAATAAATCTCAAGATTTATTTTAATATACACTTTAATTATATTATTTAAAATTTAATCTTAAGTATCAAATTTTTGCTATTCTTTAAATTATATTTCAGTTTAATCTTTAATTTCAAATTTGAGTACAATAGTGCTAAATTCTTATATTTTTAAAATTTTCATTAATAATAGTATAAGAATTATTTTAATTAATTTAAAAAGAAATTTAAAACAATAATTACTAAAGTTATATAATGATAATTTTTATAGGATTTTGTATAGATATAATCCAAATTATTATGTTAAATGGAGATTAGGCCCTAACCATTGCTAACTACTTTCTGTACTATGTATCTATTTTTTTTTTTTTAACATTAGGAAGTGAAAATACACAATAAAAATACATTAAATTACGCGATAAGGTTAATTTTATCATTTTAATATTTTTTATTAAATTTGTGATAATCATTTATAATTCGAAATATCTGAACATAAAACTTTTCATTTTTCGTATTTTTAAAAAGAATGAAAAAACCGACTAGATATGTTGTGTTTTGAATTTAAATAAATTAAAACATGCTGTGTATATAATATATATAATTTCTTAAAAAACAAAAAAGTTGTATATGGGACCGGTTATTTCATCTAGAAATTAAGTTGGGTAGCAAAGAACCACTCCATTTAGTGCATTGTCTTGTATGTAGACTGTCACCCCGGGGGGAGGAAAAAACTCCAAAAGAAATACAAGTTTTAACCTTTATCTGTTTATATATATGTAGTTGCCGTCAACTGTACTCCTGGGTCCATCTTTAGACCAAATCATAATACCTTGTATGGATCAAATAAGTGCAACATTAACTATGAATCTACCAACAATGTCTCCCCAATTTACTTTCCAAGAGAGAAATGAAAATATAAATACAAATTTTGAAAAAAGGGTTTGCTAGCTCTCTCCTAATTATCCTTATTTTTCCTTTGTTACAGTTCTCTCTTCAGCTTTCTCTTGCCTCCATAATGGGAAGCATGTAGAGTGGTGAGGGACTTGAACCACAGTTTTTATTAAGCTTTTTCAATGATAAGGTCCCATTTCTCTATTTCAGTACAAAGTTGCACAGGAGGAGGGGAGACAATAGTTTTATTTCCATTAATTGTTAAAGGGCCTGATAAGATATTCACATTAATAACCATATCCCAAGCCCCCTCAAAAGTAAGTAAATAACATTCACTTATATGTATATTTTCTTTGTAAAACGAAAAGGTAGCATTATTGTCAAAACAGAAATTGTTAAGATCTGAAAATTACATTACATATCTTTAAAATATTATTAATAACTAGTAACTAAATTATTTCCTTTTTAATATATTACATTTCATATATATTTTTTAAATAGAGATATATATTAATATTAAATAAAATAAGAAAAATTATAACTTTTGGAAAACTATGAATTATTGAAATTTAAAAATAAAAAACAGGTTATATATACTTGCATAAAAGTAAAAGTAAATTGATTGTATTAAATATTTTATAATATTTTGTATATATAATCTGCTTATAATTAAATAAAAAGAAAAAGAAAAGTACAAATTAGTAAAATAAAAATATTCTTTATATTCTCATAGTATTTTGTGAAAATATTTAAATACATATTTTTAATGATTATAAAAGTTATTAATATCAACTGTTTTTTTAAAAACCACAAATTAATAAAATTAATATTTTGAATAAAAATAAGTAAAATATATTAGGAGGAGGATCAAAAATAATATGACAACCTACATGATACTCAAAAGTCAAACTTACCAAGAGATCAGCACAGCGACTTCCCTCGCGATAAACATGAAAAAAATCTACAAATCGTTTATTTAATACTTCGTTTAATTTGTAATCTAACTTTAAAATTTTATTATTAATTAATATGATAAAATTAGTAAATATAACATTTTAATTATTATATGTTCATAAAATAAATATTTTATTTAAAATTTAAAGGAAATAATATAATTAAAATTAATAAAGTATTTCTAAAAGTATAAAAAGTAAGTCAAAATCATTAATTATAAGGATAATTTTATTCATTGAAAAGTTATCAAGAATTTTTTATTCTATCTCTAATAATTTCTGCTCTGGTAATAATAATACTCAAATGAAAAAATTTATTTTCTCGCTTAAGTTTAAATTTCTATTTATATTGGGCTTAAATTATATTTGTAATATATGATATATTCCTTCTCATTGACATTATCAGTGTAATTGGTGTACAGTGGTTTGAATTTTGACCAATGTTGTTATTAGAAGCAATATCACAATGCATATGACTCAATTTTTAATATATATATATATATATACCCACTATATTTTTTTAATGTGCTTCGCATATTAATTTTCATTATAACTCATTACTAGTCGATTTTTAATATTATTTTTTGACAATATTTATATAACTTGATTATTAAATTCATTTTAATTGTTTAATTCAAGTGAAGTTAAGTTTTTTCTAAATTATATAGTCGTACATGTAAAATATATTTAGACTGATAAGACAAAATAATTATAAATTTTATATAAATATAATAATGTACTTTATAATACTATTAATAATTATTAATTGCACGTGATATGAGTTTGAATAGAATAGCAAAATTGTAACATTGTTTTTTTATTGAATGAAATAATGGCATAGTAGATTGATTTGAGTACATTATACTATATATTTTTCGCTTTGTGACTGCACTCAAATAACTTATTAGTAACTCATTTCTGAATTAATATACCGTACCCCTGTAAATGTTTATATTTTAAATATTAGTATAAATGTCACATTACATGTAAATAATTTAAACGAATACTATGTGATATTATTTTTTTAAAGTATGGCACCTGTTAGACAGCAATACCTTTTTTGTATACTATATTCTTTGTATAAGATGCTTTCTTTTTATTGGGCTTTTCATTTTTAATCAATATTTTCGTAACAGATACTGAAACACCTCTTAACAATGCAATATACAATTGTTCATACGAAAATACATCTTGCAGTAAATACACTCCTACATTAGGTATCATTTGCCCTTATGCTTTATTAATAGTCATTGCAAAATAGAGACACGTGGAGAATTGTTTTCTTTTGAAGTGGAAATAATGTCCTTTATTTTCAGCCTATGAAAGTGGTATCATCAGCAATAGGACATATTTTTCTGTATGTTGTCCTACTATTATTTCTATATATATAATGTTTTTATCAAATTTTTTGCACATCATTCTTGTTCCATTGCATAGTCCATTAGATGCATCTAAATTTCTAAGTAATATTATAGGACAATTAACTTCTAAAATAAAGCAGCAGGTATTACAATGGATCATAGCAACCATAGTTATACTTAACTCTATATCTATGCCCTGAATGTGCTTGTACCACAATCTCTCGTTCTAAAGGAATATTCAAATCATTCCATTCTACCCAAATGCTTGCTACATCTTCTTCTATTGGTTCATTGTACTATCGATATTGTTGTATGTTATTCTTTTTAATCCATATGTTCATATTATCATATGACTCATAATTGTTAATCTTTTTGAAAACCTTAGCATATGGATTATCTTCTAAAATCTTTACTAGCTTTAACATAACAGTTTTGCATGGTTGGATATTACATATTATACTTATTCTATTCTTTAATTCATTAGTACTGAAATACAGTTGAAAATAGTGTGGAGTTCCATCAGACGGCACTAATTGAGATAAGTCATGGTATACTTGGCCTTGAATTCGAAATGTGAAAACTCCATTTTTGCTAAATGTAAGAGCTCTATCATAGTTCACACTAATTGATGTGAATGCAAATATGTTATTATAAAGTTTGATATTTTTCTAAAATTCTTTAGCCTTTTCTGAATCCAAAATGAATAAATGAAGGAGCTCTTCCATGGCATGTATTATCGGTAGCTTGATTTTTTTTGCTCTGACAATAAAAGTTTAGTGATTCATATTCAAACCGTTTTGCTCCTCAATACATGTATAAAGGTATTTTTTTTAACTTTTGCTCTGGTGAGCACATAAGATGATATTGCATTTATCCTATAAATATATTTGGTAATATAAATTGTCATTCTTAATAAAGTATTTCAAATCAAATTTTGCATAGTTTTATAATTAAAAATTTTACCTTCTTGCTCGTTTGAATCTAATTGGGCTCTACATAGTCATTCCACTATTTGTTTTTTGCTTATGATATCATTTACACGGCTTTCTTCTTCTATTTGTCTAGATGTATTCATTTTCCTTTTTCTATCACATTATAATCTCTTTTGATTTTCAGTTTTTTTTTGCTCATTAGTCATACAGTTATACTTTTTTTTTTCACCTATTTAAAATATCATGTGTGATCATTTGTATTATTTTCTATATCAAATTTCTTTATAAATTCATGAGAATAAAAATAATTTAAAATGTTAATAATTAAAAGTTGAATAGATGATTTTATTATATCTAATTGGTGTTCGTTGATAACTTTACTATTGTATTGTAACTTGTAAAATACTAATATTTATAAATTTTAAAGAAAATATATATTTTTCTAGTTTTAAAAATATAAATTATATTTTTTTTAAATAAGGCAAACTTTTTTAAAAGTAAAATTATAGTTAATTATATATATATATATATATATATATATATATATATATATATATATATATATATATATATATATATATATATATATATATATATATATATATATATATTAATTTGTGTGTGAAGACCAAATTAACTGTGATTTTTACTTTTTTTCTCAATTTTATAGCATCTACTAAAGATTTAGATGTACATGTATTAGTGCTCTAAAGTTTTGAAACCAAATCGCTAACCAAAATATATATAAGCATGGCAACAATTTTAAAAAAAATACAAAAACTTGATATAAATAAATAAATTAATAAAATCTGTAATTTTTTTTTTCATGTGAATTAATTGAATTACTAACTAAAAATTTCAAAAACACTAGGTAGGGCACATACCTTTATCGAAGTATGGGCTGAATATATGTTTTATAACTTTTTTATAATTCTAATCAATCATGAATAATGATATATACTTTAATTTACTAAATTTTTTGAAACTTGATCAAATAACTAATGTGAATTTCATATATCAAAAATTCAACATTCACGAAAATGTGAACACAAACATGATATATCGTTGAATAGATAAAATATTTAAATAATGCATAATCTAATCTAACCCTATAAAACCAGACACAATTCATTATTTCATAACACTAACAATACAAAAATCTTGTAAATTGAAACAATAAATATATAAATTAATAATTACCTTAGAATTAAATTTGGCAAACATTGAATTCCGAAACATGCCACTTTAACTATTAAATAATAATTTAATGAAAAGTATAGCTGATTAAAAAATTAATGTGTTTTGATAAAGATACGTTACATCACCAACCCCTAGCCAAATTTAAAATTTGCAGAATTAAAAAATAAAATAGCATTATTAAAGTTAATAATTAGACAACATAACAATAACAAAATAAATAAGATTAAAAAATTATAGTAAAACTTACATATGAATTCATTTGCTTCATTTTCTTTAACATATTATTGAATTTCAAAATATGATTTAAAATCGCAAGAAATAATTTCTTTAGGTATACTTAACTTATTTTCTTTTAATATTGTGTATATATCAATATGTAATTCTTTTTGCTCATGAATATTTATAAAATTATGATTGACTTTTTTAACTGGTCCATTAGTAATAGTATAGGTTTTTCCCAACTTAAAATTTAATATTTGTATTGCATCTTTTCATATTATAACAAATTTTGATACCCTATAAAATAATTAATTATTTTCATTAGATAAATAAAAATATATGTAAGAAAATTAAAAAACAAACATACAATTCTTAATATCAAATCAATTATTTTTATTACATAAACAAATAATATATTAGATTATATTATATCTAATCTAGTATATAATGGTGATTCATATTTCGTTTTGGACATTCTAAAGTTTTGGACATTAAAATTATTAATCCTAATAGAATTAGTTTTGGATATTAAAATTATTAATTCTAATAAAATAAAAGTCAATTCCTAAAAATAAAATTATACTACTTCGGTTCACCACAGCTAAAAGAATGCTAAACTTGCGTGTTAATAAGAATAATATATATTAACTATCTATTAAATAATTATTATTTTCTTATTTTCTTATTCTAATTGAATTTATCTTTCTTTATTTAAATTAAATTAAATTAGTTAATTAAATTATTAAATTATAATAATTATATAACTATAAATTTGTAATATAATTAATTATATATTAAATAATAATTATTTTATTTTTTTCTTATTCCAATTGAATTCATTATTTTTTTAATTAAATTAAATATAGTTAGATAAATATATTTAATTTTATATTTAATAATCATTTTATTATTTTCTTATTCTAATTAAATTCATTATTTGTTATTTAAATTAAATATAATTACATAATTATATTATTTAATTAATAAATGATCATTAAATAATAATTAAATATTATATTACCCTCAAATTAAATACACAATTAATAAGAGCATAGTAAAGAGCATATAAGTAAATATGTTTTTCTCCCTACTATATATATATATATATATATATATATATATATATATATATATATATATATATATATATATATATATATATATATATTATGAAAATAAATATATATATAAAATAAAAGAACACAAGAATGGAGAAGAAGAAAAAGAACAATTTTGTATTGCTTTTTGGTGTATCCAACAATACTAAGAGTCCCTTTATTTATAGGGTAAGATTAACATAAGTTATAATAAAACTAACTTAAGAAATCAATTACAATAAAGAATATGTAACCTAATATAATAAAAAGATGAGTTATAGAATTCTAAAGGTCATGAGTTATAGACATCCATTATAATTTATTCATAATAATATATAAATATATATATATATAAGGAAATATTTTTCTACACCACACACAATCAATAACTCTACATAATAAAAACACATTAGATAAATTTAAGTACTTTTTTACTAAAAAAAATTGTAATCAGAACTAAAAGTTTTTTTTTTAATTATCTATAATTACTGATTTGGTGTATGAAAAATTAAAGACTGGGTCTACATGTTGCCAATATAACTATTATTATTTTACATTTATAACTTATGAAGTGTTAGGAAGATCCCAACACTTGAAATTTCACTGAAGAAATTATAACTATTTAAATGTTTTATGTTGCCAATATAATTATTATTACTGTACTATTATTATTTTATATTTATAACTTATGAAGTGTTAGGAAGACTCCAATACTTAAAATTTCATTGAAATTAAAATTATCCGCTTACTATTGTACTAATTTTTTCAGTACTATGAAATTATAATTATTTAAATGTCTAAATAAATCTTTATAAATTATATTAAATTTTATATGATAAATTTAAATAATTTTTAAAATTTATAATTACACATTCAAAGTAAAGTTTTTTTTTTTTATATTACGTAAGGGTTTTAAATAGCGGTATAATGTATCATATCGGTATTAGAATCAGTATAATAAAATCAGACTAAATCAGTCTGAATTAGCCATAGCTACCGTGAATTTTAAAAAATAATTAGCAAACTAATATAAATTAACAAGAAATGAACATAACATTCAAAATATAATATATTAAATTAATAAACACTTGAATAAATATAGTTTAGCTTAAAAAAGTTCAAATTACATCACTAACAACAAAAATCAATCTTATTTTATTAATTTATGAGAAAAAAAATATCTTATTTAAGATGAATATTGTGATAAAAAAATCTTTTATGAATTAATTAATATATAAAGATAAAACATAGTCAAAATATAAAATTCAATTAATAATTTACACTCTCAAATAAAAAAAATTATACAAAGAAATAAATTTTGTAAAAGTTATCAATAATATTTTAAATACATTGAAATATAAATAACGTAAAAAACAATACACCAATAATTTATATTATTAAAATATAAAAATATAAAATAATAATCTTTTTGAATAATATATTTATAATTTAAATTAATAAAATAAAAAAATTTAAAAATATAATAATTATATATTTTTTAATTAATATGTCATGCCTGTTTACTAAATAATAATCGTATTAGTGTATCATGTGATTCAATATTGATTTATGATTAATTCTCATTAGTATATATATAATACGTAAATAATGTATCTAAATTTAGATGAAACAATTGATATGTAATGTATGGACCATTATTTAAAACCTGCATTGCATAATGCCAAACAAAAAATAGGTATAAAAATAAGATTTTTTTTAACAATTTATCTCACATCACAATATATATATATATATATATGCCGGAAAAATGGAAACGGGAATGATTGAAAGATATTTTTATTTTTCATTTGTAAAGAAAGGTAGTCGAATCCAAATGGGCCATATCGAATAGCTTGTACAACGTGTCTGTAGCTTTCTTCTCACTGTAATTTCCATTGTTGGCTCTTGGCTGGCAGAGAATGTACATGATAACATGAATATGCAGTAAGTACGCGCACCCACATACAACTCAATCAGCTTATTGCGAAGACTGTAGGTCATTGTCAAATTACTATAGACATGGCCATAACAAGTAATTTTGTGGGCAGAATTTTCTCAATATGACTAGGTTTTCAATTAAGGGAGAATAAAATATTGGGAAGGGGTAGAGAAAAGTGACAGTAATAAGTAATAAATATTAGGCTCAATTATATTAAAAACAAATTAAATTTCTTTTAATTTTATCATAAATTTTTAATTTTGACAATTCACTACACAAATTTTTTGTAATCAGTATAAATCATAACTACCTCTCTTTTTTTTTTTTTTTGCCAAATAATTACAATTACCTCTTTGGTAAAATCTACAATAGGTAGATTCATATCAATTTAAAAAAATAATAAAATAAAATAAAATAAAAATAACGTTGTTTCCATTTCACATGAAATAATCCTCAATTTCATGTGATGTTGATGTTGACGAAAGCGAATATTTGCATAAGCCGGAGACATATATTGCTATCAAAAAGTTTATCTTAAAATTTTTTTGCCAAAGTTTATCAAAATGTTTATCTTAAAATCGAGAATTTGAAAGTTGATAATTTTATTTTAAATGCAATAGAAACGGCTTAATTTTCATTTCATCATTGACCTTTTAAACAAAAATTATTTTACTATGACGTGATAATTACACTTAAAATCATTATAGCTATTATACAGGTAGATTTTACTGAAAGTTTATCATAATACATATTATTAAAAAGATACAGTAATATTTTTTTTTTAAATTTAATTAAAATAATGGTTTCAAAGTGATTATTTAATTTTTAATTTTATTCTGTCAAATAAAATGATTCTTTCGTCTAAATTTTTTTAAAATTATATTAAAAAATTTAATAATAAATAATACCTAAAATACTTTGCCATCACCAACAATATATATTAACCATTGATTATAATTTTCATATTATCCCAATAAATAAAATAAAAGAAATTAGGAAATCAAATATGGAAATTCATCACCAAATGATTTCTCATCAAGTGCCACCAACAATTTCATCAAATATGGAATCACCACAAAATTCAAAAAGAAAAAACATATATGAAAATAGAGAAGCATGAACAATAACCGAAGTGAGAGGATTGTGAGAAGAGGAAATGGCTGATTTCAATTTTTTTTTTTTTTTTTGCCCAAATACCCAACACATCTAGATCAAAAATAGTGCCATACAAAGAATAAGGGATTTGGAACAGTGGATGAAGATGCATTATTTGCTGATTACGCGGAAGTCATTTGAAGCTTTTTAAGCTGGGATTTGCTGATGCCTAGCCTTTTGGCTGTAGATATTCCTTGCATGCCTTTCAGCTTTTATATGCTTTTAATTAAATTTGGAAGATTTTATTTTTAAGCAGTGGGTCTGGCCGTTCATGGAGTCGGTGGTCTTTCTTATTCTATTCTATATGATCAATCAGAAGTGCATTGTTAGCGTGAGATGGGAGATAATATGAAATAAAAAATTTAATTGCAAAAAAAAAAAATTATTTTAGATTTTTTATAAGTTTTTTATGAAAAAAGTAACAAAATGATTATTTTGTTTGATAAAATGAAACTTACATAGTAACTTTCTAAACTATATAAATAAAGTCGTTGTTTTAGATAAATTTCAAAATCTAAATAATACGTTATTTTTATAGAATTTTATTAGTTTATGTATTGAAATATCAAAATTAATTTTTTTGTCATAAAAATTAATAAATTTATGCACGAAAAGTCAAAATTATTATTTTTTTTTATGAAATTATAGAAGATAACAAAATTTAAGCTTTTTCTCTTTTTGGTAATTAAGCCTGAATATTAAGTTAGAGATGAAAGAAAACCATGGCAATAATAAGCCTATGTTTGGTTTGAGGGAAAAATAGAATGATGGAAAAAGGTGGAAGAAAAGTGATAGGACAGAATTAATTTTTTCTTATTTGGTTGGATGAAAACAATAAAATAAAGAAAACACTCAATTTTTCCTTTTTTATGCTCCCCACAAATTTCTATCTTACTAAATTGAGAAGAAAGTAGGGAGAAAAGGAAATTTTTTTGTTAGATAATTACAATTTTGTCCTTGATTTTTAAATAAAAATTTCAATATTTTTTTGACTTTTTAGTCAATATATATATATATATGTATATATAAATTTTCTTTTTTACCATTCTCGGTTATCATACAGCACAACTGGAGAGTAGTAGTTTATCCTCCGTTAATTCCCTTCCGCCCACCTTCTCTTTTAGTTCCTTCTTAATTGCCATCCCTCCAACCAAACATACCATAAATAAAAGTGTTGACGTCTCGGCATGCTTTTGATGTATCCTGTCAAAAAACTTGCAACTAATTAGACAGACAGCTTGAGGTACGGCCCACGCTTCACAATTATTCTCTACCTGCTGTTCCAGCTTGCAATATATTCACTATTAAAAAAAATATATTCCCAAGTCCCCAACCGTCCACTTTTTAATTATAAATATCATCCAATTTTCATACTATTAATTTCTTTTTTATATGCATTATTATCCCCTAATATGGGTCTAACTCCATCCATCCAAGTTAATTCACAATAATATTTGGCCAAAAAAAAAAAATTAATTCACAATAATTAGTATTTTTTTTTAAATTGCAACTAAATAGTACATCATAATCAAATAAAGTGTTTTTAATTAATATAATATTATAAAGAGAAGAAAGTTCCAATTTAACGATTTCATTAATAAATTTTGTAAATTCTATATAAATTGAAGTGCGGTCTTTTATTTAGCTTAATAAATTAAGCTATATTTTATGAATTTATTAAAATTTATTATGCATTAAAAATTTTTAAAAATAAAAAATTTAAAAATCCATATGAGATATGAGTTTTTGATTATATGGATTTTATTTAAATTTATAAATTTTAATTAAATTTATAAATTTAAAATTTATCGTATCAAACAAAACTAAGTATTTTTGGTTTAAATTTTGTGTGATAAAATTTAGTTGTATTATATTTCAATTTAATATTTGTATATATTGAATTTGGATTAGAATAGACTTTTATTACGGTATAATAATAAATTTTTTCTATGGTTATTTTATTTTAAAACAAAATAACATATTTTGTTTATAAAAGATTATAATTTTATTTATATTTTTTCTCAAATTTTCTTAATTGAGAAAAAAATTTAATTTTATAAAAATATAATTTATTTTATGCAAATTAATAATTTTACTAAAAAATAATTTTATAATTACAAAAAAATGATTTTTTTTAAATCACAATTTTTTTTATAAATGACATTATATAGGTAAATACTTAAATTACTTTGTTTTAAAATAAAACATAAATTTTTATTTTTTATGACTCATAAAATAGGTAAAAATAATAAATATAATTAAAATATTTAAAATATTGTAATTAAATTAATTTATTATTACATTTCACTAATTAAAAATAAAAAATATTAAAATAGTTGAGATAATATTTTAAATTTATATGCCTATAAACTTTATAAACAAATAGTTTAATTTACAAAAAAAATAAAAAAATTATAATTTTTTATAAAATAATCATTTTTCATAATTATAAAATTATTTTTTATAAAATTATTATTTTGTAAAAAATAAATTAATATTTTCATAAAATTAAAATTTTTTTACAACTAAAAATAATTACCAAATAATAATTTATTTATAAAAAATTATAAATAAAATTATCATATTTTATAAAAAATATTTTTTCATTAATAAAATAAATTATTTTATTTTTAAATAAAATAATCAAATCATAGAAAAAACCAATAAATATAATGGGACCACAGACGGAAAGAAAAGCGCGTGGTGCTGCAGGGGATAGAGAATGGGAGTATAGGAGACAATTGGAGGATGGTTGCGAGGGAGAGAGAACCAAACCAAAAGAAGACAAAGAAAACCAAAGTTCAAAAAAGCAAATATATCTCTCTCTCCATCACCATATCATCTCGGAATCCTCCATATTTTTGCCTTATAGAGAGAGAGTGTGTGTATTTGACGTTGACGTGTCAACAGAGGGTGTGGCCTAGACAATGCCACGTGGGTCTACCAACATGGGCTCTAACTTTCTCCCTTACACCCACATACTATTACGCCCGTTTGGATGAGTTTCACAAAAGTGTTTTCAATAAAATTTTTTATATAATTTTTCAAACTACTTTTTTAGAAACAATTAAATTAATGTTTTGATAAATATAAAATTTTCAAAAATTACTTTTTAATCTCTACCAATAAATCAAAGTACATTCGTAAATATTAACAATAACACCACAAAATAATTTAAAAAAATAAAAATTAATATTTTTTTTATAAAACTAACTATAAATGAGCCTTTTACTTTTAGGAAATAGAGTTAGGGGATATAAATGAATTAATATATTCATGTGTTATTTGAGCTATATTAATACAATATACTAATTCAACTCAATTTTTAATTGAGTCGAGATAAGTTTGAGTATTATAATACTTAATTTAAATGATATATTAGCCTAATAGGATATTAATATTTTTTACATTTTACATTATATATAATAATTTATTAATTTAATTTTGAACTCAAATTTTATTTTAATATTTAATAAATAAGTTAATTTATATTTTTAATGACAATTAAATCTAATGAAATCGAGTTATAATATTTTGAATATTTGTTTAAGTTTTAGCTTTTAAAATGAAAATTCAAATGAGTTTGAGTTGAATTTTGAATTTTTTAATTGAGTCGAGTTCAAGTTCAATATAATTTTAACTCAATTATATTTTTTATTAGAGTTATTGTTGAAACTTAAAAGTTTTGAATTTAAATTTTAATAAAGTTAAATTGATAAAAATAAAATAAAAGTTATTGAATTTTTAACTCAATACTGCTAAAATTATAAAATGAAATATCAAATTTAAGTTTTGAATAATAATAATAATAAATTTTTTTCCCAAGATAATAATAATAAGACGGAGATGGAAATAGAGATGATAATGTTTGTTGGTGTTGGGGTTTAGAAATAGATAAGTGAGATAGAGCAAAGTTCGCTTCCTATTTGCCGACAGGGTCATATTGGGCCCACCACCATTTCGCTCTTTCAATACTTTCAACCACGATCGCGTCATCTCCGTTGTACAATCACACCCTCAACGGCCTTTTTGTATTATCGTGTGGGCCCACCATCCTCTCTCTCTTTTGATATTTTCAACGTGTGGGGTTATCATACGTGGTGGGACCTCCCTCCGTCCTTTCAATTCTTCCCACACCCACACCCACACTCCGTACCCACCTTTCTCCTACATATTATTGTTGTTATTATTATTACTGGAGAAAAAAAAAAAATTATATTCCCCACATTACGAATGTATATTTGAATAATTGTTGATGAGTAATCTATGTTTATGATCACATTTTATTCATAAAATGAATAAAATAAAATAATAATTTCTATTAATTTTTATTTCCCTCTTTAATTTATAAATTTAGATTAATTATTTGTAATAAAATTATAATTAAATATCATATACATCAATATATTTGTGGCGATACCGATAGCATATTGTGAATGATAAATGGTGGTGGTAGGTGGTGACGAGTGGTAGTAGAGGTAATAATGATGGCGAGCAATAAGTGGGGTGAAAATAGTGAATAATAAAAGATGTTATTAAATAAATTTAAGATGATCAAATAAAAATATATATTATTTTTAAGTTATAAAATAATTATTTTTTAGTTTATCATAAAAATATTATATTCTAAAAAATTAAAAAATAATAATTTCATAAATAATTATTATTTATTTATATTTAAATTAAATTTTGAAATAATAATTTCACGTGCAATAGTTATTTCATAAATCAAACCTAATTTGTACAGTCTTTCAATATTTGAATGGTACTTAATGTACAATAGAACTAGAATATGTTGATAAAAATATATTTAATAAAAAATTTAATTACTTAGAAAATTCAGATAATCAAATAAAATATTATTAAAAAAAATTAATTAACACTAACTATATGATATTATTCAATAATTCAATCTTGAAAGTGATGGTTTAATAGTTATTATTATTATTATTATTATTATTATTTTGCTTAAAATATTGGTACAATGATAAAATCAATATTAAGATGCAAAAAGATCGTAATTTTGATTTTCAAGTTTGTTTTTGTTTATTTTAAATTTTTAAAATTTATAAGTATTATTTGTCATGATTATCAATTTGATATTTATACTTGATATTTACCATCTAAATAATTTTATTTTGTAAAATTATTATTATTATTATTATTATTACACAAGAAAATCCACCTCATAATCGGATAAGGCAACCGCTGCCATGAGTTGGATACCCTTGGCATGAAAGGATGGACCATGATCGTTGATTCTTTATCAAGTTTTGAACAACTGCTCTTTTGATTCGATTGCTAGTCAAGTGAGTCAATAAATATCATACCAAGCTTAATTTCCTACCGCTTTTAATCATTAATCTCTAGAATAAATTATGTGTACTAATTGTCGACTTTAATTTTTTTTTAAATAAAAAAAATTTTAAATAGACTGAATTTATATATTATTTATAAATTAATATGTTATATTTTTATTAATTTAATTTATAAATGACATAATAAATTTAGTTTATTTAAAATTTTTTTGATAAAATAATTATATTCATCTTAATTAAATATTCCTAAAAATTATTTTTATTTTTTTAAATAAAAATTTTGAGAATGATATTATTTTTAAGAGGCATTTTAATATGTAAAAAAATTATACTATTTATTAAAAAATATTTGAGTTCCAAATTTATTGAAAATTGGTAAAAAACTCACAACGCACAATTTTTTTTAATATTATATAATTATATAATTTTTTTAAAAGGTTATATAATTCATAATTATTAAAATTTATAGAACTAGTACTCATGCAGTTGTCACAGTTAGTACTAGTACTTATCCTCCTTATTTTCTTCTTCCCATCAGTGCTAAGAGACATAATTTATGCGGATGAGCCTCTTAAAATGGCAATGTGTCAGTTCGATTAATAATTTTTATTAATAGATTAAATTGAAATTAAATATTAATCAAATCAATTACATTAAAATAATCACAAAATTAAATTTATCAAGCCAAAATATTAAATTTCAAATACTTTCATTATATTGTATTTTTTAGTTAAAAAATAAATATTATAAAATATTTTTCACTTGAAAGTTAAATATATTATGAGTATTTATCATCTATAATATTGAAAATTTTTAATTTATTTATATAAGAAAATGAAAAAATAAAAAAATTATGGCATGAAATAATGTCATATAATATTAAAAATAAATATTATATCCTAATATTTCATAAATTTAAGTATACAAATTAACTGTGCATCAATTAAATTATAAATTCATAAAAAATAAAAATATAAGAATATAAACTAATTAGCACATTGAAATTTATAATTTATTTACCTAAAAAAGTAAATTAGTCGGTTCGGTTCACTAGAATAAATATTTGAAATAGTTATAAAATTTACCTAAGGAAGTAATTTCATAAGAAATTTGCTGCCAAAGAGAAAAAATTTCATATATTACCTATAAAATTGGCACCATAATTTTTCATTAGCTGCAAAATTATCCATGGATTAGCTATGTTTTACCTACGGAATTTACATATAAAATTAATTTCACAGATAAATTGCAGTACTAAACAATGGTCCAATAGCTTTAGAATTACCTATGGACTAAACTGAACTAGTAAAAATTTTAGATTTCTTACCTATTAGCTACGAAATTACTCACAGAATTAGTTACGAAAATTTTTACCTACAAAAAATTCCGTTGGTAAATTGATAACAATTTAGATTTTTTTTACTCATTATCTACAGAAAATTTATCTATGGAAAATTTCATAGATGAAGTTAGGTTAAAATTTTTAACTCTCTTTCCCCTTCTCTCTCTCTCTTTTCCTTTCTTTTCTTCTCTTTTTTTCTCTGGCCGCTGCCCACCCTTTTCTTTGTATTTTCTGATCATCCGACCAGCAGCAGCTCCACCAATCTGGACTTCCAAGTTCCATTTTATTTTTTTGTATTAATCCTTTTTCTTTTCTTTTTTTTTTATTTTTTATTTTGTGTAATTAGTTTGATTTAATTTGTATATTATGAGCTAGTCTTTTTTATGTTATTTTCTATTAGTAATTAATTGAATTTTTTTTTATATTTTTTATGCTAATTAGGATAAAATAGGAATAAAATTTAATATACATTTTGGAAGAAATATAAATAAATTGGTAATTAAAATATCTTTTAGTTGTTAGGGAGGTCACTAAACTATATGATTGTATTAAATTAGTCACTATTTTTTTTTTGTCTCAAATATGTCATTAACCTTTCAAAATAATGTTAATATATGATCATTTGGCTGGATCAAAGATAAATGTCGACATATAAATTGACTTGTTATGCCATTTTATCATATTAGACAAGTCAGCTCTCTCTCTCTCTCTCTCTCTATATATATATATATATATAGTTGATGCTAAAAAGGGAGAATAAGACTATGATTAAAATGGCGTAGTATTGAAATTGTGCTTTGACTCGCGAATGACAATTACAAAATGATCACTATTTCTATTATGATATAACTCCATAATTTAGTGATATCCATAATACGTAAGTAACGTGGTATCTGATAAGTCAATAATAAGTAATGTAATGTTGATATGGCGATGATTCGTCATACTGATCTGTCTAATATGCTGACATGACAATATACCAATAGAATTTAATCTTCATTGTGACCAGGTGATTTTATATTGATATAATTTTTAAAAAGTTAGTAATACATTGAAATGAAAAAAATAGTTAGTGATCAATTTGATACAACCCTCTAATTTAGCGATCTCCACAACAATTTACCGTATATATGTAAATAATATCATTTCTCATAATCTAATAAATTATTTCTCATAATTTTAAATGGGATTTATTTGAATTATAATTATTACATATTGATCGAAGCTTAATCAAATAAAAGTTAATGGACTAGATCTTCCATGTTGAACCTTTGTCGTTTAAGCCTATAAAGAAGAGAAGATAGTCAGGAGGGCTAGGTCTTGTGCCTAGCAAAGAGTTTATGATGCTCAAGTTAGTTATAGACTTCGCAGGTGACCGAAGAAGGAAATTTCTTTTCTCAGGTCAAAAGGTTTTTTAGTGAGAGAAAGAGGTGAAACAGTGTATAATTCTATTTACCTAAATTATATGTTGATCATTATCTTTTATATAGTTATGCATGAAACAAAAGTCTTATACTTTTTCGAAGAAGAGAGAATGTCCTCTGACACAGCATGCTCCTGATTGATGTAGTTGATATAGAGATAATGGGTGCATAAGCCGCTATCTTGTCTCTGAGAATGTATTGGGTGAGTGGTGGTGTCAGAATCTAAGGGCGCATTGCCTAGCAAAGGACCTCTCTAACTTGATAATGACATTTGTACTAGAAATTTTTAGCCATACAAAATAACTTACAGGATAAGTTACTTATGACTGAAGTAAGGCAAGATTTAGAGGAGATGAGAGGAGGTTTCGCTCGCCATGGGCCGAGAAGCTTGGGCTTTATAGGCCTATCCCTATTGGGCCTTCGCTTTGGGCTTCAAACTTAATGTAGAGGCCTTTGGCTTCATAGTTGATGTAGGCTTTTGATTTCTAAAGTCTATTAAATCATTGAGTCATTTTTATCTCACATATTATTTCATGTTTCTGGCAAGATATATATATATATATATATATATATATATATATATATATATATATATATATATATATATATATATTATTTCATGTTCTTTGATAGAATTGTGAATATGACACTTAATACATTTTACCCTGTAGGATATTGTGCTTTTGTGAATAATAAATAAAAAATCTTAATATTTTAAAGAGGATTTTTATATAAATAAAAAAAAAATCTTAATCAATTTTTAAATTTCTTAATTTGATTAAGAGTAATAGGTAAAAATACAGAATTAAAGTCTTATTAGTTATATTTTTTCGTACTCAACTTGGAATCAACCAAACATCCCCTATCTATAAATTTTAAGTTCGAAAAGATGGTGGGTTCAGTTGGTTATGATTGAGGTCTAAATCAGAAATTTTGATTTCAAGTTTGGACCTGCCTTCTAACTCGTAAGCAAGGAATTGTCTAGTTATTTAAATTTATTAGTTACCTAACTAATATTTGACATTTATGATATATATATATATTGTATATAATTTTATTTTATTTTTTTTTTTGAAAGGAAAAAAAGTAGCAAGCACATGTTGAAACTTGAAATGGTACAGGTAAAGATGAATTAATACCTAGCTACTACTTTAAAAGCGTAGGAGTTTCTTTTCTATTAAAAGGTCATTTCTGATTTTCCATTTTTGCTCAACAAATGGTACAACTAGCTATTACCGACCCAAATTCAACCTATAACTTAAGTACCTGACCTGACAAATTTTAATAGGCAAAACACTGTTCGACTGAAAATTTTAACTATATTTTTAAATATGATTTGATTTTAAAATAAGTGAAAATAAAATATTGCAGAGAGCAAATATTCAATTAAAATTTTAAATAATATTTATTATTTATATGTAAAAATAAGTATAATATATATGTAATAATAAGTATAATATATATATATATAATTAAAATTAATGAATGCTACTTAAAAGTAAATGTTAAAAAATTATGAAAAACTAACTAATTAAGTGGTCATTTTAAAATTTAAATTTGTGGATCCCATAACTCAATAGCATGAGTCTATCTAGATTTGTGTTTTTTTATATAAGAACTATAAATTTAAATATTCATATGCTTAATATGATGAATGTATAAATGATAATTTAAAATTCAAAAATAAGTTCTATACAAAAAAAAAAAAAGTGAGCAAGGAAAATGATTATCTCATATTGAAAAATTATAAAATTGAAAGGAGTATATATTAAAATACCCCTCCTTGCAATGTTAAAAAAAGTAGGCAACAAAGCTTTCTTTTGCGTGTATAGGTGCAGAAAGTACAAATTCACATTCTGAACTTATATTTAATATGTGAGTGCATAAGCTGCGTACATAAAAATTAGATCAAAATAGGCTGATTCATAAACAAATATTTTAAAAAAAATTCTCATAACTCATAAATAACTAGTTTGTCCGAGTCATTGATTTTTTCTGGTTCTAGGCCTTATTGATATTCAAGCTAATCGGACTGGCTTGGGATCCATTGAATCAGTCGAGCTTCAAAACAATGATTTTTACTCTTATATGTTTGGAAAAAATTATAGGAGAGGAAAAAAAATAAAGAATGATATAACTTAAATGCCTCGCTTGACGAACTTCAATAGGCAACATGTTATATTACATTGATATTTTTACCTTTAGATGTTTAGGAAAAACTACGAGAGTGAAAGAAATAAAATAAAGGATATAACTTAAATATCCAACTTGACAAACTTCAATAAGCAAAATACTATTACATTTATATTTTTACTCTTATGTCCCATTTGGTTCCCTAAAAAATGTCCAGAATCAAAATCAAAATGGATAATTTCGATTTCTTGTATTTTAATTCACCTATAACTAATTTGGAATCGAAATATAATTCCCTCATTTTGAAAAATTACTCATTCACCTTACTCATATTAATCACATTCTCAATCCCATTGGAATAAAGTTAAATATTTATAATTTAGTCAAATGCACAATTACTTCTCATGTGCTTACTTAAATATTGATATTAAATATATAAAATAATAAAATATGTAAAAAATAAAATATTAATTAACTTGAATTGATTAAAATAAATTAGATATTTATAAAAAAATGAATCATTAAATTTAATTCTAATTGATAAAATATTTTTTTAAAATGTTAATATGAAATATCAAAATATAAGTATGAGTAATTTTAGAATATAATTTTTTTAAAGTAAAATTCATCATTTGCTCAAATCCATAAATTTGGCTAAAGTCAACTCTCATGAGTTTTCAAAATCCTTAAAAATCAAGGATTTAGAGCATGATAAATTCTAACAAATTCATAAAATATAACTCAATTTTTCAAGCTAAACAAAGGACTAAAGCTATAATTCATGGATTTTACAAAATCCATCATTTAAATCCCTATAACCAAATGATTCCTTAATTATTTTCTTTTCTCCCTGCATTTTTTCTTAGCCAAACAAGAGCTTAAGGTATTTATTTATTTATTTAAATACATGGGATAATTGAATTGAATAATATTAGTAATTATAGTTGTTTTAGGCCATGCATCGAGACGAAGCCAACCTACTTGGCTATTAGTTACAGCATGGTCTTTTCTCCCCTCTCCCAACACTGCATACTCAACCCTTCAAAATTAAATGCTTAATTATAGCTTTTGTAGTTTCATAGCTCACACAGGAATAAAAAATGAAAAAAAAAAAAATATAGAAAAAAAAAACCCTATAATTGACGGCTACATTTCTTCTTTCAATATCCATTAATATTAATTAATTAATTAATTAATTAAAAATAAATAATGATAATAAATAGTACTAGTAAATAAAGAAGCAGAGAAGAAGAAGTCCTCGTCCATATTATTCTAGAAAGCCTAACCAAACATAATAATGAGAGGGAGAAGAGTTGAGCATATAATTAAATAAGAATCACCCTCAATTGAGGTCATGATGGTCACGTGACTAGCATACTCTATTTAAATATTAGTACTTTAGTAGTCATTAAATTAAATTTATGATGTGTCGCCGAGTCAAAAGATCATAACTATGGTCCCCTCCATCCCTCAACCTCAAGCAACAATTTCTACCGATATACTTATAATACTATAAATTTTGTAAGGATGAGGACATGATTATTTCTCTCTTGAGTTTTAGAAAGAAAGAAAGAAACTGCTGCGAGTTTCCAAGGCAGACAGAATACATTGCATATTGATATTGCATTGGGAAGGCCATATGATCCATGAGATTATAAATATATTTTATTTTATTTATTACTATTATTTTCAATTAGTGTGTTAGTTTGTTAGGATTTGTTGACACTTTGACAAAATAGTGGGTCACAAATGTCTTGTTATATATATATATATATATATATACATATATACACATATACAGGATCTATAGATTTTGTTCATTTAATAAATTTTCAAATTTCAATTAAAAATGAAACATCATTCTATTATATAATAAACCTCAATAATGTTTAGTCTAGATTGAAAATCAGATATTAAAAAGTTTTAAATTCGAATCTTGTTATTGATAATAAAAAATTTAATTTATTGATATTTATTTTTTGCTCATAATAAATTATATTGTTTATTTTCTATTTATATTAGACTAATATTTATAACGCAATTTTTATCCATTATATGGTGAAAATAATAAAATACTATAAATGAAAAAAAAAAAAGAAAAGAGAAGATGTCGTTAATTAATACTGTAAATTTAATAAATATTTTTCTTGGGGTTTTACAAGTCGGAAGAGTGTGTAATCCCAAAGGTATGTCTTATCACCTTTTTGTTTATCTTGGTCAAAATAAACAGGAATTAAAAATCTTCAAAGAGCCACCGTGCATGCCTGTCCTTTCCTTGTCCAAGAACAAGTCTTTCTTTCTTTCTTTTTTTTTACTTTAGTTTTTTTTTAATGAAAAATATTATATACTACATCATAAGATTAATTATAAATATAACTGAAACGTAAACAAGAATCATGAAATCTCTTAAAATTTGATGATACTACCACTGACCCAGAGCCCCAGTGACAATTCTCTAACTCTAGCTGCATCTAGATTTGTGTCTCATTTGCATAAACCTATATCCTCCAAGGTTTTTTAGGGGTTGTCTTTCATCATTTCTAAAGGTTATCCTCTCGAGTCTCATGTCATTGGGTTTTGTATTCTCCACTCTCTCTCTCTCTCTCTCTCTCTCTGAGTCTCATTACTGCAGCCTGGTCTTATTATTATTATTATTATTAAAGAATTCATAAAAAAAAAAAATCACTTTCTCATTGAAATTTTAAATCATTATAAAATATAATATTTATATTAAAATTACTTTTAATTATATTACATTTTATTTTATTAATATAGTTGTAGATAAAAAAGGGTTATAGTAATTATGTCTCTTTTGTATTCTCAAATGCTTAAATAGAGAAAATGGCCTAACATAGGATAACAGTTGCATTGCAACTTGCAATGCTTTTTATGAAGACTAAAAGGTGTATTCTCATGCCATTTACAAAGCATGTGTGTAAGGTCACACACACACGTATATTTGACTCCTCACTCCTCTGTCTTTCTGTTTGTATGCGTGTGGGTGGGTCACTTTGAATATATAGACATACATTGGTACATTTCTCTGTTTCATTGTTTTAAAAAAGCAAGTGCTTTCTTAACCATGCACTCTAAAATGAAAAGGAAAAAAAGTTACATTTCAAATAATAGTTGGATTGAATGTCAGTCTCATAGTCAATTAGAAAAAGAATGTTTCATTGCAATAGCAGGCCTGCTCGTTTTGTTATGAATATAATGGAGAAAAATAAAAACAAATAATATAAATGAGAGAATAATTTTTCTAGTTGTTTCATTCAATAGTATTAAGCCATTTATATAGAGTACAGAAGGGAAATAAATAGGAAGCTTTTGTAATAAGGAAAATATAAGAAATAGGAAGTTTTCCAATAAGGAAAATACAACCAATACTAATATGAAAACTAGAATATTCACGTATATGGAAAGACATCAATCAAATCCTATAATATATCATAACACTCCCCCTTGATATATTTTATAAAGAATATGTCTCGTTAAAACCTTTACTAAGAAAAAAATCCTGTGGGAAAAAAATCTTAGTGAAGGAAAAAGAGTACATTATTCTTGTAGAAATTTGCGCCATAACACTGCCTCGTTAAAAACCTTGCTAGGAAAACTCAATGGGACAAAACCTAAGCTAAGGGAAAAAGAGTACAGTATACTAAAATCTCCCCCTCATGAAGATATGATTTTGTCAAAGATCTCTTAGTCGGCGCATACCAATTTTGTTAACCAACTTCTCAAAAATGGTTGTAGGAAGTGCTTTAGTAAACAAGTCTGCCAGATTATCAATTGATCGAATTTGATGAACATCCAAAACTTCTTGCTTCTGAAGCTCATGTGTGAAAAAGAACTTTGGCGAAATATGCTTGGTTCTATCTCCTTTGATATATCCTCCTTTGAGTTGTGCTATGCAAGCAGCATTATCTTCATATAATACTGTTGGACTTTCTTTGTCAAGTTTAAGATCACATGTTTTCTTGATATGATGGACCATAGATCTCAACCATACACATTCTCTACTAGCCTCATGTATTGCCAATATTTCAGAATGATTTGATGATGTGGCAGTTAAAGTTTGTTTAGTAGAGCGCCAAGAAATGGCAGTGCCACCATATGTAAACAAGTAACCCGTTTGTGATATAGCTTTATGTGGATCAGATAAATATCCAGCATCAACATATCCAATTAATTCTGACTTCGAGTCACGTGGATAAAATAAGCCCATATCTGATGTTCCACATAAATAACGGAATACTTGTTTCACACCATTCCAATGTCTTCGAGTGGGTGAAGAACTATATCTTGCTAGCAAACTTACAGAGAATGCTATATTAGGTCTTGTATAATTAGCAAGATACATTAATACACCAATTGCACTAAGATATGGTACTTCTGGACCAAGTATTTCTTCACTATCTTCTCGAGGACGAAACGGATCCTTTTTCACATCAAGGGATCGAACCATCATAGGAGAACTCATTGGATGGGATTTATCCATATTAAAACATTTTAATATCTTTTCGATATAAGTTGACTGATGAATGAAAATCCCTTTAGATAAATTTTCGATTTGCAAGCCGAGACAGAATTTTGTTTGTCCCAAATCTTTCATTTCAAATTCATTTTTCAAATAATTTACTATCTCATTCATCTCTTTAGGAGTCCCAATGATGTTTAAATCATCAACATACACAGCAATTATAGCAAAACCATATTTTATTTTATTGATAAAGACACATGGACAAATTGTATTATTAGTGTAGCCTTCTTTTAAAAGATATTCACTGAGGCGGTTATACCACATTTGTCCAGACTATTTTAATCCATACAAGGACCTTTGTAGCTTAATTGAATACATTTCTCGTGGTTTTGAGCTACATGCTTCAGGCATTTTCAGTCCTTCAGGGACTTTCATATAAATGTCATTATCAAGTGATCTATACAAATAAGCTGTAACGACATCCATTAGTCGCATATGGAGTCCTTCTATATTTGCTAGGTTAATTAAGAATCTTAATGTAATTGCATCCACAACTGGAGAATAAGTCTTCTCATAATCAATGCCAGGTCTTTGTGAAAAACCTTGTGCCACAAGTCGAGCTTTGTATCTCACAATTTCATTTTTCTCATTTCGCTTACGCATAAAAACCCATTTATAGCCTACTGGCTTAATATTTTCAGGCGTTAAAACAATGGGCCCGAAGACATGGTATTTTTCTAATGAACTTAATTCTGCCTGGATTGCATCTTTCCAATTTGGCCAATCATTTCTATGTCGACATTCATTTACAGACTTTGGTTCAATGTCCTCATTTTCTTTTGCAATATCAACTGCAATTGCATATGCAAATACACTATCGACAATGATTTCATTTTGGTCCCATCTTTTTCCTGAATTGACATAGTTGATTGAGATCTCTTCATTTTGATCATTTTCAGGTACCTGAACCACTTCTGGGGTTATTTGTTCATCTATGTCAATTTCAGTTATACGCTCTTCAGGAGCATTAACATTTTTGGGATTTTGTTCCCTTTTCTTTCTTGGATTTTTATCCTTGGAACCAAGTGGCCTTCCACGCTTTTGGCGTGTCATGGACTCATTTGCTACATTATTAACATATTGTCCTACTGGGACATCAATTCTTATTGGAGCATTTTCAACTGGAATGTGAGATTTAGTAACTCTTTTTGGATCACATAATGCATCTGGTAATTGGTTTACTATACTTTGTAAGTGGATGATCCTTTGAACTTCTAGTTCACATTCTTGTGTATAAGGATCAAGATGATTTAATGAGGGCTCATTCCAAACAATTTGTTTCTCTAATTGCTTAATTTCTCCCCCCAATTTGGGAAACAAAGCTTCATTAAAATGACAATCATTAAATCTCGCAGTAAATACATCCCCAGTTAATGGTTCAAGATATTTGATAATAGAGGGGGATTCATATCCAATGTACATACCCAATCTCCTTTGTGGTCCCATTTTTGTGCGATGTGGGGGGTTAATTGGGACATAAACAGCACACCCAAAAATTCTCAAATGAGATATATTTGGCTCTTGGCTAGTCACCAACTGTAATGGTGAAAATGTATGATAATTAGTTGGCCTGATGCGTACAAAAGTTGTTGCATGTAAAATTGCATGTCCCCAAACAGAAATTGGGAGGTTTGTTTTCATAAGTATTGGTCTAGCTATCAATTGAAGACATTTAATAAAAGACTTTGCTAGACCATTTTGAGTGTGAACATGAGTTAGAGGATGTTCAACAGTTATTCCAATTGACATGCAATAATCATTAAAAGCCTTAGATGTGAATTCACCAGCATTATCAAGACGAATTATCTTAATAGCATAATCTGGAAATTGTGCTCTTAATCGAATTATTTGAGCAAGTAATCTAGCAAATGCTAAATTTCGAGTTGATAATAAGCATACATGTGACCATCTTGTTGATGCATCTATCAACACCATAAAATACTTGAATGGTCCACATGGTGGATGAATTGGTCCATAAATATCACCTTGTATGCGTTTCAGAAATTTAGGTGATTCATGTTGAATTTTGCTTGGTGAAGGTCTAATAATCAACTTTCCTTGAGAGCAAGCCGAACATGAAAATTCATTACATTGAAGAATCTTCTGGTTTTTCAATGGATGACCATTTGAACTCTCAATAATTTTATGCATCATTGTTGATCCGGGATGACTCAATCGATCATGCCAAACAATAAAAGAATTAGGGTCAGTAAACTTCTGATTTACTACCATATTTGTTTCACTTGTACACACATATGTGTAATATAATCCAGAGAATAAAGCAGGTAATTTTTCTAATATGCATTTCTTACCCATTATAATGATTGTAATATAGAGATACTCAATGTTTCCAACATTAATGGTCTCAATATGATATCCATTTCGATGGATATGTCTAAAACTTAATAATTTTTTGCGAGACTTTGGAGAGAATAATGCATTTTGAATAAAGAAATAAGTTTCTCCATATAGTAATATATTAGCTCTTCCGGAGCCTTCAATAATTCTTTTACTACCAGATATTGTATTAACATAACAATCTCCCTTTGTTAGATGAGAAAAATACTTCTTATTTTTTAAAATGGTGTGCGTGATTGCACTGTCAGCAAGACATAAGTTTGTGTCATTTATTCTTGATCCTACCAATACTTGAACAGGATCCATAATATTTTCACCAAAACAAAATGTACTTATAAGAAACATAATAACTCAATAATTATTTATTAAAACTCAATCCAAAAGTACTTTAAAAAAATAAATTATTCATAAACACTTTAAACTAGTGTTTAAATCCCAAAATACAAACCAAATTAAAAAAAACTAAAAGAGAAACATATCAATTTAGGCATTCGTATTGCCATCACCAATCAAATGATCAATCTTTCCTTCAGGATGCTCAAAGAAATCTGTCACATCTAAATGTGTAACATCAATAGGATCATCACCAAGGACATTATTGTTTTCTGCTAAATTTACTTCAATATTTTTGCCTTTCTTGAAGGACTCTTGATAAAGATCGACAAGATGTTTTTGTGTGCGACAAGTACGAGACCAATGCCCTTTTGCGCCACATCGATAGCAATGATTTCTTGAATTATTCTTTGATCCATTATTCTCTTTCCACTTCTGGTGGGAAGGTGCATTATTATTTTTAGCACCACGATTTCCATTGTTATGATTTCTGCCATAACCTCTGCCACGTCCTCGACTATGATTGTCCCTCCTTCCTCTTCCTTGTCCTTGTCCAATATTATTGTGTGTTGTCTCATTCACTTCAGGGAATGAAACAGAACCAGTTGGACGAGTTTCATGATTTTTCAGTAAGAGTTCATTATTTTGCTTAGCAACAAAAAGACATTCAATTAATTCAGAATACTTTTTAAAACCTTTTTCTCGATATTGTTGTTGCAAGAGCATATTCGAGGCATGGAATGTAGCGAATGTCTTCTCTAACATATCATGGTCAGTAATATTTTCTCCACATAATTTCAGTTTGGAGGTAATTCTATGAATAGCAGAATTATATTCACTTACAGTTTTAAAGTCTTGAAATTGTAAGTGTATCCACTCATAACGAGCCTTTGGAAGTATGACAGACTTATGATTATTAAATCTTTCTTTCAAGTTATTCCAAAGGACTAATGGATCTTTAACAGTCAAATACTCAAGTTTCAATCCTTCATTGAGATGGTAACGAAGGAAAATCATCGCCTTGGCGCGATCCTGTTGAGATTCATGATTTTCATTTTTGATCGTATTGCCGAGGCCCTTAGCATCCAAATGTATCTCAGCATCCAGTATCCATGATAAGTAATTCTTGCCCGAAAGATCGAGGGCCGTGAATTCGAGTTTTGTCATATTCAACATTGTCTATACAAAAAAGAATAATGTGCATTAGTATCATAATAAAATTAGTCTTTTAAAAACTTAATAGACAATGCAATTAGTTATTCAGGAACATAAAATATCAATTATTCAATGAATTGGAATACTAGGTTCATGGATATTTAGTTCTTGAAGAAGTTAGGGCCAAAAATTCTTTTTGGAATTTATTCCTTACTTATTTGTTTAATTAGTTTTTCAGGAACTATAAATAATACTAGTTTCTTCATGAATTAAAATTTGATATACAATGTTAGTTCTTCAAGAACTAGAATTTAAAATATAGTGTTAGTTCTTTAGGAACTATAATATACTTAATGAAAATTAAATAATATCAAATAATAATAAAAAAAATCATAAAAATGATGGTCATGTATAAAAAAAAAAAAAGATTATGTAAACGATTTTATATAGTTAATTGTTAATATATATAAATGATTTTGTTTAGCCACCATGATTATGTAATCGATTTTATATAGTTAAAAAAAACGATTTTACAATTGTTTCATATAAAAAAAAATGATTTACATCTAAAAAAAATGATTTCATAGTTATGATCTAAATATATATATATATATATATATATATATATATATATATATATATATATATATATATATATATATATATATATATATATATATATATATATATATATATATATATATATACAACATCCCAAACATATATGTGTATTAAGCCATGGGCATATGTCTTTTTGAGAACATATATGATTCACATCTTATTCGAGATGAGGAAAGAAAAAAAAAATACATTGGGTAAAAAAAAATGGTAGAACAAATTCGTGCTGATAACGTGTTATGAATATAATGGAGAAGAATAAGAACAAAAAATATAAATGAGAGAATAATTTTTCTAGTTATTCCATTCAATAGTATTAAGCTCTTTATATAGAGTACAGAAGGGAAATAAATAGGAAGCTTTTATAATAAGGAAAATACAAGAAATAGGAAGTTTTCCAATAAGAAAAATACAAACAATACTAATATGAAAACTAGAGTATTCACGTATATGGAAAGATATCAATCAAATCCTATAATATATCATAATACGTTTCAAATATCTTGAATTTTCTAATTTTTTATAATTTTACTTTATCTTTTAAAAATAAATTATTATATTCTAAACTTCTAAATTTATTGTCATAGTAACATATGACATAGATTAAAATTATAATAATAAAAATATTACTATTTCATCTCTAGTATTTAATTTAATTTAATTAATAAATATATCCCTTTTTAAAAAATAAATTAAATGGTTCCTCATATTTATTTTTACTATAAGATAGTCTTTCCATTTAAAATAACTAAAGTTTTCTGTTAAATAAATAAATAAGACTAAAATATTTTTGTATATATTATATGGTTATAAAACTTAATGTCATCTCTCATTTTTTTTATTTATTTCTTTTTGAATTTTTTACCCTATTTTTTAAAAAATAAAAAATTATAATATATATTTTAAATAATAAACAATATATTTTTATTATAAATAACAACAGGAGTTTATTATAAATAACAAAAAATATTCACACCATCAAAAAAATATATAACCTTTCATTTTAATTATTTTGAAATGCACATACAATTTTTTCACTTGAAATATAATTTTTTATATTATTAGAATATATAATTATTTTTTGAAATTTTGAAATTAAAAATTATAAGTTCCATTGAATTAAAAATTCAAAACTAAAAAAAAAATATTACCTTAATCATATACCAAAATTAATATTGGATCGAATTAGAAAAATCAAAAAGAAAAATACTAATTAATTTGAATTTTTTATTCATAATCAAGAGTATTTTTAATATTTTTACTATTAAATTTGTCCTTGACTGCTAAAAATTATTTTAAATATTAATAAAAATAAATATAATAGATTATTTAATTGGTTTTTAAAAAGGAGAATTGAACTTTTAATTCAATTAAATACAAGAGATTAAATAATAATATATTATTTATATTTTTAATCAATGTTATATATCACTTGGAGAGAGAAAAAGCCTAAAATTGCAATTTTAATCAAAGGACATAATTGCGAATAATTTTAAAAATTTAGAATATAATAGTCTATTTTCAAAAGATATATTAGAATTATAAAAAATTGAAAAATTCATGGTATTTTAGGTCAATAGGCCTTCATAGAATAATCTGATTTTTTTTTTATTTTTAAAATTTAATATAATAAAAAATAATGATATGTTTACCATTATTTTTATTGATTTTTATTTCTTAATTATAAAAATATTTTTATTATTTGATATTTGAAAGACTAAAGTATATTTTCATTAACAAGAAAAAACCAATAAAAAGTTATTTTTATTTTTTTAATTTGTTTTCAATATAGAATTTTGAGTATTATCAAAACAGAAATAATATTACCAAATAGCCCCTAAACTTTGAATAATTAAATATTTGTTTAAATCAAAATACAATAATTTAACAAGTTTTTTTTAAAGAATATATATATATATATATATATAATGATATTTGTCCATTTGAAACTCCAAGTGGTCCCTCAAAGTAAGCTTAAATTTATTTTTTTATATATATGTCTCTTTTGAAGGGGTTTTCATAGGCTACAATCTTGGATGGTTAATTTTCCAATACCAACCTAAAACATATCCTACACTATACTATACGAAAAACTTAAAATTAAATTAAATTAAATTAAATCAAGTGGCTAACCCTCGTGTATACATATAGTATATATTGTCTTTTAGACTTATTTGGTTGAAGTTTGGGTTCCACTCATGGCATCCATTACCATAAGCAATACCTTTGCTTATGTGATGATCCAAAACCCTAGAAAAAGATATTCTTAATTATAATTTAATTGCAATGAACGAAGAGATCCGACTATTGTTTATACGTAAATATATTTAATTATAAATCTACCCATCGAATTTTATATTCTTAATTTTTTGCTTGGCAACGAGTAGATGACAAGACATAGAGCAAACCCAGTGAGATTGATAAATCCCATAAAATGTTAATATAACACCTAGAGATGCTTCTCACATCATCATTTTGCATTATTAATCAGTACACAGAGTATGGACCATGATTGGGTGCCCTATGTAATTTTTATTCCCAGCCTGGGCACCTTGTTAATAAGGGTTTAAAATTGTGTTAATAAGAGTGTTATTAAATCCTCATCAACATCGACTTGATCTATAAACTACATTAGTCAATAATTTTCTATTCTTTTTGTTGATGAGTAAAGGAGAAAAAATAGAAACCTAAACTCAAATATTTATCTTTTATGATTTTAAAACAATAGTATTTTAAGTAAATGTAAAAAGTATAACATGTCGATTGATCAACATTTGATGAATCAAATCATAAAAGATTATCTGAGTTTGTTTTGAGTTGTATGATTTTTGTAGATTAATATTTTGTAAGTTATAATTACAAATCCAACTAATTTAGTGTTCGATTCATCAGATTGACCTATTGGACTGCGACAAGTTCAATAACACTAGTTAATAATTCGAGTAACACTTATAATTCGGGGGTATTTCTGCCAATTAACAAGTTAAATGCGGTGCCTATATCAAAAGAAGCAAGTTAGAGGCTCCTAAAATAATAAAACTCCATTGTTAGGTTATACGCACATGATTCTACGTGAACAGTTTTTATAGATTAATTTGTTTTCTCATAGAGCAAGATGGCATTAGAAAAAGGTTATGTCACATGCAAAAGGGATTAAAAATGGGGAAAAGATTGATTAGATAAATGATTATTGTGGATTCTTATGTTCACATATCCTTGAAAATTAATAATTTGTAGCGCAATTATCGAATATTCGCACGCATAAGACCAGTTGATTATACTAATTACATTTGCTTATTGTTTTAATTAAGTATTGAGCTGCAGCCCTTAGCATGTGATTAGGTATCGGGATTTAATCACTCTGCACCAAGCTTTGTTACTGTTTTTTTTTTTTTTTTTTGCCCTTATTATTTATTTATTTATTATATATTCTATTTTTACCAATAACTAGAATTGGCTTCATGCACGTCAAGGCTAATTATACAATGAATATATATATATATTTTAATATGTTTTGATCAAAATATTTTATTAGGATAATTGTTGCATTTATCAAAATTAAATTTACATTATAAAAATAGTGGAAAAATATCTAAATGAAAATTCTGTGCTTGAACTTATAATATTTGTGTATTTTCAAAAATAACAAGAAAATATAAATTATTTTAGTTCAAAAATTTATTGTTGATCCTATTATGGGCCTTGAAAGATGTCAATAGAGAGTGCATTTCTTATGTTGAATAGATATCAAGACCATTTAGGCCTTCGGTATATGGGCTTAGGCGCTCATTATGGATTTTCTTTTCTTTTTTCTTTTTTTTTTTTTGCCCCCTTAGAAGACAATTAGGGGTGTGATATCAGGGTGTGTCTAGTCTAATCGAGTTAAATAGTGCTGAATTCAAATTCAATTCAATTAAAAGATTTGAAGTTCTTCGATTGGAAGATTTGAAGTTCGAAACTCGATTATAGATCGATCAAGTTTTAATTTTAAAATTCGAGTTCTGTTCAAATTAATAGTCGAAGTATTTAATCTTGACTCAATTATTATTAAAAAAGTAAATTAATATCAAAGTTAAAAAATAAATTAGCAAATGTTTGTTAATGTGAAAATTAAGACAATAGTCAATATACATGGTTGAACACATTCAGCTATCTTCCATCAGTGTTAAAACATGCAATGGGCTCATATGAAAGATCATTGAATTTATTAAGTGTTAAAATTCAAAATTTTAAAAATTAATTATTAACTAATTAATTAATACTCTCTTCCTTTGTTCCTTTTTATTTATTGTTTAAGATAATTACACAATAATTAAGGAAATTATTTGATAATCTTAATTAAAAGAAGTAGGATAAAAACCTACCCAAACACATACCAACGACTAATCCATGATAGTAATACATAAAGCAAATATAATGTCATTTTAATTAATGGATATATAATTTAATTTGATAACTTAGGTGCTTAGGTGTGATTTTAATTGCAATCATATTACAAATAATAATTTAAGATTATTGATCTTAAATTACATTCCAAATTAAGAAATTGACGCTTCAATTAATGAAATTTTCAATCAAATTAATATATTTTTCTGTGGATGCACAAATACTTTAGTAAAAAAGTGAATAATGAAAATTAAAATAATAAACTTTATATTATACACATAGCCATAGGTGGCATTTTATAATTTAATTTAATGCTGGGTAAATATTAATTCATATTATTATTATTATTATTATTATTTAATTTAAATAATTAAAAAAAAGAGAAGAAGAAGAAAATCAGGCAGTTGAGGGAAGTTATGTGGATTTAGGTCCAATTACAAAATATATTGGACCCTAATAAATTGGGTCAGAAGCCCACTTAGCTAAAAGCATTTTGCAGTTAAAAAGTAAAATCTCGGAGACTTCGCTTTCTTTATGTTTTTCACCGGATGGTTCTGTTGCTCGTATCGGAAACCCTAGAAAACAAAATTTCTAGGGTTTTTGTTCCAATTTGGGGGTTTTGGAAATTCAGTCCAATTAGGGTTTTCTGCGAAGGTAACTTATGATGGATATCGATAAAGCTAAGCTATTTGTCGGTGGTATATCTCGGGAGACAAGTGAAGATGCTTTGAGAGCTCATTTTTGCAAGTATGGTACAGTTTTAGGTTCTCTTGTTGCTAAGGACAAGAACACCAAAAGTCCTAGAGGATTTGGCTTTGTTTGGTTCTCTGATCCTATCTTCGCAGATAAAGCCCTTCATGACTCTCATGTTATATTAGGAAGAACGGTTAGTTATTTATTTATTTTTTTTCCAGCTCTTTTTTGTCAGTCTTTGTTTACTTGATTTTACGTGGTGGTGTTTGTTTTTTCGTTGGTGTTCTAAATTGATAAGGTGCATGTAAGAAAATTAACAGCTTTTTCCTTTTTATTCGTTATTTTATTATTATTTTTTGGTTCTATTGTTTTGGTTGATCGAATTAAGCTTTTTTACGTTAATAGATATGCTTTCATTTTGGAAGGTTGGGACTTGGGAGAGTTGTCAAAATCATTGAAATTTGAGATTTTTTTTTTTTTGGTATTAGTAGGAGCTTTATCATTTTTAGTTTCTGGGTTGTTTAATTTATTGGCAATTTTTCTTTTATTTAGGTAGAAGTGAAGAAAGCTATACCCAAGAGTGAACAGTTGCAATTTCAACAGCAGCAGCAGCAACACCAACAAATTTCCAACCATCAAAAGAATAGTGGCTTCAGCGATAATAGTACTAATGGTAATGGCAATAATTACTTTAGGACTAAAAAGATCTTTGTAGGGGGTTTATCCTCTAGTTTAACTGAGGAACAGTTTAAGAATTATTTTGAGAGGTTTGGTGAGACAGTAGATGTAGTTGTGATGCAAGACAGCTCAACCAACAGGCCAAGGGGCTTTGGGTTTGTCACATTTGATTCTGAAGAATCTGTTGATAAGGTAATGCTTAACACTTTTCATGAGCTAAATGGTAGGCTTGTAGAGGTTAAGAGGGCTGTGCCAAAAGAAGGATTGAATGGTAGTAACAGTAGATATATCACACAAAGTGGTGTAAGAGGCTCTTCTAGTCAGAGTTCTCAACCTGGAAATTACCCTTCCTATGGTCCTGGATATGAAATTCTACCAGGTTATGTTCCTCTTCCGGGGTATAGTGGTGTTGGAGGGTATCATTATGGAACAGGCATCTATGGTGGCTACCCCGTAGTAGGATATGGCAGACCTGGCTTTGGAGTTACACCAGTTGCCCCTAGGAATCCTTGGAATGGCCCTGTGATGGTTGGAGCCACAATGTTCCCTTCACCTTATAACAATGCCTTTCTTTATCCGGCTCACATGAATTGTGGTGTTAGCTTTATGGGTATGATGATGGGTGGGCACAGTGGGATTGCTGGGCCTAATGGGAATGGAAAATTGAATGAGGTTTCTGGTAGCAATGGACATCTGCTACCTGAAGCTATACTGCCTCCAATTGAAGGCATAAAATCAGAAGTTGATCGTTCAGGCTTGAACGATAGTAATGCTGGTGGTTCTAGCTAACAGAATTGACTAGGTCTTATGGACAGCTTAAGTCTTTAGCTGTAGGTAGTTCTAGCTTACCACCCTGTATACATATTTCATGGACATTGAAGGGGTAGGAAATTCTTTCACTGATTGGGTTAGGGAAACCATCACCGTTCAGTTGTCTGTTTCTCATGTGCCAATTCTATTTTTAAACATGCTGCTTGTACTTGTAGTGTGTCTTCTCTAGTTTCGATCATTTGTAAGTATGTGATTCAGTCGTCTATAACATAAATGCATTTAAATCTAACTTTTCTTTATTTTTTTCACCTTTAAGTAGGCCATAGAAATTACAAGGGGAATTGTGTTGCACATTGCTCATTACAGTAACAACCTTATGTATATATATGCATTATGTTTTTTTGTGTGCAATTTTTTATTTTTTCATGTGATTGAAGGATGGATTACTTGTAGATGATTTCTTTGCTAGCTGAAAACTGTGGTTCTTCTTTTTGAATTGAAAAACTTTATTCAGTGAATTTTTTTTGTGTAGCAGAAAAGTTGAGTTATCCTTCATCTCATTATTAAGGGGTTAGGTTGAGAGGAGGATGTTATAAAAACGATTCATGTTTGGAATTAAACCCTTGAATGGTCCAGGTTTCTGCGAAAGAAATTTATTAATTGTCTTTATATCTTTTGTTTTTATCATCTTGATTTTTTTTTTCAATGAACAAAATTAAACTTTGCCCGTGAATTTGGGTTGTTAGAATGCGTACGGTCTTCTTTTATTTGATATTTGCACTACATTTTAGTATTAGTCATGTCCACATAACCAAGGTTGCATCAAGGCAAGTACTTGCAGCATTTCGACTGCTGAGCTTTAAGTGATACTCAGCATATAGTCTGGAATGGAGTGTTGGCGTCTGGTCAGTATGATGAGCAACTTGGGCCAATACTTGCTGAAGTGAGGCTATCGCAGATATAGTCTAAGAAAAAAAAAAACCTTAGCTAACATTTTTCTCGAAGTAGGACCTTAATTTAATCTTTGTTACAGTTTTCCTATACCAAGGCCCATTCGCCAATGCTCAAGTTTGATGTAAACTGATTGTTATACTAATAAAATCCTCAGTAACACCTTAGTTCATTTTTTTTTTGGGGAATTCTTGACTCGGAGTATTAAAATTTATAGTTTCAATTTCATGAAATCCCTCATGACGAGTATTTTCGTTTCATCAAATAAATAGTATTTCTTAATGCATAAAATTTTCGTATGTGACAATTTCTACAACCTCTGAGTTGCCAAATCTTTTTCCTCCTTACAAACATCATTTGCTTTTTCTCTCTCTCTCCCCCCACAAAGGTCTTTGAGGGAAAAATGAAAAACGAAGAATAATGTGGAGTTAAATTGTAATTTTGCTGTTAAATCAGGCATGTATGTACAATTTAACCTAACTAAATTTTAATTTCAAAATTAATTAAGGTCAGTTATATAAATTCTTTTTTTAGATTTTGAATGACATCTTTTGATAAATATAATGCTTTTAAATCATATTATATTTATACTTCTCTTCTATCATGATGTATTCAATATTTCTAACTAAATTTTTTTTTAAATTTTTATGTCATATGTTCAAATCATTTTAACCTTTTTCTCATTTTATTCTCAATTGATGTGATTCTTATTTTATCTCTAATATATTCATTATGTATTTTATCTATTATAGTATGGCCACATATTTATATAAATGTGACATATATGTATGTGTAAAAATTATTAGGAAATGAAAAAAAGTTTATAATAGAATGTGTAATGCCTATATTTTTGAATTTAATTTCATTAGTGGCGGTACGTGATTTGCACTGTTTTGATTGTATTAATTTTTTTTCTCGTTATAATTCGTTTTGAAACATAAATTAATTTAAAAAATAAGAATAATTTAATTCCATCGTTTATTTTGTAAAATTTGTATTGATAAAATTTAACTAATAATATTGAATACATATAATAACAATTTAACGAATAGAAGAAAATTATATGATGTTGATAAAAAAAAAAGAAACTCCTTTAGGACGTTACTATATTAATTGTAGGTTGGTAATTTTGTAATAATTTTTAATTTTTTAAATGTTGAATTTTTACAAGATTCGAATAAACGACACAGCATATAGTTAAATGGTTTGGGTTTGGAATAAATGGGTCCATATCATAAACAGGTCAACCCGTCTATGATACAAAAAATATTTTTTAAAGGTCCAAAAAAATATTTATTTATTTATAAAGGTCTAAATATACAATTTGAGTCATTTTATATTTAAAAAATATATTTTTTGGAATTTAGATAGTTAATTTTTTATTTAATAAATATATTTTTTAAAATTTAATTTAGTAAATGGATTATATGAGTTAATCCATATAACCTAGTTAATAAATGTGTCTGTATTTGAATTTGATATTTTAACATAATTAGTAAAATGGGTCATATTCGGATTGATTATTTTTATATTATACACGTGTCTTGACATGATGTGATTATACAGACATGACATGAATTGCATGCCCTATTTGAATTATAATTTAAATAAAATTTTTAATTTTGTAATATTGAATACGTATTCACTTTTATTTTTTCCTTACTAGAGATATAATGACATGTTTTTTACAGTACAAAATTATGTATTTAAGTGAAGTTTTCAATTAAATAATATAAAATTTTGCAAATAAATAACATGAAATTAAAATCTTATTGATCAACTTTTAAGATTATTATTGAATAATATTTATATAACTTGATTATTAAATTTACTTCAGTTGTTCAATTCAAGTTAAGTTATATTTTTATATGAAAATCTAAAAATTCAATGAAAATCTAATCATATACAACAAATATTATCAAGATTATATAGTTTTGTATGTTTAATACAATTAGACTGATGACACATAATTATCATAGATTTTATATAAATATATAAATGTACTTTAGAAGACAATTAAAGGTTATATAAAAATTTATCATATAAGCTGTAAAATATGCAATTATATATGATATGACCTATGATATAATAACAAAGCAGCAACATTAATTTTTTGTTGAAGAAAAGAATGATATAGTGGATTTGATTGCATATGCTACTTGTTTTTCACTTTATAACTATACTCAAATATAACTTATTGGTAATTCATTTTTGAATCAGTATATTGTTCCCTGCAAATATTTATATTTTAAATATTAGTATGAATACTATATGAAATGTAAAAAATTTAAGTGAATACTATGTAATATTATTTTTTAAATTATAATACAAGTTAGATATTAGAATTTCTTTGTAGACTACATTCTTAGTGTATTTTTTTTTTATTCGGCTTTTTACCTTTAAACAGTACTTTCATAGTAGATGCTGAAACTCCTCTTGATAGTGCAATATACAATTGTCCATATGAGAATACATGTTGCAATTATTTGTCTTTGTGATTTATTAATAGTCATTGTAAAACATAGATATACAGAGAATTGTTTTTTTTTTTAAATGGAAAAGGTATTCCTTATTTTCAGCCCGCGACAATGATATCTTTATTTATATAAATTAATTTATTAATTAATGAATTATCAAAGTAACCTCTACTTATAATTGTTATTTTTAATTTTTCATTAAATTTAAATATTAATTTTTGATAATTTAAAAATAATATAAAATATATATATAGTCAACTGAAAAAATACTAAAAAGATATTATATATACTGGTTTAAAAATTGATGAAGTGATATGATAAAAATTTAATTTTTAAAAGATTTACATTTTTTTTTTGTCCGAAAAAGATAATAACTAGCATTCAATGGAGCAGAAAAGCCCAATTCAGTACATAAAGAGGACATGCTCAAGAGGGTAATCCATCAGTTTACAACATAAATGGACATGATGTGCAACAAACAAATACCATTTAAAGGGTTTTTTTTTTACTTGGGCGTGAAGCCCATTACAAAGAACTAGGCCCTAAAGCTTGAAGGAAAATTATAAGAGAAAATTACACCATTCACGCTCTTTGGCGAAAAAATAACTTTTATACCTCCATTTTTTTTTTAAACTTTTTTGCTTTTTGAATTTTACTTTTATACGCTCTTGCCTTTTTTTATATTATTTTTTTACTCTTTTGTAATGTGATAGGAGAAATCCATATATTTGAGTTACATGTTTGATTTTACTGAATTATTATTTTTCTTTTCAAACATGTCAAGATAATAGCATGCATTATGACATGTGAACACACTGAATAGCACTTGATAATACAAGTACTTTTTTTATTTTTTTATTTTTGCCAAGGAGTACTTCTATCAAGTATGAAAATATGAAAAAATTGAGATAACAAACAGTAAAAATTTGTAATTAGTTAATTAATAATGTTAATTAATTTAATTCAATGTTTATGTGGCAGTGAATTATTGGATGAGTTTGTTAAAACATAAAGTAGTAATTTGTTAATTTTAATTTAAATTTAAACTATTTAAAAACTAATTTTTTGTTGCCTTTATTTTAATTTTTTAATTTTTATCTTTTTATTTAATATTTCATTATGTAATATTTTAAATATTTGTATATTTTTAACATTCTGTTTATGTATGAGGTAGATTAATTTAATATATTTTAGTTTTAGTTTTCTTTTTTTTTTTTGTTACCTTTTTGAATTTTTTGCATATGTTTTTAGTATGGTAAAATGATAAAGTTTTGATCAGAGATATTTTGCTTTTGAGAATTAGTAAATGGTAGCATAAAAAGGGCGGCTTTATATATATTAAAAAGAGTTAGCCTTTTTATATATTTTAATATCCATCTTAGTATATTCATAGTTTATATGTTTGATTTATTTTATTTATATACTTCGTTGGTGTTTGAGTTAAAATAAAAAAAGATTTTAAAATCTAAATAGGCAAACTTGAATAAGAATAACATTATAAAAAAAAAAAGGATGAGAGTGTTAAGTCTCCAAAAAATATGAAGCATTTATTTCTTGTATATATTTAAGATATACCTAAAATATACTTATTGTATACTTGAAATAAACTAGAAATATACCTAAAATATACTCATTATATAATATTTACTGTGAATCCTGAAAATTGTTTATTATTTTTTTAGTATATTTTTTTTATCTAATATATACTTGATGTATTCCTTTTATATCTTGTATTCATATAATATTCAATATATGAAATTTTTTGAAAATATATATCAAATCAAAAGAGCAAATAAATTATACGAATAAACTTTTGTAATTTAAATATTATTTTATTGACTTTTTTTATATTTTATTCTTAATTTTGATGATGATTCTCGCTATAAAAAAGGAAAAAATGAATGTAAATTATGCTTCTTCAAATAAGAAAACAATTAAGGTTGTTAAGTCTTTCAAGGAATATGAAAGCATATAATTATAGTATATATTTAAGATACACTTAAAATATACTCATTATATACTATTTATTTTGAATTATGAATTTCGTTTATTAATTTTTTATTTTTTATATCATAATTTTTCAGTCCACACAATAAAAATGAATAATTTTTTTATTATGAGTATATGTTTGGTTTATTTTTTTTATTTTTTGTTTTTTTTTTATTTGCACATTAGAATAGTTAGAAATTATGTTAGTTGAAAACTATTTAATTAATCACCACACGTCAAATATTTAAGTTTTGAAAAATATCCATTTGAACATGTGTTGATTGGACATAACTCTAGTTACACATATTGATTAGCACATTAGAATAATTAGAAATTATGTTAATTAAAAATTATATAATTAATGACCACATGTCAAATATTCAAGTTTTGAAAAATACTAATTTGAACATGTGTTAGTTGGTGGCATAACTCTAATTACACATATTATTAATTATCTAATTAATCATCACATGTCAAAAATTCATGTTTTAAAAAATACCTATTTGATCATGTGTCTATTATGTATAACTCTAGTTACACATGTTACATATTATTTATATTACTCAATTGATATAGATTTTACAGCACTAGCATTTTATATTTATTAGGTTATGTTTTGATTAATCAAATGTTAATTCGTTGTTGATCACAGGTTTATTGCTGGTTGATAACAAGTTGATTGTTTGTTTTGCATACTTTGTCTTTAGTATTGCTAAAATACTGGTTGTTTTTGAGTTTTTTTTTTTTTTGCAAATTTAAGATTTGTAATTGAATTTTCATCTTCTAAATTTTTTAAGTTTGTAAAAAAAAATATATATAATCTATTCTTTTTGAAGATTTTTAATGCAATGACAGTTAAAATAACAAAAAATTAACTAAATATATAGATGTAATTCGATTTAGATTGAGATTGGATTTGTCGCGAATTTTTGGGATTTATATGGTAAATATTTTTTTTTAAAAATAAAAATGAGAATTTTTTATAGAGATAATATTTTATCACTATTTATCTATATGCTTTTATCTATTTGTATTTATATAAATAGGTCATTAGGAAGAAGATTTATTTCAATTATAATTATTATTCATGGAAAATATTCTTTAAATAACTACATCTTTATCTACTTTCCCAAGACAAATAAATATTCAAGATTGTGGCATTGCCATGAGGAGTCATTTACCAGCCACAAGAGCCACCAATCTAATTGGAGCATATAAAAATAAATAAGTTAGCACTTAAGGTATAAAAGTTAATTTTAAAAAATGAGGGTATATTTGTAAATGTGATTCTCTTTTAAGGCATTTTTGTAGAAATTCCAAATTTTAATGACACAATCGCCCTTTTCCCTCTATTGCATTTCCTACAGCCTTTGTGGCCATCTTCACAACTACTAGAGATATGGAGAAGAACAATAACAGTGACATGCACAAGGAAACTATGTCCAGAGAAAACCTAAACAAATTGTAACTAGAAACTTGTGCCCCGCACTGCCAAAATGATTCCATCGCAGTGGTACCATGACAAGACTTAGGCTCCTTTTGAAGGGAAGGCCATGGCCATAAGAGCACCAAATTCCTGTCAATGTTTTAGTTCTCAAACTCAGACTCAAATATGCCATTAGAACATCCATTGAGCTACTAAAACCTTTGTTAGCCACATTTTTTCCCTTCGGTCAACAAGATTCTGTAGGTGCTATCTTGAAGAATCAAGATTGAAGAGAAAGCTGGATAGGACTGGAGATAAAGACAGTCTCATCGCTGTCAATGGACCATCCATAAAAAAGCACAATGAACCCTATACAAATGAGACCACAAACAACACAAAATCACTTATTAGACTTAAGGGGGAAAAAAAAGAGAAAATGAAAATAGGTATCCCATCCGGTAGGAAAAGCCATCGGAGATTACCCCAATACTAACCTTGACGCGAAAGTTAGAAGATAAAAAGAGAGAAAACCTAACAAAAAGAAAGAAAAAGAAAAGTTAAATGTTTTGCTTGTCCTTTGAATAAGTATGCGGCTGCTTTGCCGCATATTTTAAACAATGATATTGATTTTTTGGTCTCACAAAAAATTAACCAATGGCAAGCAAAAATAAAAATAAAAAATTTTACAAAATAGAAGCTGTGGAGGATATTCTTCTTTTTGTAATAGCATAATAGAAAAAGGCTTATTCACAATACAGCATTAAAGCCCATACCACAGAATCAAGGAAGCCTCAGAAGCTGCCCGTGGCCATGACTGATAAGAAATAAATGAGACAAACAGAGAAGCCCGTGCCAATGGTAGATGGTAAACAAATAATTCAAACTTGTCTACCGGCCAATTGAGTGGAAAAAAAAAAAAAAAAACAAAAGGAAAAATGTTGGTGGTAAGCCAAGGTCCTGGAGGAGCTTTATCAGCCAGAAAATGTACCCATATATCTCCTCTCAAATTCACCCACAAAAATCCACCTCTCTTCTCCACTACCACCAGACCCAAATTCATTTCCAATAAACAACCCCTTTATCCTACTCTTGCTAAAGCTGGTGGAGATCTAGATTCCTCCTCTGCAACCAAACAACAACCTCTTTCTAACAACAATTCGTCCCCTCCTCCTCCCTCTTTCAGTAGTGACGACACCGTTTTTGTTGGTCAAGAGAATGTTCCTTTGGAAGGTGTCATCCAGTTCGAGAAGCCCAGGTCTTCTTCTTCTTCACCTATCGACAAGTGGGGGTAATTTCGATTTTTTTTTTCAAAATTATTTATTTTTCAATCTTTGTTTGAGCTTCTTCTCTGATATTTTCCCTAAATTTGTTGCAGTCGCGTTGCTTTATTTGCTGGCGGAGATATATTGGCATTGCTTTTGTTCTCTGCAATTGGGAGATTTAGCCATGGCTACTCTGTTTTGGACTTTGACACATTGCGCACTGCCGACCCTTTTATTGCCGGTATTTATGTACTTCCATTTGTTATTTTATTTATTGTTGTTTTTCTGTTTGGTTTAAATTTAAAAGAAAGTGAGTCTGGGTTATAATGAACAGGGTGGTTTTTGGGTGCTTACTTCCTTGGAGGTTATGGGATGGATGGCCGTGGAATGAATGGTGTTTCTAAGGCGGTTATTGCTGCTGTTAAATCATGGGCTGTGGGGGTTCCTGTAAGTTTCAATGTTCCCTGATGTTTCTACCCACAATTGAAAATTTTGCATCTCAATAATTTTTCTTAATTATAATTACAATAATTTTGGGAAGACTTCACCTGTACAAAACCTGATTTTAGGATGATGATGTGCTTAACTTGATATCTTGGACTTGGACCCATCAATTTCTTTTTTGGAAATATTTGATTAGGAGATCCAGTTTTATGCTATTGTATTTTCTTTATGGACTCATATTTTCCTTGTCTATGTCTCCTTTTAGTAGGATATCTAGTTATATACTGCCATGATGTTTTATGAGTCCATTCATGCCTTGGTGCGCCTTGGTGAATTATTTTCCTGATTACCGAAACCTTTTGCCTTGTGAGTATGGATGTTTATTGAAATTGAATTAACAAATTCTGTTTCATATATTTCATATGTAGCATCCAGCCACTGCTGAAAGGTCAGTCATAAATAAAAATTTCTTTCATGACATCAAGTTTATCAGATCTCACACTGTTATTCTTGATGGCGTCTTTCATTTTCCTAATGTTTTCAATATGATGTATTCGAGATGATAGATGATACCTTTAAATCTTCATATAAATTTCAATGGAGGAATGTACAAACATTACCTTTGGTTAACATTTTGAAATTGCATTATTATTTTCATACTGTGTATTCTAGTGGATAAGAAAGAGTTGTTTCCTTTGGAAAAGAATGTTCATTTCTTTAAATATCAAAGATGCTCTTAATTTTATGGTAGTGAATTTGGTTACATGGTGGATTGTATGCAATTGTGATATTTTGACTTTGAGTTGAACTCCAGGTACATTATTATGATTTTTTTGAGCAGCCACTCTGCTTCTAAATGTGGATGTTGTTATTAAGGGTGTTAATTTGGCAATGACTGAAGCATTCTGACTTCTATACTAAATAAATAGATTCAATTTAGCTTCCTCTGTCTTAGCTTGTTAGGAAATAAAATCCTCCATTATTACACATATTGGACATCTAATAGAAAAAGCCAACGATGGAACCTCTGAAAGGACGTATGCCTATAAAGTGTAGTGTAATCGTGTTGCATGAGGAACCTATATAAGATAGTATCATCTGTAGCATGTCTTGTGGAAGGGAGCAATAGCTTTTCTAATTTGTTCATGCCCCGTGTGTGCATTGGGAGCCTACCAGTCTTAAGCTGCTCACTAGAGGTTTGGCTAGAACTTCCAACATAAAGCTTATAGATTTTTTTATCATTGATGTTTTATCATATGGTTACAATTTTTATCCTTGATCACTTGGTATGCTAAATTCTAAGACAGACATCTAGAGTATTTTGCATCTGCTTGTTTTAAGATAAATATGTAAGCTTTTAGAAATTGATGTTTTATTACTTGTTCAACATTAGACATAAAAGTGCAATCTCTATCAAGCAATGTTTTCCAATTGAAGTTAGGTCTCAGGTTTATAGGTTTCACTTTTAAGTTTTCTCTGTACATGCCTTGCTATTTTTTAATTCAATGCTTTTCATCTCATTGTTCTTTTACATGGTATGTGGCTTTAGCAGTCCAAATTGGCTGTAACCTTTCTTTCCCTTCTAATTTCTTGGCAGCTGGGATTAATTATAAGGTCTGTAAAATCTGGACATATTCCACCATATACTTTTATCTTAGTAACAATGGGAAGCACTGCTGTTTTGCTTATTGGATGGAGAGCGCTGTTATCGAGCATTCTTCCTAATGCAGACAGTAAGAAGAATGATATATACCGGCGTGGTAGCCCCTTTGAACTATTTGAGGTATTCAGTTTGAAGTGAAGGTTCTGAAAAATTCAAATTTGAAGTGAGAGGTTTTTAACTGGAAATATGTGTGTAAATTTTACTATTTTTTTTATTGCAGTAATGATGTTTGCATACTTTTATCATGACTTGCATATACTCATTGCACTTCATAAGTGCTACATTATGAAGATTCTTCTACTGTCCTCTTCTGTGGACTTAAGGCCTCTGAAATGGTTCCATTACCAAACTCTGGTTCTGGCCAAGTTTGGCTTCTGAATTGTGCAAGTATATATTTGCCATGGGTGGAGCCCAAGTCCTGATCATGACCCAAGTCTATCTTTGAAAAGAAGAACCTTACAACTTTCATTCTAGTAGGAAACTTGAATGAGTACTTGTACATTTTTGTTGGGTCACTTGGCAAATTTCTATTTTATTTCTCTCTATGATGATGTAGCATCCATAAATATGTTCTCTTTTTTGGTTGAATTCAAATATTTGGGTGTGAGAACCTAGGGTTCTGCCTCAATTATGCATCATGGAGCCTCAATTTTGTTTGTGATAAAGTTGCATGTTTCCAATTACATGTGTTGAAATTCCTTCCCTGGTCTGTCCCATCCCTTTTATATGCTCATAGGTGCAGTGTGTTCAATAAGACAGAACAAACATATTTGCTGCTCTCTCTCTCTCACTCGTTTTTTTTTTTTTTTTTTTGCCTTGAAATTGTATCTGTGTTCAATTACTCATTTTTCCTTGATAGGGTTGTGGTGGCATTTATGCTTCTGTTAATACTTTAAGATGCTCATTACTAATTCCTAATAGATAATTATTTTCAAATGGTTGCAGTTGCTCACTTCTTTAGTACGGAGATGGTGAATATGATGCATCAATATTTTCCGTGTTTGACTTCATACTCTTTGTAGTTATCAGCTACTATTGTAACGGGTATGTAAAAGAAGAATGCTGGATAGATGTTAATTGTATATGATCATTGTGTATTGCATTTCTATGTTTTGCTTAAACTGTATTTTAAATGTATTTTTTTCATCTTCTGTTTAATTTTAAGATATAAAGTGGATATTAAGCATTAATGTAATACATCATTTAGTTTGGTTTATACCAACTTCGTCTAATTTTTGAACTTTAATCTATTGCCTAAACATGTTATTTGGAGAACTATTGTAACATAGGATGACAAATAATTTCTCGGGGAGATATGAAGAAATACTAGTGTTGACTGTTGAGGCATATATAACAAAGTAGTGAAGGTTGTGTCATTGCTCATGTTTTGGGGTTAAAAAATGATGTTCTCAGAATTGCTGTAGCATTTAAGGAGCCTCCTAATGGGAAAAGTTTGCAGCATTTTAGAGAATTTTGGGAAGCTCAGTTATTTACCTCGCATTGGTGTATTGACATTATCATGTTGTGAAGTTGTTAAACAATTTCAACTGTAAGATAATTATAGACATTATCAGGATGTTCTTATTTCTGCAATGCATTACTACGGCCTGAAAGAAAGGGAAGTTGCATTCCCTTTTTTTTTTTTTAACCGTGGATATTGTACAGCACAAAAAGTTTAGATTAAGGGTAGAGCTTGAGGGTGGGTTAATTTAGCCCTAGGAAAAGTGTGAAGACAATGACAATTTTCTTCATCTCTTTCACTTACCAATGATAATAAATTCCAAGATATTTCTTTCACCTTTTCTGGTGAAAGATGTGTTACACTTAGGTCACGTATTTTCACTGCCTTCCGGGCCCATGGATATGGAAAACACAAAGAGTACCTGAGACATTGTATAATGTATAAATAAGTTGGAAAATATGTGAACTACCCCCTTAGAGTAAAAAGAAGATATGTTATTTCTGATGCTGCTGCTGCTGATATCTGGAATGTTTGTCTGATTCTTTCTGTAAAATGATGCATATGGGTTGTGTACCTTGCTGCTTCAGTCTTTGCTTTTCCCAGTTTAACATGCAGTGTAATTCTGGTTAGCAAAAGAGACTGAATTTTGTATCTATTGTTTGTCTTTCCAGAGAAATTGAGAGCAAAGTATCTTCCACTACATTCAAATTTACCCCTTTAACTGATGAAGGATTCTAAATCTACTGTTTTTTTCTTCTTCTTCCTCATTTTTTTTTTAAATTTTATTCAGGAAAAATATCTTGCCTCGTACATGAGCTAGGTGCATTGGAGCTAAAAATTAATTTATTTGGAATTAGGTCTACCTTTCTGCTGTGTAATAAGGACAAGGGAAATCTGATTTATATACTTTTTCACTTTGGTCGAAATACATCCATTTGATGAATGAAAGTGCTGCAGGGATGCAATTGCCATGTCTTGTCCAACTCCGTAGTTCAATCGGTATTTTATAAACCATATAAATTTATTTATTTACTTCAGAAGCAAACTCCTCTCCTTCCCACTTTGCTGTAGGTGGTGCGACGGATTGGATAATGAATTTGTCAAAAATAAATCTGTTTCCACACCCTACTCTGTGGCATTGTTTGGATTGAAACAGTATTGTTTTTGGTAATTGGGTTGAGTTCTGAAGGAACTAGGCAATGTAAAGAGTCTTCTTTAATGATCCAGAGGCCTATTCCCATGTATGGGTCGAGGATTCCTCAGCAGGAAATGGGAAAATCCTTGTTTAGTGACTAGAAAATGCTTCGCTAGGTCAGCAGACAACTGAACGAGTGGGAGATTTTTTATTTAAAGATACGAGTATGAGATCCTACAGGCAACGAAAAAGACTATGGCCGTCACAACAGAGAGGTAGGATATCCCTACGGCGTCCCATCAGCCAAAAAACAATTACTAGTTACCTGAATTGAATTTTTCTAGCCATTATTAGCGTGGCTGGCCTTAAACTCACGTTCGACCATCATAATTTTTTTTTTTTTCATTTAATAGAATTTTTTATTTACAAATTAATATACAAATGAACATGGAATTTGATATCTCAAAGTCTCATGTTGCACGCCTTAGCCACCTAAAATTATGGCTTAATCAACTCGACTGTAGACTCATTCATGCTCTGTAATGGATCATTTTAATCACTTAAAAATCATATCATGTTAAGTCACATTTGGGAAGCTATAAACATATTATATTATTATTATCATTAGAAAATGGATAAATTTAATTTCCGAAAAAAAAAAAAGGACAAAGCATGTAATTAATTTAAGCCTTATTATTGCACACTGGACAAGAGAAGGTACTCAAATGGTGAATTTAGGGATGGTATTTGTATTCCTTTTTGGTGAATCGAAACAAGCGTCTACTTTAGACGCATGAATACTATAAAAGGTAATTTTCCTAGAAGTCTTCTTCTTGCAGTGATAAGCAAACAGGCAAGTAAAAGGATAAAAGCTTCTGGTTCAGAGGCAAATGCAGCATCCATTACCAAACCTTTAAAATCTTTTTGAACACTCTCTTGTGATAATATTAGGTTCTTGGTCTAAGACTCTAGTGTTAAACAAAAGAAGAAGCTAATGCTATAGTTTCTTCTTCTGCTATACTGCATCACAAAACCAAGCACAAATATATAGCTGTCTTTTTTATTGAAAGAAAGCATTAAACCTCCCTTGAGGAAACAAAGAAAAGAGAAAGAGAAAGAGAGAGAGAGAGAGAGGGAATCTAAGGTGATTGAGACATGACAAATGATCTTAGATTTTGACATTTCATCTCTTGTTTAAGAGAGAAGAATAGAATAATATTATAAGTGTTGAATGCAAAAGAGCCCTTATTAAATGGAGAGAGTCAGTGTTAATATGCTTATAAATCCTGAATTAATAAAGCAATTTGTTTTTTTTTTCAAAAAGAGAGAACTGTGTTATTGCAGTTGTTTGTCACTTTGTCTTTCTCAGTTGATCTCAAATTCTCATATATCACACTAATAAAAACATCTTTCTTTCTTCCTATATGTTTGACCCTACCTAGTGGTTATTGGCTAGTAGTTGTTGCTGTGATCTTTCTTTAGATTTTGTTTGGATTTTGTGTTCTCACGTGAATGTCATAACTTCTTACTGCATTAAACCTACACTCTCTTCTCCTCAGTACCCTGTGCGTACCTCACAATTAAAACAAGTTGAAATTTAACCCACAAATCTTTTACTCTTTTTTTTTTTTTTTATTTGATGATCATTTGAAAATTACTACTTAAAAACACTAATTAGGCCCCCATAAATACCTTTCTATTAGTAATAAATCGATTATTAAGCTATGATTAGGGCTTGCTTAATGATCATTTTGAAATATGCTTGTTGGAATGTTGCCTGAATTTATATAAAAGAGTTGAAAAAAAAAAAAAGAAAAGAAAAGAAACATTCTATTGTCCCCTGGGTTTAAAAAATATTTATATAGGATAAAAAATAAAATAAAATTAAAAAAAAGGGAAAAGAAGTGTCAGCCAAACTGACTACTTGGTATGGAGTTTATGTCTTCCAGCTCATTAAAATGAGCTACTGGGCACGGGCTTCCCATGCAACTGTTTTCTACTGTTTTTGTCTTTCTTATGGGATTTTTTTGTTCTTTCACATCTCTCTTCTCTTCTCTTTCTTTCTCTGCAACTTGCAAGGTCCACATTTCTAACTATATTTATGCCTTCTTCAATTCAATAACCAGGACAAATTCTGTTTTCTCTGTATTTCTATTTTTCATTTTAAAATTTCAGACATCAACTTGGCCAAACATTCAATGTAGGGTCTCAATTAAATTTTAATTTAATCAACTTCTTAATCTTTTGATTTGGGTTAATTTAGGGCTTTTCCCTTAAATTTAAGTATTTCTTCATCACATTCTAAATTTATGTCTTTATTTATATATATCTAGATGTATTGTATACTAATAATAATTTTTATTGCGTTTATTTTTTATTATTTATGATAATTACTTGAAAGTTTAAAAAATATACTAATTATTAATAGTTGAAAATTCCAGAAGGAAAATTCTATTATTCGTATCATTTAAACACTTATTGTTAATCATACTTAAATGTGATTTCACTCATAATTTTTAATTATTTTATTTACATATATTTTTTACTTCATTTTAATATATATTTTATTCAATCGTGAATTTTAATAAATTACATTAATATTAATTTATCTTATATAATATTCAATATATATTTAATTAAATTATAATTTAAAATTTTGACTTAATTCAAATTTAACATTAAATTCCACATCTATTTCTAAATATTTCAATATTAAGTAAAATTTAATAATATTTATTATATAAAATATATAAATTTTTTATTATATATGAATAAAATTTATCTTATAATTTGTACAAACATGTGCTCGTAGCTTATGTAGTGATACATTCTTAAAAATTATTTTAAATTATAATCATTATACTAGTATGCAACTTATAATTATTTATTTATAGTTTAATTTTCTTTATTATAATTTCTTTTATTATATGATCAATAGTATATACAAATCAAATAAATTTTTGGGCATTAGTATTCTAATGACTATTCATAAATTAACAATTTTCATTACTAATATATTAATATTTTGAAATTCAACTCAATATTTAAATTAGTAAAAATAAACTTGCTTTTTGAACCAGTTAAGTTAAAGTTTTCTTGAAGAGTTTGAAATCTATATGTTTTAAGAAAAATGTTTGTATTTGTCTAAAATGTTATAATTATGACATTTACTTATATAATCTTGTATGTATGGAGATCCAGCTATTGAGATTATATCCTATTTTGTTCTATTGATCAATTGGCATTTGAATGTTAGTTATTATCCTTTTTAATAGTTAATTTGCATTGATATAATTATAAGAACAAGTGGTCTATGACGGACGCATGATGGGATATAATGGTAGGCTAATTTTTTAAATGTATAAAATAAATTATATATATTATATCCATCCAAAAATGTATTAATTTTTATTGTAATAATAATATCAAAATAAAATTTAGTTATATTCGATAGGAAATATAAAATTATCGTACGTGAGAAAAATATTAGAATTGTATTTTTAATTACAGCGATTTTAAATATGCTGTAAAGTCTTATAGATAAAATTTTTATAAAATTTGTAAAAGACAAACTTAGCGAACTAAATTCAGTACGAGTAATTAAAATGTATAATTTTTTTTTTTTAAATTTAGTAACATAGTATAAAAACTAGTGAACTAAATTACATCTTTATATTAATTTTTAACAATTATTTTTATACTAAATTGCATTGTTTTTAAATTTAAATGATCATCTATAATCATCCAAATTGCTTATGAAACTTTATTTACATTAATACCCATTAGATTAAATAGCTAGCAATCAAAATTTAAATTGTTGACCCTCTAAATAATTATTTTAAAAAATAAAATAAAATTTGTCATTTCAAAGTGGATGTTATTTGCTCCTAATAAATAAAATGGCCTAGTCCAATATATGAAGGATCGTGGATGCGGTAGAAAAGATTGTGACCATGTCTGTTTTTTTATTTCTACATTTTATAATTTTACTAAAATCTATATCACGAGAGAATTGATAATTTTTTTAAAAAAGTTTTAATTGGTAAATTAAAGTTCAAATATTTATTTTTTTTAGCGAAAGTTTAAATATTATTCATTAAATAAAATACTAAGTAGCGTTGAAGTATTAGTATTTAAAAATACTAATTGATAGTTTTTTTTTTTTATTGATGAGAGGAATTTAACATTAGTTAATTATATTATTTAAATTTAATTAAAATTTATGTTTATTCTCTTTATGATTTCAAATTTTAATTAAATTATTTATATTAAGATAAAATATTAATTATATATTAAAATTAACTAAAAAAAAGTAAAAAGAAATTTCAATAAGAGTAAATTTCACCATATTGGTGAATGATTTATTCATTCATATAAAAACAATGAGTAAAATAATTTTTCTTTGGCAAAGAAAAAAAAAAAGTGAACTAATCTTTTTTGTGAATAGTAACTTCTTAAAAAAAATTCTTTGAAAGTTGAATTGTACATTAATGATAAGAGATAATAATTATTTTTTGAAAATTAAAGTCAGGAGAATGAAAAAAATTTCAAATTTCTACTAAACATAGTTGATAAGAAAAATAGTATTTTACTCAATGAAAATAGTTGTATTTCATTTAGGCCATCTTCAATCCAATACTTTGTATTTGATGTAATTTTTGCACTAAAAAAATGTAACTTTTACACTGATTATTATTTCATTTCTAATCTATTACACTAAATATTATGCAAAAAAAATATTATTTAGAATATTCTCTTTTTTTTTTCTATTTTAATTCCAAAAATTTTAAATTAATTTTCTACTTATTTATTAAATAGTAATTAGTATTAAAAAAATATTTAACATAATTATGACATGAAAGTTAATTATTTTATAAAATAATATAATTAAACCATTACAATTAATATAAAATACAACAAAAATATTAGCTTTAATATATAAAAACAAAATCCAGAATTATACAATAAATATTAAATCTAATTGCAAAATTAAAACACAATTAAAATTATAAATTAATCGACATTAATTCTCATAATTAGAATATTTGTCCCGTAAATATTCAACTAATGCATTTTAAGGTGCAATGTGATCATTTTTATCCTTGATTTATTTACGTCGAGCAAGAAATTCTTGAAATCAAGCATTTTCATATACCACCATTTCAACTTTTGGATTTAGCACTTTAGACCATTCTTCAATCGTTGCATCAATATTTCGTTCATCTTCAATTCCTGAAAAATCTCGACTAATCAAGTTTTGTCTCATAGATTTAACATTTTATTGTTAAAGTACATAAAAAATAACTTATATTTAAAATAAATTATAGATAAATTTTAATTTATATTCTAACATATGTTAAAATTAAATTAAACAAATTAACATATATATGTACGGCTTATTAAATCTTGCATTTAATATATATTTCATATAACAATTTAAAACAAAATTACGAATAAAAAATTAAAACTTAATATTTTCTATACTAAATTTGATGCAGTGAATAGTAGTGCTCCAAATTTGGCGTATCACTATTCATCACACCAAATTTGATATGCCTTTTAGTGCTATGTTGAACCATCATTTTAAGAAATTCCTACAATAAATTTTGTATTTTAAAGGCACATTGGAGTTGCTCTTAATGACTCAAAAAATCATAAAAGTGTCATTGTAACTAGCTGGAGTATGGCCACATACTTTTATCCTTAATTAATTAATTATAATTCATGGATAATTCCTTCAGCAAAAATTACTATACATAATGGAAATGAAACACAGAGAATTTCAAAGCAATATTTGATCAGGAAGAACTGATGATTCTAGTACTGTAAAATAGTCGAGCTATTAGTGAATTGAACACAATCAACTATACTAAATTCCAATTGATTACCAAGTAGGGAAATCTCCATTCGTCTGTAATTTTATTTTCTATTCTATTCCCACATTTTTCAAGCAAACAAAGGCAATATATGTTAACATAATAACTCATTATAGTTTTATAATTAATGTGTTGATTTTCCAACGAGTCTTTGATACAGAATTGAGGGATTGAGATGTCGTGAGTTCGACCATTAAGTTTAACAGGTTTGATTTTTTTGTTTATATTGGATTTGTAATATTTAATGTAATTATCAGATTAAATATTTATACGTGATATTTTTATGGTATATTATATTTTTTAGAAAAAAAATAATTAGAGTGGTTTTAATTAGTGAGACTAAAACTAATTAACTTGATATAGCATAAATTCTTCTTTTGCAGTGGCAGGGAGTCAGATAAAAATATTGGGTCTTGAATAGAATTAGTGAGTTATAGAACTGATAAAAGATTTAAAAAAAAGAAATTAAAAGGAAAAAAGAAAAGAAAAGAAAACTGCATACGCACCTATCCAACCCCACCACATTTGCTTCTCACTGAAAAGGTTTGGTGAAAATGAAGTGAAATTGAGAGGTAGGAGCCAAATTAAGTTCTCTCATGGATTGGATTCACTACTCATCATTACTATATTATAATCAAAAGAATCATTTCCCTCTCCAATGTGCATCCATGCACTCACTAACACTCATTCTCTGGTACTCACTTCCCTTTCCCTCCCTAAACTTACTCAAGTTTTAGACCAAATCATTCCCATTTGAATTTCTGTCTCCATGAAAAACATAAAAATTAAAATTCATGCACAATCTCCATGCAATGCCCACTCAAAAGGAACTTCACCAATAATAATTTTAATATTTTCACATTCAATTTTTTTTATATAATATATTTTTTTCTATAATTAATTCAATTAACAATAAATATTAAAAAGATCCTTAAAAGAAAAATAAAGTGAACAAATGTAGTTAAATTTTTTTCACCAAGCTAAGATTTTTTATTAAAAAAAGGTTTAAGGAAATATTATAATTAGCATTAGCATATCCAAATAAGAAATTTGAGCAAAAATAATATTCTTTTTTTTTTGAATAAAAGAGAAGGGAAAAAAAAAAAAAAAAACCTTTTTCTTTAGAGGGCCCTTTGCTCATCATTCCAGGAATATTTCAAGTTTATCACAGACCCACTTACCACTTTTTGTCTGGAAGCTGGTGATCAACCACATACCCAAAGTCCTTTAAAAAGCAAATGCAGCTTCTGTTCTTTTTCCATTTATGCTACAGTGCTCCCTCCCTAAGCTAACTATTACTATATATTTATTTATATCTATATTGGAGTTTTTTTTTTATTATTATTTTCAGTAAGACTGGACCAGTGTTTCTGCAGCCACATGTCACCATTCCATCCATTAATCCTCAGTGTATATATATAATTATTAACTATACTTGTGTTTAATAATTAGTTAATTAGTAGTTAAAAAAAAATACATATAAACTAAATAAATTTAATGCGTGTGGTTTTGATTCAGTACTTTGAAGGCTATGTATATAATTCCATTAAATGCCTTTGTAATAGGCAACCATTACAAATCAGCATGCAGTCTTGAAGATTGTTTAGAAACGGTATTTTTTTTTTCTTTTCAGCATTTGAAAGGAAAATCGATTCTGACTTTATGATTTAAAAGAATATACACTTAAAATATTATAATAAGTGAAAAAAGAAAATAAAGAAAAAGAAAGAAAGAAGGAAGATACATAAAATATTCCATAAAAATCTTCTAAAAAATTAGAAAATGTTCTCCCCTGTAGTAAAGCAAAACAACTTGCTGCCTGGGCCACCAAAGGAAAAAAACTAACGTTGCCAGATAATAAGAAAACATCCAAATTTTAACTAAAAAGAAAATATTTAAAAAAAAAGTTAAAACAATTTTCTATTGGCACATTTATACCATAATTAGTCAAATATTATAACAGTAAATGAAATGAAATGAACACACACTACAGAAAATTACAAAACTAGCACTGCAACTTATTCGTAATAAACCTTCTCCCTTTTGTTTGTTTGACTATTATTTTGTTTTGTGTGACCGTTGGTATAAAACTGATAATAATAATTCTGATATATTTGATACTTTGTTGTTAATAAACATTTCCTTTGTTATAGCTAAAAACAATTGGGAACAAAAAATATCCAGTGACCAAAGCAAAATCACAGGCAATAAAGGGCAATGCAGAAGAAGAGGTGGTCACAATATATGAAGACCCACATGAATAGGTTTTAGTTTTGTGGAAATGAACGGCAAGTGATGAGGCTGTGACAAATATATGGTGACAGAATTGTCGGAATAGTAAAGAGTTATTTGAAATGAGTATGTGTGAACCAAAATGGAGGAGGAGGAGCAGTAATTAAGTTTGAAAGGAAAAACAAGAGATATAAATTGCATTGCAGAGTGACACAGAAGCAGTGTACTGTATGAAGTGACTGGAGAGGCAGATTTCCTGCCCGTCAAATCTATCTATCTAAGGCCCTGTCCACTGTAAAAATAAAGCTAAGCTAAACCCTATTGGCTATTCAACACCCACTAGATACATTTCAGTGTGAGTGTCATTTTTATTTATAGTTACTACTTTATTTTCCGGGTATTCAAGAAGAGAGTATATGTACTCGTATATTCACATCCATATACTTACGACTGGTTAAAGAAAAGGGTTTTTTGGGTTTTGGAGGTTACATTGGATCTGGGTTTTTTGTAGGGTTTAGGGGAGTTGTGGTCATAGTCTTGCTCTTTTATTAAACCAAGGGCTTCTTTAAAAGAGAAAAAAAAAAAAAAAAAAAAAAAAGGATAAGGTTAAGAGAGAGAGAGAGAGAGAGAAAAGCAAAAGACGTGGTCTTTCTCATATACACAGATCCCTATGGAATGCAGGGGTGCTACCCAGCATTGCTTGCTCGAATTCATTCCTTTTGTTTAGTTTAAAGAGACCAGTTTTGTTCTCTTTAGTGAGAGAGAATTTTATGGCTGATTTCATTCTGTGAAAGAGTTTTTCTTTCTTTTTTTTGGGGGTTAGGAAAATTTTTTTTCTTGCAATGAGTTCTCACTGCTAGACAACAAAAGAAAAAAAAAACAAGCTTTGATATGGAGATTTTGGGTATGATTAGTTTATTTGGTTGCCAATGATTGAGTTATTGGGTTGCAGCAGGTGAGAGATATACTTGTGAAAGAGAGAGAAAGAGAAGATGAAATCTATGAATGATAATCACAATGGAAGCAATAATAATAACAACTGGTTGGGCTTTTCTCTCTCACCTCACATGAAAATGGAGGTTTCTTCTGATCCCCAGCATCATCATCATCATCATCAGTACCATAATGAAGAATCCCAGGCTCCTTGTGTTTCTGCTTCTGCTGTTTCTGTTACAAGTTCTGTTCCAACTAGTTTCTATCTGTCTTCTTGTCACTTCAACAATCCACCTGGTATCTGTTATGGAGTTGGAGAAAATGTTGCCTTTCACTCTCCTTTGTCTGTTATGCCACTCAAGTCTGATGGCTCTCTTTGTATCATGGAAGCTCTAACTAGATCACAACCTGAAGGTTTGGTTTTCTTCTACTTCCCTTAATTACTTATTTCTTTTCGAAGTTACTAATTTCATTCTTATTTTGGGGGTTTTTGAAGGGATAGTGCCAAGTTCATCACCAAAACTAGAAGATTTTCTTGGTGGTGCAACTATAGAAAGTCATCAGTATGGTAGTCATGAAAGGGAGACAATGGCTTTAAGCTTAGACAGCATGTATTATCATCACAACACAGAGCCAGAAACCAACACTAGGCAACATTCTGTCGAGCTTCATGAACTAAACAGGCAACAAGAGCAACATTTTTCAATTCAAACTAATCATCATCCATATTATACTGGAATAGCATGTCATGGTATGTATCAAGCCCCATTAGAGGATGCAACTAAGGTTACCCAAACCCAACTTTCTGATTGCGATTCCCAGATCCCTCAATTGGGAGATGATGGTATGCCTTGTTTAAAGAACTGGGTTGCTAGACATTATTCTACTCATAATAATGCACTTGACCAGCAGATTAATAATAGCAACAGCAGCTTGGTTGATGGAGGAGGAGCTTCTGGGTCTGTTGGTTCAATGGCTTGTGGAGATTTACAGTCTTTAAGTTTGTCTATGAGTCCTGGTTCTCAGTCTAGTTGTGTTACAGCTCCAAGACAGATCTCACCTACTAACACTGAATGCATGGCTATAGAAACAAAGAAAAGGGGACCTTCAAAAGTGGGTCAAAAGCAGCCTGTTCATAGGAAGTCTATTGATACATTTGGCCAAAGAACTTCACAGTATAGAGGTGTTACCAGGTAATTATTTACTTTCTTTCATTTGGGTATTTTCATTTTCTTATATTTACACTTCTCATTCTTTTCTTTTTTTTTCGAATTTATTATTTTTATCAGACACAGATGGACTGGTAGATATGAAGCACATCTATGGGATAATAGTTGCAAGAAAGAGGGCCAGACCAGGAAAGGAAGGCAAGGTTGGTCAAGCAAACAAAATAATACATTTATAGTTTATATGTTTGGAAGTATTGCTTCTTTTTTATTATTATTATTATTATTATTTATTTTTTAACTGCGACTTTTGGTCCCTCTCTTTCTGTCTTCATTGCCCCTGACTTGTGTTATTTGTTTCTTACTTTTTATGTCTTATGCTTCTTGTGGATACCATCTCATCAATCTTCAATTTTCAGTTTATTTGGGTAAGCTTTCTATTTAATTAATGTTTAACTCAACATTTGTAATAGTAATGTTAATTTCAGTTTTAATAATCATTACCATTGAACCCACAGGGGGCTATGACATGGAAGAGAAAGCAGCGAAGGCATATGATCTTGCTGCCCTTAAGTATTGGGGACCAGCTACTCATATTAATTTTCCGGTAATATATATTAATTTTAACTATTTCTGGATAGAATAACCATCTTAAATCACTAATTTAATACATTTTTTGTTTTTGATTTTAGCTGGAAAATTACCAGGATGAGCTTGAAGAGATGAAGTTGATGAGCCGACAAGAATATGTTGCGCATTTACGAAGGTAAGGACATGATTTCCAATTCTATAAAATGATGCTTATAGTCCTAATTAATGTGGGTTATTATTTGAGTATAGATTAAAATTATTGTTTCTCTCCTTGGCTTTGCAGAAAAAGTAGTGGGTTCTCTAGAGGGGCCTCAATGTACAGAGGAGTAACAAGGTTGTTATTATTATGATTTATAATTAGTCTATTATTTCACAACCAGCCAATTTTCATATCAGAAAGTTGTTTATTCTAAATTTGTACTGTTTTACAAAATTTCCACCATATTATTGTTGCAGACATCACCAGCATGGGAGATGGCAAGCAAGGATAGGCAGAGTTGCAGGAAACAAGGACCTTTATCTTGGGACTTTCAGTAAGTTCTTTTTAAAAATAAAAATTCTCATATTTTGTTGGCTATATTCTTTTCAATCATTCTCATTTCAAGTTCAAATTTTGTTGGGCTACTGCACATAAAGAACTTTTAAAGGACTCAGTTTTTATGACACATCTGCTCACATGTCTCCACTAAAGACTAGTGATATGCTTTTATAAGGCTGATGATGGCTTACTTTGGGACTGCACAATACCATGCCTCTGATTCTCAACTTTTTTTAAGGCTGTTTTCTCAGTTTAGATGATAAAGGAGAATCTAAAATTTTTTGTAATTAAAATTCTTGATTAAAGACTAAATTTTTGAGTAACTGTAATCTTTTATGCTTAAAAATTTGTATTAAACCGAAACCAAATTTCAGGCACCCAGGAAGAAGCTGCCGAAGCTTATGATATCGCGGCCATCAAGTTTCGTGGGGTTAATGCTGTGACCAACTTTGACATAACAAGATATGATGTTGAGAGGATTATGGCAAGCAACACTCTGCTAGCAGGAGAGCTTGCTAGGCGAAATAAAGAGACGGAGACTAGTAATAGGGCTATCGAGTGTAACCCATCAACACAGAACAGTTGTGAAACAATACAGATTGAAAATAGCAACGGCAATGGCTCAGATTGGAAAGTGCTTTTATATCAGACACCACAGCAGCAAGAGCAACAGAACAATGCTTGCATTGATTCGCTTGATCAGAAGTCATTGAGTGTTGGGAATTATCGAAGTTCGTCTTATTCAATGGCAATGCAAGATTTAATTGGTATTGATTCTGTGAACTCAAACCAGCTAGTGGTGGATGAATCAGCCAATAGATTAGGGACTCATTCGTCGAATACATCGTCATTAGTTACCAGTTTGAGCAGTTCAAGAGAAGGTAGCCCTGATAAAACTGGAACTACAATGTTGTTTGCTAAGCCTCCATTAGCATCAAAGTTCATTAGTCCTACAAGTGGTGTTGGTGTTACTCCTTGGTTCCAATCAGCAGCAGGCCAGCTAAGGCCAACTGCAATTTCTCTATCTCACTTGCCAGTTTTTGCTGCTTGGAATGATACCTAGAAAGTCCTCCTTTGTCTTGTCAAAACATTTGTTGATGTTTTTGTTTGTTTTTTTTTTTCTTTTCTAAGGGACAAGAAAGAAAGAAATTGAAGCGGGGGAAAAAAGAAGGGGACTAAGTAGGATTTTTCATTATGTTTATCTTTTTAGGTTGGTTAGTGGAGAAAAATTAGGTGAATTAATGAATTAAAGACAAGGGTGGGGGCCTCCAATTATCTTTGTGTAAGAAACTTTTGTAAAATATGGACCTTTTGGCTCTTATTGGAATGAAGATTTTGCAAAATGGAGGGAAAGGATTAAGAGAGGTCTAATGGTTAAATTGTGTGGAATTATTATTAAATCTTTTTTTTTATTATTATTATTTATTTATTCAACTTTTTTGGGTGCTACTAAGTACATAACCAGCTCATGGATGTTCCCAATAATGCAAAAGTTTGTCATTTTGACCCCAAAACGAAAAATTAAAGATCTTTCAAATTCCTTCAGTCTGTTCCTCATTTTGCATTACACCATCATTACAATTCCTCCTTTTTTCTTATCTGAGCTTTCATTAAAGGCAATGAGACATTCCCACTTGATCAACTCAAAAAAAGTACTTGTGGTGGGAGAGATTCTTTGATCTTATTTCATATTTAAGGTTTTCTTAAGTCATGATTAGTTAGGACTTTGTCTCTTATATAGTAATATTTATTTACGTAAAAGTGGTCATGGTTAAAAAAAATTATTTAGCTTTTTGTTATTCTTAGTTGATGTGAGCTAATAAAAGAGAAATTGCACGTAAAAGGGATTCCATGTCCTTGTGTGGATTGTGGACACGTACTGAATTATCATCATAAATTGAGATTTCCCTCGTGTTAACACTGCATGTGTGAAGGTTAATTGATTTCAAATCTTCAACAATGTACTACTAATACTTTGTGATTTATTTCAGTACATGACAACGATGATTTGATGCCGCAAATGCTGGCAATTGAATCTCTAAAATTTCAAATTATTTCTCATTTTTATCCTCTAAACTAAATAATTTCTTATCTATATTCCCAAGTACTATTCAAGACTTGTTATTTCAGATAAAATTTAATTATAAAATGATTATTTTATATAAAAATAATTAAATTAACTTAAAAATAATAAATTGAACAAGAAAAAAGTAAATATTTTGATAGAATTATATTTAATTATAACTACTATAATCCAATATCTGATTGCAAAGTAAAGGTTTCATTTTGTCTTTTTTTTTCAGTCTTTCCCATGAAATTTACTACAACAGTATGTTGGTTTTTAAAGGGTAGTGAAGTATGTCAATGTGTTAGATATTTCAATATATAAAAGTCTATGATTAAAATAAAAAAAAAGAAATTGTTAATATTTTTGAAGTAAATGCTCTACAGATTGTAATCACCGAAAATCAGTACCTTTCAAGATAAAAAGGCCAAAATACTCGGAGAAAAAAACACAACCTTTGATTGGACTATGAAAGAGGCATTTATATATTTTATGTAGTAATATGAAAAAGAAATCCAAACACTCCAACTAAACCCTAAAATGGACTGGCAAATGAATGAAAAGGTCCACAATGGAGCGATTGATGGTCAAAAAGATTATAAAGAAGATAGGTACTTCTCATTTTTACCCTTTAAAGTTTTCTTTTTTAAAATAATTAAAAACCATTGATATAAATTTCTTCAATCTTTAATTTTAGTCAAAAACTATAATTGCATTACATATATGCTGCTTGTTGTTGACAGATAGATTGCCAGAACAAAGTTCGTGCATTAATACAGCATTGGAAAAGTAACGTGCTAATCTAAACTTTGCACACGAGCTAGCTTCTAATAATTTCAAGCATTCAATCATGGAAATTAATGTCCTTTTTATAAGGTAATAATAGTATATATTCTCTCTACAAAAAATAAAAATAAAAATCAAGAATATAATTGCAAATTTATCATGATTAAACAGTAAACATTTTTTAATTATATATATATGGTGCACTTTTATTTAAAAAAATTTAACTAATTAGTTTTTATTTAAGTAGTATTTGATATTGTTTTTATAATTATGGAATTTCAAATTTGAATTTTAATTCCAGCTAAATTTATAACAAATAATGTAATTACAATTGACGTGATACGATGGTTTTAAAATTTAAATATTTATAAGAAAAAAAATGAATCTAATAACTAAAATATAAGTTAGTTCATTTGTTTTCCAAGAAAGAATGTAATTGCATTAATAAAGAGTTACTCTTTTTTTTTTTTTTTTTTTTTTTTTTTGTGTGTGTGTATGTGTGTCATTTACATCTGAAAAAATCTTATAATAATTCTACAACTACCTCCCCACCAAAAAAAAAAAAAAAAGCATTCAAATTTTAAGGCCATGAAAGTTTATGCATGTCTGAACACATGCAATGACACATAAATGGATAAATTCTGTTGTCCAAATGAATACTGATATCTTAAAATGGTCCCAAAATGTGAAAGGGTCCCCCATGGGTAGAGCAAACAAGTGACTGAAGGGTTAAAACCAAATGCAGATGTTTATATATATATTTGCTGTCCAATTCCAATGCTTTGATAGAGAAATGAGATAATGGATGTTTGCATTGGGGAGTCTGTTTCTTCTTAGGAGACCTCTGCTTGTTGTGGCTTTTTCTTCAACTTCATCTGTAATTTTTAATATAAGGAAAATAAAATATTAGATATAATATATATATATATATATATATATATATATATATATATATATATATATATATATATATATATATATATATATATATATATATATATATATATATTCATTTTAAATATATGATAAGCCTCACAAAATGACAAATGAAATTAGTTCTACTCTGCATGCCTATCAATAATCCATACCTAACACTATTGAATTTTCCTTCAAAGTTGGCTCCTTGAAATTGATAAGTCTATATACGAGTTTTTATTTTTTCGGTTCAGATATTATTCTTAATTAATAAAACTCTAACTAATTAAAATTTCGTTTTAACAGAGAAATAAACTACGTAATTAACTGTCAGATTAATTTTTTAATTGTTGGAGTTCATTATTTTCACCTTTGGTTATTTGACCATAATGAATGCATGAAAGCTCAAATACTAAAATGTTTTGTAATTATATATATATATATATATATATATATATATATATATATATATATATATATATATATATATATATATATATATTTGAAGAAAAGTATTATAGAATTTAAAAAATAATAATTGAAAAAAAATCTATAGATAATTTTATAAAATTAAAAAATAAGGTAAACAGATTTTTTTTAAATATAAAAATAATATTGGTAACATAATTATTTTTCAAATCATTATTCCAGTGTCGAGAAACAAGTTTGGCTTGGTTAGTTTTATTTTTTAATAAAAGTTGTTTGCATGTTTTGTTGATACCAAAATTTGATAAAATTAATTAAAACATTATATAATCTTTATTTTTCAAGTGTTTGTAGCTTGCATGACATAACAGACGTTACTTATTGCTCACCTTGTTACCCTTAAATCAAAATTTAAGAATTTTGACCAAAGACAAAATTCATAAATTTTGTCTTACAAGTATTATCAATCTTACAGTAACAGAAGTTATTATTTAATAACGACCATTATCATTTGAAAGATAATACAGTTAAATCGAATATAAAATTATCTCATTATTAAAAAACGCATTATTGTTATAGCTGACTAGTAATAATCATTATAGCACATTTACAGTTTTTACATGTCATTAGCAACAAAATCTGTAGAGTATCAAAGAGTTATTAGTTGATGATGTAAGTTTGAAAAATATCAATTTCTTATCAAAACAGTCATATATTTATATCTAAGTCAAGAACTATAAAAGGAAGATGTTTTTGAGTGAAGAACAAGAGATTTCAAGAGATTCAAGTGCTTACAACTCAAATGATTATACTTCAAATTCATATTTTGTTTTTAGAACAACTTGTGTTCTTTTGTAAAAGTTATATATTGAACTTAATTCTAATTTTTGCATTAGCTTTTTTGTGAGTTTTGAGAGATATTAAATTTCAAAAGTTTCTTATATTTCTTTGAGTATTGAATGAAATCCTGAAAATCTATTATTGGGCAAAATCCTAAAACTCTATTATTGAGTAAAATCCTGAAAACCTATTGTTAGGTGAAATCCCATATCAACTAGTGTATTATTATAAGTGTTGGATGCAATTTCGGATAACTAGTGAAATCTAAGTCATGGATTTGGAAGAAATTAAGTACTTAGAAAAAAAAATTTGTTCTGAATCAATATAAAAATTAATTAAACTTTTTTTATTTCTTATTTCTTTCAATTTATATATTAATGCATTTATTCGGGAATATCATGTAGAATGTGAAGTTAGAAATTTAAATTTTTATTTATCCCTTTTAGAAATTGTCATATAAGATTCAACAATAGTCAAAAATATAAATATGACATTCAGAAATTTTGAAAAATATTATAAAGGATAAGATTATCAATTAGAATTATAATATATATTTACAAATGGAGTGCGAAAATTATTTGAAAAAATATCAATTTAATTACCTTTTAATAAATATAAAATTAAAAAAACTTAAAGAGTTGGACAGAGTATGGAAAGTACACATAGATCCAACTAGTAATAATAATAATTAAACAAAGGTTCATCTTTCAGGATGGGCTATCTTTCATGTAGACGTTTTGACATTGGTGTACAAACTGAAAGTATTTATTTTTTCCTTATTTAGTTAACTTGGAATTGGATTGAAAAATTTTTACCAATAAAAAAAATAAAAGAACAGCACATCAAATATCTAAAAAAATAAAATAATTTAAACTTTTATACAATTTTCCACATAAATAGATTAAATGCACGAAATTTTCTGAATAACATATATTTTGGGAAAGGAGAATAAAAAGATAAAAAGAGCAGAAGAACAGCACAGGAATTTTACTTGTGCGTAGAAATTATTAAAGAATAAATCTCTTTATGGACATCTACAGAGCTCGTACCACTGAGAAGTTAAATAGAGTGAGTTCTTCAAAATTTCCAAAGATCTTGTACCAAACTCTTAACCAAAGTCCCGAGCCTTTAGCCGGATGTACATTTGAAAAGATTTTTCATCCAATGAATGGTTGAGATTTCATTGATCTATCCTACGGTCTAAACTACTTAAAGGTGCCATTTGGGTACTCCTAGAAAAGCAGGGGTTTAGGTTAATTGGTGGTGGTGAGGGTCTCAGGCTTGTAAAATAGGACACGGGGCGATTAGACCTGTCAAGGTCCCATATCTAAATAAGGATCTTATGGCCCAAGTTTTGTTGACTTCGGTGTCCACTATCTCTCTAATTTTTTATTTTTTTTTTTAATTACACTTTCAGTGAGGTAGATCCACGTTGGATTTTTACGCCGTCACTGTTACTGTTCTAGCCGTAGCCTGTATGTCTGTGCCTTTTGTCCTTTTATGACAGTATAACAGAATATTAAATTACGATTTTATCATATATCGTACTAATATCAGAATTAATATAATCAAATCAAATCAAATCATTTATCAGTGTCCTAAATTTTTAAAAATAATTAAAAAATTAATATAATTTAATAAAAAAAATATAATATGTTAAATATATTAAATTAATTAATACTTAAATAAATATAATTATATCCAAAAAATTTAATTTATATAAATAATAATAATAAATTAAATTCAAATTACATAACTAATAATAACAAATCAATTTTATTTTATTAAATTATGAGAGAAAAAATTTTCTTATTCAAAATGAATAAGTTGATAAAAAAAATCACTACTTATTCTAAGTAAATAAAATAAAATTAAAAAATAAATATACTATAATATTAATTGTGTTATCGGCTATTAAACTCATTTAGAATTTATATAAAACTATTATTTAAATTTTTGAAAATAAGTATATAAATACAAAACATAGTCAAATTGTAAAATTCAATCAATAATTTATACTTACAAATAAAAAAATTTATAAAAAAAATGAATTTTGTAAAAAATTATCAATAATATTTTAAATATATTGAAATATAAATAATGTAAAAAATAATATCTCAATAATTTAATAAAATAGAATAAATATAAAATAATATCTTTTAAACAATATATTTATAATTTACATTAATAAAATAAAAAATATAGTAATAGTATTTCTTATTAATATGTCACATCTCATATCATAAAATAACGGTTGTATCAGTATATATTACGTGATTCATTACCGATTCAGTACTAATTTCCATCAGTATAAGTGTAACGGATAAATAATATAATAGACCCCTCAAAAATTCAGATGAAATAGTCGATATGTTATTTAAAACCATGACGTAGAGTATAGACTAAGAAACAGGGTGGCTTAGAATCAGTCCCACTCGTTACTCTCTCAACAAAATTTATAAAAAATAATAATAATAATAATTACTGAGGTAAAAAGTAACTCATTAATTTTTTCATGTATATTCTGATTCGTTTTTTTATTTCTTTTATAAGCTTGAAAAATAAAAAAATTTATTTCTAATTTTTTAAATCATAAAAATTATTATTAATTTAATAAGAGATATTAAAAGAATAATCACTTCTATTATATAATTTATAATATTAATTACACCTATTTAAAACAAAATAATAATAATAATTGTCTCCGCTGTCCAATTAAATTTTCATTGTATTTTAATATTTAATTTGTACTTGGCTCATTGGATTATTGTCCTGTGCCATATATGATTGCAAATATACCTCTATTTATTTTCACTTTAGAAATTTCTTTAATTGTGGTTAAAATTGTGATAAAATATAATTATTATTTGTTAGGCTTATAATTAAAAACAATAGAAAATTTTGATATTTCTTTACTTTTTTCTTTATTTCCTCTTTAGGTTTTTTTTTTTATTTTATTTTATTTCATGATTGTTTGGTTGCATAAAAAGAAGTGTGTTTGATGGTAAAAAATTATAAGACAATTTCAATATATGAAAATGAGTCGAGAAAAGAGAAAACTATAAAAGGAGATAATATTTAGTACTATTCCATTATGTATTGTCCCGCTAATAAAATTTTCTGCCGCCATTAACTACGACCATACAAACAAATTAGCAAGCAAAACGTGAAAGAAATAGTTGGAGCACCATTAACCGAGGACAGAAGGCATGGCACAGGCTTATATTACGTTTCAGTAGGCCATTTTCTTGGGCACTTGTCTAGTGTGTAGGCCAATTTCATAAAACTTTTTTTTTTTCCAACAAAAATTTTATATATATATATATATATATATATATGAAAACTCAAACAAAAATACAAATAAATAAATACAAAGTCATTCATTGGAGAATCTTGATGTTCCAAAATCACCATCCAAACTAGTTTGAAGGAGAATAAATTTTTTAGCAACTGACTATTTATACTCCAACCACTCAAAACGTTTGATTGAAAGCTACAACTTAGACAAATTCTCCTTAGGATTTGATATTAAAATAAAAAGACTCATCTTAACTGCCATAATACTTTAAATTTAGAGAAAAAAAGCTTAAAACCATGAAGATAAAAGCAAAACAAAAATTGAAAAAGAAAAGTCGAAGGGAGACAGAGAGGGAGTCACAGAGCCAATTACTAAGGAAAAAGACCATTAGTAAAATAAAGAAATCCATCGATAATAAATTTACCGATGGATCAGATACGGCTAGCATATGTTGTCAAAAATATGATCGGTAAATCTTTGCCGATGGTTTTTATTATCCATCGATATATATATATATATATATATATATATATATATATATATATATATATATATATATATATATATATATATATATATATAGACACACACACATTCTTTAAAATTATATTATTGAATATTTAATTATATTATGATTTTTAAATATTAATTAATAATATATAAAACTTAACATAAATATGTACAATATTTTATCAAAATATATAAATTATGAAATTTTAACATTGATAAAATTATAAAAATATAAATGGGGATTTTCGTCTCTGCCCTGCATCCTCCCCGAGCACGATTTACCCTGCCCCTTTTACCCTGACCATTCATAGGGTTGGATGAAAAACTCAAAACCCATCCTGCTTACCCCATTGCCATTCCTAATTAAGTTTTATCATAGTATTATTTAAGTGCATATTATGATTTAAATATAAATTCAAAATTTAAATTCTTTATCCAATGAAAAGAAAATGAGTACGGAACATTATAATAACACTAGTTCATAAATTTGCGCTTCATGTGGTTTGTTATTAAAAATATTTTTAATTAATGTTTATACATTGTAAAGAATGAAAACATATAAATATTATTTTAAATAAAGATATATAAATGTAAATAAAAAATTCTTGTATATTTTAATTATTATTACACATAATTGATTTCTAAGCTTGTCTCCCCATCAATATTTTTATCTATATATAAGTATGTAAAAATTCAAGTTATTAATCATAATATTCAATAAAAAAGAGTTATAAGAGACTATAAAAATGAAAATAATTAAAATGTATTAGGAATATTATTCTATCCTATTTATTTATTTATTTTTATAGTACTATATTTATTTTCTATTCTCATTTAATTTGTCTAAATAGGTTATCATATGAAAAATTAATTTAAAAAACTCATAAACTTACATATTAAATATCTTATTAATTATCTCATATTTATTTTTAATCATTTTAAATACTTAAAATTATACAAAAATTTTAAAAATTTATAAAAAAAGATAAATGGAATAGTGAGAATAGAAAAAAAAAATCTTTATTTTCTCTAATTTTTTTTTATCTAGGCATAAATTCAATCTTTGAGCAATATATATATATATATATATATATATATATATATATATATATATATATATATAATTATTAAAAATTATTTTCATGTAAAATTTAATAAAATTAATAACTTAAGGTTTGAATTTACTATCTCTTAATAAATTAAATACTGCATAAAATTACAAGTTAAAGTTATTTGAGTATTACTTGAAATATTAAAATGATATTAGATGTCTAAATATAAGGAATTTTAATTAATTCAAGTTTATTTTTTAAATAAATAATTAAATAAATTTTAATTAAATTAATAACTTAAGGTTTGAATTTACTGTCTCTTAATAAATTAAATACTGCATAAAATTACAATTTAAAGTTATTTGAGTATTACTTGAAATATTAAAATGATATTAGATGTCTAAATATAAGGAATTTTAAGTAATTCAAGTTTATTTTTTAAATAAATAATTAAATAAATTTCATTAGTTAAGTTAGGGATTATAAGAAACAATACATCACATTTCAATATAAATTAGAGTTAAAAATATATTTCATTTCAATATGAATTAGAGCTAACAATTTAGCACATTTCATATAAATTATAGTTGTTCTCACATAAAAATATTAAAAATTTTTATGAATTAAACCAAAAGATAGAAGTTTATTTTAAAAAAATACATTTCTTTCTTAGTAGCAAAGTTAATCATAAAGAGTGAATCATACATGGTATAATTGTGGGAGAATAATTCAGTAACTCTCAGAATCACTAATCCCCTATCTATCTCAGTAATATTATTAATATAATTTAATTTTTTTTAATTCCATATTAATTTTATTAATTTAATTTATTTAAACTCTACTTTTTAGAATCATCCACCCTAAAAGTCAATCAATCAATACCATAATTATGAGATTATTATTATTGATTATTATGTATTGATTTCGCTTTGTGGGAATGGATAAATAGAAAATATCTAATTATATTTTTTCTTTTCAGGGGGTATTAGTCTTAAATTAAGAGAAAATTCTGCTTGATTTTTAAAAATATGTTTTAAAATTATATTTTTTTAATAAAAATTATATTTTTTTAAAAATTACTTTTAAGTAGAAGGAAGTAAATTTTTATATTTTTTTAAAAAGTATATTTGAAAAAAACAATTCATAAAAAATAATAAAAATTAAATAATAATATCAAAAAAATTCTAAAAACGCTTCTTTAACATCTAACAATAATCTCAAACATACTCTAAGCGTCTTAACTGGACATTCCGACAGCCTAAAATGGTAAAGTACCACTTGAAGTATGAGTTCATGCCGAACTACTTTGTTTGGAGACGACATGGGAAAACAAAATCGTTATTAATGAATACCAGACATTTGGTAATGCTTACAAACAGATGGTAATGGATGCTATTAGTCTCGATTTCAATCCACAAGAAGAGGACCACATTCTCTCAATTTTCAAGCACAACAATTTTTTGACATGCTAAATACTATAAATAATTTTTTGAAGTGCTAAATGCCGCAAACAAAAGAGATCCATTATTATTATTATTTAATATCTTTGGATCATCATTTCTCAAATTGAGCCAACTCGACAGGATCACAAGTATATATATGGTGGCCCTATAACAATAATATTATTGAATCTGCTACTCCATCTACCATTGTAGAGTCATATTAATGTTTCTCAATAATGCAAAGGTGTCTATCAATGATGAGCTTTTGAACATTCAGTGGCATTAAAGTAATTTACAAAATTGTGAGATTTTAAATTTGGACCTTCTAGGCAAAGTTAAATTTGCCAAATGTAAAAATTTACGTTTTACTTTATCCTCTAAATTTCCGTTAGTCGATTCTGTATATATCTTGAGACATAAAATTTTTTAGACATGTATGCTTATTTAACATAGAGATTTTTTTTTTTTGGATATTTTAACTTATTTTTAACAAATGAACATAAAGGTGATGTGTAATTTGATTTTTTTTTATTATCATTTTGAATTATTATATTAATACATTAACAAATATGTTACTTTTCTAATTAAGTAAGGATTTTAATCTTAAAAGTTTGCATATTAACCAATAAGTTAGTTTCCTAACTAAACAATGATTTTCAATCCTAAAAAATATTAATTATATGTTTAATATTAGCTTATATAAATATAATTAATATACTAATTAATAAATTAACAAAATTTTCTCATCTTCTACAGCATATTTTCAATTGCACTTTTCATTAAATTTTTATTATATGTATTCAATTTATTATTAGTTAAATTTTATATATAAAAATATTTTTTCAAATAAAGAACATAATTTAAATTTTACAAATGAAAAATATTTATAACCAAAATAATATTAATAGCCATGGGATGGGTGGGCAGACCACTATTATGTATAAATTTGAATATATATATATATATATATACATCTTTTTCAAATTCAAATTAATACGAACAAATTGCAGATGTTGGACAGTTGGACGTTCAAGTCATGTCTGACAGGGTAGAGCTGCCTCCCACGAATATGCAGCTGGACTTCTTTTCTCTCGTTTCAGTATCTTGTTTAAGAATATCTAAATTTCATTTTGGATTAATTTGATTGTACTATAATTCAATTTTACAATGTCATATTCTCCAATGCCGGGAATTAAAGTCTAAATTGACAGCATATCATATGACCAACACTAGTTAACACTATAGAAAGTCTCCAAGAGAAAATCATGATAAATTGACAATTATATATTAATTTGATGCCAGAATAAATTCTATATTAATTAAATATAAAATATTAAATAAGTTTATATATAATTAAATTTTTTAATTTCGTATTTTCAAATCATATAACTTTTCAACATTTTTACTAAAATATTATTGTACATAACATTAGGAAAAAAAAAAACTGTACTTTTATCAATCTTTTAATTCCACTACAAATGATTTATTAATTATTGTAGTAGGATCATGCATACACCAAAGCTCACTTGTTGGAAATTGATGTTGGGTCTAGGTCTATTTTCCCTTTGAGCTCTTTTATATCCTCATCAAATACTAATGATGTCTTAATCCAATTAGTAAGGTTGAGATTCTAAAATTTAAAAAAAAAATCCATATTCAAACCGTATATTGAAGATGTAGATATTATTTGGTAATTTGTTTTGCCAAAGATTTATTGATAATTTTTTTTCTCTTTTTCCTTCGAAAATGATATGATATCATTGATGCTGAGCATAAAATATATCTAAATGTATAAGGGTTTGAAATGTGCTATGCAAATTACAAGTCCAACTAGAATTGCAATAAAAAAATTTTAGTTTTAGAAAGTCAATTAGCTACTTTGTAAATGAATTATTGATAAATTAATACAACATTGTACATACAAGTGAATAATGGGTCTAGAAAATAATAATAATAATAATATTATTATTATTATTAGCTGGCCAGCGGAAGTTAAAGATTGTGGAAATATGCCCTACAGATTGCAATCACCGAAAATACGTACTTTTCAAGAAAATGGGAAAAAAATGTGGCAAGAAAATAAAAACAACATTGATATGACAGTGAAAAGGAAAGAAGCTTGTATAAAGCGAAACACACCCAACGACTACAAAAATTGCTTGAAAAAGAAATTAAATATCAGTATCACACACATGGTGCACGATTGATAGTCAAAAAGATTGCAACTCCATTCTCATCATTAACAAAAAAAATGTTGCAAAATAATTATATACATATATGCATGCATGGCTATTTCTAATTTTTAACAAAAAAAAAGAAAAATCAACTCAAGACAGAATTTCTTCCAAGTTCTTTGATTTTATTTAGTCAAAGATTATGATTATATTTGGTGAAACATAGTTCATGTAGGACAGGATTGGAAAAGAAATGGATATTATAACATTTAAACCTGTTTTCATGGAGAAATAGTGACCTTGCTATTACTATTTAATTTTTAAATTTTATTATATTTTTTTGTTATATATATATATTTTTAAATGTAGAGTTATGATAAAATCTTATTATCATTATTATTATTACTACTTATTTTGATACTTACTCATTTCAAAATACCTGCCATTTTAAAATTTCAATGATGTATTTATTATTTTTTCAAATTTATCATTTCATTACTTTTGAATTATTAAAATTTAATAACTTTCTTAATTCGTATATTGAAATCTTAAATCGGATATATTTTGAAATGGATGGAAGGAATAATATAATAGATGGCCGCAACAGTTTATAACATTAATGCTTGGAAAAAGAAAAAAAGTTTGACGGTGGTTGTTAAATCAAAAGAAAGAAATGAAATTAAGAGTTAATGTAGAGAAGAAATTTCACATTGAAAAAAATATAAAAATATGCAAAGGGTTTATAAGTAAGTAGGTGTTGAATTTAGTACAAACCAATTGGTTTTGTGCAAAATGAGTTCCAATACCTACCCACTTATAAATCCACATGTGTTCAAGTCTATAAACTTTCACATGGTATTAGAACAGTACCGATCCCTGACATGTGGGCAATGTTCCCAGGTGGATCGAAATGAGACTATCATATGCTATCAAGTGTCAACTGAGCTGAACCCGATAAATAAATTATCCAGTTGCCACTTGAGGAGGGAGTGTTAAATCAAAAGAAAGAAATGAAATTAAGAGTTAATGTGGAAAAAAAATCTCACATTGGAAAAAATATAAAAATATGCAAAGGGTTTATAAATAAATAGGTGTTGGATTTAGCATAAGCCAATTGGTTTTGTGCAAAATAAGTTCCAATACCTGCCCACTTATAAATCCACATGTGTTTAAGTTCATGAACTTTTACAATGGTTAATAGATTAATTCTCAATTAAAATTTTCAGTAGATCTATTTTTCTTATTAGATATTTCCTCTGTATAAAATCCCCTTGATTGTATACAAAATGGAGAAAAAGAATGAACCTAAGCGCTTTCAGTATATATGAATATATAGCTCAAAATGGTCCCGATGTTTAGGACCCTGCAATGAATGTTAACGTGTTGTCTAACACTTGATAGAGATATATGTATATGTATGTTTGTACACAAAGGAGTCTGTTTCTTCTTGGGAGACCTATCGGAGTTTTGAGGGCTTTTCTTCTTCCAGCAAGATATTAGACTGCATAATTAATAAGGACCATATAAATATAATAATTAAATCCTCTAATTAGATTTTTTGTATTTTCAGATATTTAGACTAAAAAAAATTTCGATTTTTAATTCTCATATGCGTTTGTGATATATGATATAAATATAATTTGATATTTATTAAAGACTTTTTTTTTTTTTTACGTTCATCTTCTCTGTCTTATTCTATTCAATAATGGAAAGACAACTATGATTATCAATCAAGTATTGTCCTTTCCTTAATTTTCTCAATTAATATAATTAATTTAAGAAAGAGATGAATGGCTTCTGGGTTATGTATGTCCTTTGAGGCTATGGAATCCAATGGGAAATTCTTTTGCAATGGGCCTCTGTTACTGCTTGCTCACCTCGACCATACGATTTTTTTTTTTAACCCTTATGGTGCCATACGCTTGCATATTGCTAATTTTTAAAAAAAAAATAGAATAGATATTGGCAATTAAAAAAAAAATTTCCATATGCTGCATATTGTCAACATTTAAAAAAAATAAAAAATAAAATTTTAATAGCGCCAATTAAACTGATAATATTGTAAAAGAATGAATACCCCATTTCTGATGATAATTTTCTTTTAACATCTTTTCATTTGGCACGAAATAACATATAATGAAAAATATTTCTCATTTATGAAAATATTTTTTTTTCCGTAAATAGGTAAAAAGCCCCATTTCTCCAGGATTTATCAGCTGAATCAATTAGCTGTGAGACACTGGGAAGTAGGGGTCTTTGGCTTTGAGCCAGAAAGTTAAGCGGGTCAGAACCAAATCAAAAAGTTTTTCACCATTGAAGATGCCATTATTGAATATGACTGAGCCGCATTCAAGCAGCGCGGACCTTATTATAATAGAGAAAAAAGAGAGAACCAAACTTTTTTTTGATATTTGCCAGTAATAAAAGAATTCCATTGATGATGAAACAGGTCATTAATATTAGATGGACAAACGCCAGTACATGGCCCACTAGACGAAGAAATTGCTCCAACATCAGATTGCGAAAGAATTCCTTTGCTGGCCAAAGATTATCTTGAATTAATTCTGCCCAGCAAAGCAAGCCAGGGAAAGACTCCACATTTGGTGAAACTATATATTCTGGTCCTTTTTTTTTTTTTTTTTTTTTTGTGGGTGTAGGGGATAAGGAGATATTGTCTATGGAGAGCTCAAAGCTTTTACAAAAGGATTTCACCATGAAGTTTCCTTGTAGAATAAATCTTCCAATTAAATTGTCGCTAAGGCAAGCTTTTGGAGTTTCGAATTCGATAATAGAGGATAATTGCGTGAGCATGTTCAATTCCTAAATAAACAGAGATCTGCACCATCCCATATACCCAGATCAGAAACAGTGTCATTCAGCCAAAATACTTACAGAAACGCTTTTACCTTCAAGCCATTTTTTAAGTACTCTCTTCTTTGGCGTGGCATTGAGGTCACGCGACGCACATTCCAGAAGAAAATAGTTATCAAGAAGGGGCCAAACCCTTAGCCTTAGACTGAAGGAGAGCCCAATTGTCTTTTTCTGCCAATTCAATATTTCTGAGCTGATCAATGATGATTCAAATGAAAGCCCAATTTTTGTGCCAGTAGCCCAGATGTATCTTGTTTTCATGGTCCACTGCATTATTCACATGTTTTGTTCAATTTTCTAAACAGATGTTTAAAAATTTTATTATATATTCTTCTTCACCTCCTAAATTTTAATAATAATAATGTAAACTAAAGGGGCTAACTAAATATTTAAGGGGGGCCACCACCTGAGTTTTTAATAGACTACTACTAATATTTTCAACTTTCCTCCTCTATCAATAAACGATAGTTTTGTTCTTAGCTTCGACAATAGTCTCAAGTTCAATTCTTTTATATATATATATATATATATATATATTCAAATTTAAACCCCATCTATGAACAGTTATATGGTATTCAGTTCTAGTTCAAATATATCAAATAACTAAACTTCAATCGTCCATTGGACTCTATTTGTCATTGTCTCTCCTGTGGAGCTGACAAAAATTTCAACTTCAGGTTGTTTTGGGCTTATGATTGAAGCCTAGTTTCATTTTCATTTTCAGTTTTTTAAAAAACTAAGGCGTGGTTATTTCTAGATTGGGCCTAACCAAGCCACTTTTAGCTCAGTCAGACTAGCAGTCAGTAAGACGTGTTCAAATTATATTCAGTAGTATTCAAAACGATCAATTTAATTAATAGATAATATAATACGGTATAAATAATGTGTTTAAAATTTTTAATTAATTAATTTTTTATTTTAATATTTAATAATTATTAAATTTACTAAATTAATTCTTATTAATTTATATTATTACATAAGATATAATTAAATATAAATTTATAAAGAATGTTAAAAATACTTTTTTTTATATATGTTTTATAAGTCATAAATATATCAGGTTAAATATGGTAACATATAAATATTAATAAGTTAAACGTGTCGTTTTCCGAATTAACAAATCAACTTATAACATGACATCCACTATTTTCTTATTGTATTTATATAGTAGTGTTATATCGTGTTTGATATTGCCACTTTCATGGACTTTCTTGGCAAAACAAACTTGGGCTTCCCATTCATATTGGGCCATCAAATCCGTTTTCCTTGTCGTTGCGCTATCAGGTATATACTAGTTTAATTGGACGGCGGCGAAAACCTGGGGTGAGCCTTCAAGCTTTGAATATGAACAGATTTGAACACAAATTTAAAATGTTTTTTAGTATTTGTAGAATCAAGTGATTGTGAACAAAATTAACAATTATCCTAAGCAAAAAATAAAATCACAATTACTCACCATAATCTAATTCTACACTGCCATGATATTACAATGACCAATTATTAAGTTTTATCCATTAATTTAAAAATGCATATTTAATTTTAAGAAGATATATTATGTGAGTCCTTTTCTTCTTCGTCTCCTTTTTTTTTTTTTTTTTTTTTCAAATTAAATGATAGAATTATAAGAATAATATGGATCATATTCTTAAATAATTTATGTTGTCTCATCACTTTTAACGTTATTGAGCTCTCTCTTTCAAGAAATCCTGATGTACTAAAAAGATAGTTATTTGAACAATTATGCAAAGAAAGACTAACATATATTGTAGTACATGAACAGGAAATGGACAGGGATCTGTATGCATACATCAGAAAGTACCTTCAATAATAATATCATCTAGAATTGAGAATTGCAGAAACTTCTTTATGTGGTAAAATCAATGGCTGAAAACCGAAAATGATTGTTTATTTTGTGTGGCATCATGGGTTGTACATATATATATATATATAGAAGAGCAAAGCAAGCATCATTATTTTCAGTTTCCTTAATAGCAGCCTTTCTCCTTTTTATACTTCTAAAGTAAATTGAAACTACATTATGATTACTTCTCTTCTGCGCATGCTTCTATTAAGTCTCATTGAAGGACATGTTTTTTAGAGATTCCTTCTTTCTTTCTTCGTAATTTCATTTTTCTTTTTTAACAAGTTTTATAATTATGTTCTATCGGTGGTGGATTTTTAAGAGAGAGGTGACAGTCATTTTAAAATTTTTGAAAAATTATTGATATATATTAAAAGTGGTGTGGATTTTTTGGAAAATAATTTTCGTCCTACAAATATTTTGAAAAAATTTATGTCGATTTCTAAAATTAAGAGATTAGATTCACCATTAAATTTTTAATTAACTCTTCGTGATGAAATTAACCCATTTTACTAATGATCCACTTTATTGTATATATTTACTTTATGAGTTGGAATGTGTTTTTTTAGCATCTTTAAATATAATTATAATTATAATTACCCATTAATATAACAATACTTGTAACTTTTTGTAAAGAAGAGAATGGGAGGAAAGAAAAAGAAAAGAAAAGGGTTCTTAAAAAGTATAAATCCCAAAAGAGTAGCACTAAGCATGGGCTGTGTGTTTAAGTGATGATTTGTATTATAAGAAAATTGGGTGAGGCATAAATCTTGTAAGATTCTTTCTCTTAGCTTAGGTATCAACCCATCATTGCTAGTTAGGCAGGACCACTTCATGTGGACCAGTGGCTAATAGGCCCACCTAGAGGTTGACACATGTCATACGCGTGATTGTTCTGGGGTCTTCTTTAATCGAGGTTTGTTGGTATTAAGATATTTGATTGATGGACTGTTTCAGTTACAAAATCAAATTATTACTATTATTATTATTATTATGCCTCTTTTCAAAAAAAATATTATATATATATATATAGTATTGTGCTTAACATAGAGATCTAATTAAACCTGCTTTTGTTAATTTGGCCACCAAATTTGGTGCTTTTTCTGTTTGGCTTCTTATGTTCCACTGAAATTTCAACATTTACCATCAATCATTTTTTTTTTACAAAACATTTATCATCAATCATTATTATTGGACGATATTATCAAACTAACCACCCTGGTTATACTTGGGAGCCTGAAATTTTTTTAAAAATAAGTGCTAAATATTTTTTTTATTTTTTTATTTTTTATTATCTTTTTTATTTTTATAATGACATATAAACTATATTAAGTTTTATAAATATATATTATTTATAAATGTAATTTATATGTCATCATAAAAATTAAAAAAAAAGTATGAGTAGGTAAAAAAGAGAAGGTATTTCACACTTTTTTTTCTCTAAATTTTATATTAAGTGCTTGAGTGTCCACCATTTAGTCCTTTTTTTTTTTGGCCAAAGTCACCATTGAGTCCTTTAATTTTTATTTTTGTACACAATAAAAAAATTTTCACGTTTGATAAAAAGATTGAGAAACACATATTAAGAGAGTGTAAAGAGTTACTGCCATAATTTAACTCTAGCAGTGTATAACTGCCACTAGGACATGAAAAAATATAAGACTTCTAGATCTCGTAATTAATATGACTTGTCTAATCAATAGAAAATCTGCAATATCATATACGTATTTATCAATATCAAGAGTTATGAGCCCGTATATGTATATCATCAAAATAAAGTCACTCAAAGATATCTAGGGGCAAGTTTCGGTCGGTCGGTTTGGTTAGGTCAGAAAATGGACAAAACCGACCAAACAAATTATAATTATATTTATAACCGAACCGAACCAAACTATCTAAATAGCCATTTTTTTTAACTGTAATTATCAGTCGGTTTGGTTCGATTTTGATTTTTAACTTCGGTTTAAGCATTCAATTTCAGCTTTATTTATTGTGTTTTTTAATGTTAAGTTTATTACAAAATAAATATAAATGAAAATTTAAAACTAAAATAAAACATCATAAATAATAATTATACTATGTATCAATTCTTTTTACATAAAACAATAAAACTGTTTTAAAGTTAGTTTACAAATTAGAAATCAGAGCCCCACCCCTTAAATTTACAAATTACAAATCAGAGCTTTACCCCCTTACAAAAAACAAAAATATAATGTGTATCAAGATTCAAGAATCATTAGTAATTAAATATATCAACATTCTTAAAAAATAGATACAGATATACAGTGAAATTAGTATGTGAAGCAGCAAACCAAATAGAGAGCAAAAATGGAAACACCTATGGGCTTAGAATTTACTTTTTTATTCATGTAGAATACGGTCAAGTTTAAGTGGCTGCCTCGTTAAACTGCAAATCATTTAACATTTTTTACCACGCCAGTACAACCCAACACAGGTATTCATTCAATTTCAATAGGGATGAAAGCATCATCATTGCCCAATTAAATATATAAATATACAAAAAATAAATGGCTTAGTGATCATCAATAGTTCATATCAAATAGGATAATTAGTTACTAACTTGTTGCAAACAATAAAGGTTCGCCTCATAAAGTTAGTAAAATAGTCAAAATAGTTTAAGTCACATCATAGCCAACCAGCCAATAGAGCAAAACAAAACAATATAGCAAAACTTACCAATAATGCCACTGCCAAATGCTAATACCAAACTTACCATAGGTGAAAGATTGCAAAAGCTATGCCTCCAATTTTACCAAGAGCAAAAACAATCAACACACAAAACAGTAGCAACAATAACAACATTTCATAAATATATACAAAATTAAAAAAAGAGGACATTACCACCAGTGCAAAAACAGTAGCAAGCAGCTGCCCAAAAAAAAAACCTTGATCTACACAAAAATTAGGGGTATGTGTCCAAAAAAATAAATCATCAAATCTATATAGTGAAAGAATCAATCAAATTAGTGAGTGATTGCCTCCTCCAAAATAATACAATCAAATTACACAAGGAAAAGAAAGAAGCATAATAGATTTTATAGAAACCATGTTGTTTAGGGGTTAGTAACAAAATGGCCAAGTCCCACATTTGGTAATTTTACAATAACAACAATATCATTTAATATGTATAGAACATAAATAATTAATTAAAAAACTAAAACAATGTAATAAAAAATAGAAGTGCACATGTTTCAAGATTTTCCAGTTCATCAAGTGATTCCTCAATAAATTTTGGCTCTTTTAACTTTTTTTAGCCAATTTTGATAGTATATTAAAGTCTCAACTATTTTAGGAGTTAAGAACTCCCAAATTAATCCAGAACCCTCCCCCTTGTGCTAAATGCGCTCTCTAAAGCCACAATACTAAAGGGGACTCTAGCTAATTTAGAAAGCACAATGAACCTTTTAGATTTAATCTTCCACCATTTCAAAATGTCAAGGTGTTCTTCCTCAAGTACTACCTCACTAAGGTAGACTTGTAGGTCATTTTGGTTGACCCCACCTAGTCTCATTTGCAACCTATGTTGTTTAAATTTGGACTTGAGTAAAGAGGTTATGGAAATGGCAGAAGAAGAATTAGATCTAGATTGGGAGGTTTGAGATAATTGTGAACTCTGTGAATCTGATTGAGAGGGATTTGTAGGGTTATACATTTGCTCATATTCATTAAATAGAGCATTCAGATCATCCTTAACCCCTTTAGACAACCTTTCACCTAAAACAAACTCATACATTTGATTGAATGAATAGTCAAGCAGTTCATATTTTTCCCTAGGATCTAAAACACTAGCAAGAAAATCAACTTGTTCATTTTTCTAGATCCCCCTAATATTTTTCATATTTGCTTTCCATGTTCTGCCCTATAATAGACAACTCTAAATCCTCACTAGATAAAAGTTGTTTCAGCAAAAAATGAAGTTTAGATATTTCAGATAAGTGTGTGTTGCATGTCACATACAGTGAACCTGATACTTTTAAAGTCATGCTCTAAAAATGCTCTAGACATTGTGACATTTTTCTACATGTTGCCCAATCAATAAGATCAGGAATATTTGTAGACCCCAAATCAGAACTCATAGAGGAATCCTATTCCTCATATCTTTCAAAAGATTTATTATACTCATAAGCAGTTTTAAGCATAAGATGGGTGGAGTTCCACCTACTTGGGACATCAAGACAAAGAGCATATTTACAAGGAATATCAAGCAAGGTTGAGATTTCTTTTAATTTTCTCAACCTTGTAGGTGAATTCCTAATGTATCTTATGCAATCCCTAACTTTTTTAACAGATTCATTGACTTCTTTTAAACCATCATTAACAACCAAGTTCAATATATGAGCTATACACCTCATGTGTAAATACTTACAATTAGCTATACTTCCACCCCAATTAACTAATCTTTTCTTAAGAAAAGCCATAGCAGTATCATTTGAACTTACATTGTCAACAGTAATAGTGAAAATATTGATAAGGCCCCAATCAAGCAAGCAAGTTTCAATCGCCTTACCAACATATTCACCTCTATGGCTAGACACAGGAATAAAAAAAAGGATTTTCTTATGCAATTTCCACTTATCATCAATGAAGTGGGCAGTAAGACACATGTAGCTTATCTTTTGAATACTAGTCTATATGTTAGTAGTCAAACTAACCCTTTGACAATTAGATTTCATAAAAGCTTTTAAATTTGATCTTTTATGTAAAAACTTATTAAAACAATCTCTAGTTACCGTCCTTCTAGAAGGGATTTTAAACATTAGACATGCTGTGTTCATAAGAAATTTAAATCCCTCCCCTTCTACAAAGCTAAAAGGGAGCTCATCTACAATGATCCTATAAGCAACAGAATCCCTAACTGCATCCTAAGAAAACTGCCAAGTGCCTAAAGTACCTACTGTCTCAACCCTCCCTCCCCCCCAATCAAATTCACATTATCAGCAGGTTGTAGGGACAACAATTTCTATCTAACATCTTTACTAGCAAGATTTTTCAGACATTTTAGCATGTGATTTCTCAAACTAGATGTGCCATTGGTTTTGGTATCACAAGCACATGTCTTAGGATAGTAATTACAAGTGGCACTTACCAACTTAACATCACTATTAAAACTTTTACTGAAATGATCACAAACAGGAGATCTGCTCTCTATTTTTTTTTCTTTTTTTACTTGATTGTGGTGGTGTAGAAGCTGTTGCTTGTTGGTTTGCTTCCACCATATTTGAAGGGCTTCTATCACTAAGAGGAGGACTGGATACATTAGCATTGCTGCCAATGCATCCAGTCCCATTGCCTTCTTCATTAGACATTAGTAAGAGACCACAATTAATTAGATTACAAACAATTAAAAATGGTTTAAAAATAACAAAAACAAAAAGATTACAGTAATCAAATTTAGATTACCTTAAGACAAGCAACAAAGCACAATGCCACAACCAAAAGTAGTCACTTAACCTTAACCCTGAAACTGAATTAAAAATTTAATTTGTTATTAAAGAATAAATAATTACAAAATAATAAAAATTAATTTTATTAAAATAAAATATGTTTTTAAAATAATATTAGCACATATTAAAAATTGTTGCTGAAATAAATTTCAATGTAAAAATTAAAAATGAAATAAAAATAAAAATATTTTCATATCCAAAATAAACTAAAATCCTAATTTATAAAAAAAATTAGAAAATATTTTTATAAACTCAAAAATGATTTTTAGAAAATAAAATAGAGAATCATATACTCAAAATAAATCACAAAAAATAAAAAAAAATAAACTAGATAAATTATGTACCTCATTCAAAGGTTTTGTTTCTCAAGAAATTTATAGATCTAGGTTCTAGAGAACCAGATCCTTATATGCAAAGACATAAAATAAGAAAAATGTTAGAAAATGAACTAAAATAGTAGAAAAATACTTAAAATCAAAAGATTTTTCAAAAAAAGTTGAAAGATTTACCTTCAGAAAGAAGAGACTTAGAACAAGTTTCAGAGAAGGGCTTATACCATATACGAGTCTCAGACTCAGAGATATAAAGATGATTTTTTTCTTACATGCAAACCCAAAACATATTGAATGAGGTTACAAAATCATCAAAAATAACAACGAAAACTATAAAAAAAAAAAAAAAAATTCAAAAGAAATTCATTTTCACCTTGAACAGAGAGTAAAAAATGATTTAAACAGAAAGGGGCTTCCACCAAATACATGGTTAAATCTCACGGTATACTTAAATCAAGGTTCAAGTATATTAGGGTTAAGGTTTGGAAATGACTAAGAGAGATTCGTTTAGATGGGTCCGCCAGTCTGGGTCTGGGATATTAGGGTATAACTTCCACCATATTTGATTAAGAGAAATCTTAGAAAGCTAAGAATTATGGTTACCAGTGAAAGAGGTGAAGAACAGAGGATATGGAAATGGGTTAGGGTTAGGCTTTGCCTTAGAGAAGAGGTGAAATCATGAAAGAGAGGAGGAAGGTGTGAATCATGATCTGTGATGTGAGAGATGAGAGAGGAGAAGAGGTTGAGAGATGAAGAGATTGAGAGAATTCTGATCTGAACATCAAAAAATTCTAGAGAAGCGACAGAGTGTGAAGTGGGTAGGGTAAGGTAACGTGGGTGCTTAAGGATAAATATATAGGGATGCTAAACGACGTAGTTTTTGTAAAGCCTAAATTAGGGTTATTAAACTTCGGTTAGTTTGGTCGGTTTAGTATTTAAATTCACGAACTGAACCGAACACTGAACTTTTCTATTTACTCCACCCAAATTGAACCATTTTACCAAATAAACCAATCCAAATTATATATTTCGGTCTGATTCAGTTTCAAATTTCGGTTTGGTTGGTTTTTGCCCACCCCTAGAGATATCATATGAAAATATCAATATCATCATCAAGCTCTTATTTAACAACCAATCTCATCATAATGCAATCAAATTCTAACACATGAATACATACATAAATATACAATTCCATACTTTATTGTAATTGTGGAATTTTACAATATATAATAAAATACATATCCAAATAAATAAGATTAAATCTATTACTAAAGAAGAAAAGCAAGGATACTCAACAAAATTAATTACTTTTAGAGCTTAATCTGCAACCTAAAAAAATAGGGAGAAATGATGAGTATCTCAGCTCAATCTCAATAAATGATACTAACCAATATACAAATCTAGTGTTCTACAATCAAAAATCATACCAAATAAATAAATAGTTATATAATCATCTAATGATGGGAATCAGTCCATGGAAACCGAACTAAATCTCAATTGGGGAGCTAATCCTCTAGTTTGACTCTTTAAATCCAATATTGTCCCTTAAGATCTAATACATAGGGCCACAACCATCACCAGACTATGCTATGCAGCAGTGACTCGACTTGCAGTAATGCTGAGTGATCAAGCCTATAACCGTCATACACCAGTCATAACTCATTATAATCTCAATCATATGTAGTCCTGTAACATCTTAATCCCATCCAGCACCCATATGTAATATTCACCACGTAATATAATGAACATGCATAAGTATATGGTAAGATCTACGTATATGTATCACTCACAACCCTAGTATTGAAACTCATACTCGATCACTAGCGTGGACCTAAAGCTGCAAAAGATGGTCGTAGATGATCTAAAGTATTAAATACTAAAGGACTATCAGAACAAAAATTATAAGAATCAAAAGATAGATGCATCACAAAACTGTGGAAAATCTATTGAAAATTCGCAGAGCTTCCATAGAATAGACTAATCCGCCTAAAATGCAGATAACATATTCAACTCAAATAAATCTCAAAAGCTTTAATATATCAGTTACATAATTATAATCCATCCTTAAAATACAGAATTCTCAATACACAATAAACAAAAGAAATTCTAAGAATAAGCCAATACAATTAGAAAGTTCATATTCATAATAACTCTTAACTAATGTCTCAAATAATCATATTTAATCACCATTAATCATTCCAAGCTTAATCAAATAATATTTAAGCATTTAGATGTCAAAACACACATCTAAATATGATATAGATTTGATGGTTGTTACTCATTGGAGAGTCGCCAAAAAACTCATAGGAAAATCTTCACTGTCGATGTTTGGTGGCAAAATGGTATTAATAAACTTGCCTCGATGAGTGGAGTCCAAAAATACCACTCACTCTTCCTCACTTATCAGAGCTTGTTATAAAACAGAGTTGGTAGCCTCAATCATCACTAGATTTCAATTAAAAATGAAATTCTAGCTTTGAGGGTAAAATTTATCCTATTGGAAAGCGAGGGAAGATATGAGTTTAATGGTGCAAGAATCATTGAGAACATAGGTCTGCAGCAGCTAGAATCGACTTAGAAAGTTCATGGTCAGCAATTGCTAGCTCATCTGATGGCCTTTCATGTTGTCTTTTGGGGAATGGGATCAACATAGGGCTTTCTTCTGGTTAGGTTCATGTGACGATTCGGTGGGCACACAATTGTGAATGATGTGCGGTAGGCTCTTTTCCTCTCTCTCTCTCTTATTGACAACCACTGTTCATTATATATATATATATATATATATATATATATATATATATATATATATATATATATATATATATATATATAGATAACAACTTTATAATTTAAATAATAAAAATAAAATACTTCTTTTTAATCCTTTAAGTTAATAAAAATTCAATTTATAATTATATCAGATAAATCAAAATTCAAGTTATTATAGTTTTAATGTGTGATTAGGATTAATAAGGCTGACTAATCATCTTATTAAGAATATTGAAAATGCCTTAAAAATTAATTTAATAAATTAGAAAAAAGTAAAAATATCATCATATAACAAAAACATCACAATAAATCTATCTTCACGTACCTTTTCCAAAATCAAAATCAAAATCTTCTTTTCTTTCCCAAAACCAAATCCATTTGAAAATTTAAAAAATAAAAAATTTTCTTTTATTAATTCTCTCTTTAAAACTCCAAAAAAATCCTATAAACTATTAAATTTTTTTTCAAATTATTCTTATTTTTCACCAAATCAAATCCATTTGAAAAATTATAAAAATCCAAATATTTTCCTCTATCAATTCTCTCTTTAAAACCCACAAAAAGAAAAAAACTTTTAAACTATTAAAATTATCTTATAACCATAAAAAAACACATAAATCAACAAAAGCTAACGTTATCTCTTATTCTCGCAAGTTGTTTCTTTTTCGCAATAACTTTTCTCTCATATGACTTCATCTCCCAACCTCATTTTTTCTTGCAACTTAATTAACAATCTTCTTTCTCATGCAGCTCCATTAATGGTTGGATTTCATTTAGTCGACACTTTATATGATGATCAATTATAGCGACGATAACTAATATATGTTTTAAATTAGAAATATTGATTTTTGAGTTTTGGATTTTTTTGCTGTTTTGATTAAAATTGAACTTGATCACAAGTTAGTGATCAATAAATAAAGAACAAACATAAGAGATAGAAATAAAATTTATTTTTTAAATTCTTCATAAAAACTAGGACAAATTGAATCTTAGAAATCGTTTTAGGGTTCTTGCAATTTGGAGATGAGATTTGTTACAAGAGATCATAACAAACCTCATCCCCAAATTAATCGTTTTTGACTTTTTTGTATTAAATCAATTTTGAATCATTTTTCTAATAACATGCTTATTTTAGCCTTATTAATCCTAGTCAAGCATTCACTCTCATTTAACGTGTGTGTTTCTCGATCTCTCTAATATATGCGAAAAATCCTTTGATGTAAATAAAAATAAAAATTAGAGGATTCAATATAGATAAATAATTTTTTTAAATACTCAATAAAAATACATCACTTGAGTGTTTGAATTTGTACAAATTTTAATTAAGTATTGTAACATGTATTGAAGTGTTATTAGCAAATTACCAACCGCTAATCTTATATAAATTACAAAAAAATCTTTAGAAAATTATAAAATGATCCAAAAATTTCAAAATTTTTGCAACTAAGATGTCTTATTCATCTTCTTCCACCGAATTTGTTATTTTAAATTTTTCAAAATCACTATTTCCTATCAATATTTCCATCTTCAATAAACAAATAATCCTGAATTAAAATGAAGTGCATGAATAAAAATATAATAAATAGAAATTTATTTGAAATTTAGAACTTAGATTGAAAATTTTTAAAATAAAAAATAATTAAATTTGTGAACCCATACGAGAAAATTTTATCACATCTGTTTGGATTAATTTTCTAATCAATATACAAATTCTTTCATAATAATTTATATATCAAATCTACAAGACTAATTTGCAATTATAATGATAATTAAATATGGTAATTGACTAAGAAATTGACTTTTTTTTTTTTTGTAAAATTGATTTATATTATATTATAAATATTTTACTTTATTTTTCTTGATATATAGAAATTCTTAAAAGAGGAGGGAGTTGAATAAGAATTTCCATGTAATAAAGCCAAAAAAAAAGTCTTAATAGTTATTCACACCATTTTGGTAATATAGTGAAGGGTGTTTCTATTTATTTTACTACATTTATTGAATACTAAAATTGACGCAAATTTTATATATAGAAAGATAATATTTAACAATGATATTCCTTTTACATACACGTGAGTGTTAAAATTTGAATTTATTACCAGTATTATGAGCTAAATACATTATATTAAACTGTAGATAATTTAATAATTATACATGACTTGAAGTTCCCTAGCATGAGTTCACAAATTTAATTATTTTTTGTTTAAAAATTTTTCATCAAAGTTTCAAATAAATTTATACTTGTTATATTTTTATTTATGTACTTCATTTTAATTTGAGATTTCTTTGTTTATTAGAGTTGGAGATATTGATAGGAAATAATAATTTTGAAAAATTTAAAGTAACATATTCAATGGAAGAAGATGATTTAGTTACCAAAATTTTGAAAATTTTAGATTATTTTATAATTGAATCTTATTTCTAATTTTATCAACTCCTTATAACCTTTATTCTATTTTTTTCCTTGTGAAATGGAAAGAATTTAAGTATTCATTCTACTATAATTGATTAAGACTGAAATGCTAAGATCCTAAATTTGAATATCATAATATTTATTAGTCTAATATGTGACATTTATAATGATATCTATAGTGTATACTGGGAAGAAAAAAAATTAATTGTTGGCCTATGAGAATGACTACGATGAAGATTAATTCTTTTTTCCTATTTTTAGTAATGCAAGATTTAATCATCAAAGAATTAATGGTTTGTAAAAGATTTAATCCTCCAAATTAATCCAACATTGTTGAAAAAAAAAGTCAATTTTAAACATAATTATTATTCACTTTCTATTATAATAAATAAAAAAAATTATTTTTCTTAACCATGTGCAATTTTTTCATGGGCTCATTTTCGCAAACCCACAAACAAACAATCCATTCCAGTCCATGAAAAGATTGAAAATCACCCCCTAAGGTTGCGGTTGATTGACACCTTGATATGGACAACACAACACTAAAATAACTAATTTAGCATTTGATTAAATTTTTAGTATCATAAAAACTGAATAAAAATTTAATTTTGTTAAATCTTACCACTCATTTTGAGTCCTCCACATATAAGGAGAACAAGTTTGTCATTCCTTAGAAATTAAAATTTAGCACTTTGTTTTCAAAATTATTTTCGCATAAATACAAACTTATTTTTTTAGTTTTATTCTTTAACTTATTTTTTTGGTTTTATTTCATTTTTAATATTTTTTATGAATTTTTTTTATTATAATTATGTAGAATGAATAATTTGTTTATTTTAAATAACTTTTTATAATGCTTAACTACTAAATATAAAATAAAATATTTTTTTTAATAGGCTTGTAAAATTCATTTTTCTAAAATATCTTAAACCAAATAATAGAATAAATATGTATATTTTATTTTTAATTTTTTTATTTAATGAGTATTAATCAATTTTTTATTTTTATATTTTATTTCTAATTTTTATAATTTTTTATATTTTATTTAAAAATATTATGTTTGAAAATAAATATTTGATATTTTTATAATTTAATGTGTTTATTCATTAAATAGTATATATAAATATTTAATACATTAAAATATTTTGATTTTTAACATTTTTAAATATTTATTAGACTGTTTTTTATTAAAAATTTAAATATTTTATTCATAGAAACATTATTATGATTTTTATAATATGTCCAATCTTAATTTTAGTTATTCTAAACATTAGATATGATAAAATTTTATTATGTCTTATCTAATTTTTATTTGTCCAAACGCAACTTAAGCCACAGTCTGTCCCACTTTTAAATTGTACCCTGAAGAATGATTTGGTGTGAGTACCCACATTGATTAGTTAGGTGTACCATCTCAATCATCATATCTACATACTGATTTTGACTATTGCAGTCCCCTTCACTTGGGGTCCCAACTTCCTTCACATCACGCAAAAATAAATCACTTCAATCTTACCCTACTACTGCTCCATTTTAATAACTTGATAATTGATGGACTCGATTCTTACAGTGGGGTGGCTTACACTGGATTGTGATTTTCTTTTTTTGTTTGAAAAAGCACAATTAGCCGCTAATCTCGGAATAATAATTTGATTAATACAGCAAGATCACAACCGGAGCTCATGTTGACCAGATAATTTGGTTTGACCAGATAGGTTAGGCACAGAGACTACTCTATCATCTACAGCTGGAAACTGTAGCAGGACAAGAAGGTAAAATTGATTATTAGATTCCATTATTCTTACGAATTGGAGTCTTTTTCACAAATGAAATTTTTCAAATTAGAATTTTCTTAAAATTTATTAGCTTAAAATACTATTAATTTTTCAATTTTTTATAATTCTACCATATTTTTAAAAAATTAGTGATGATATATCAAACTTATAACGTTATTTACAATTATACCATTTAACTAAAATTACTCATTTGAATTTTTTCTTTTTCTAGTTACATATAACATAAGTTAAAAATATAAATAATATATTACTATTTAGTTTCTTATATTTAATTTAATTAATATTTTTTTTCGAGAGACAAATTAAATTGTCATTTATATTTATTTTTATTAATAAAATAGTTCTTTATTATTATTCAAAATAACTTTTAGCATTCAAAAGCATATTTAATAATAAAATACAAAATTACCATTGATTATAAGTAAAAAAAAAATTCAATTTGATCATTTTTCTTTCTTGTTTATCTAATTAAATCTAACATTAATTTTAGTGCATAATTAAGCTAATATTTTTTTTAGTTCAAAGAACATAATTTTTCTCTTAAAAATTTTAAAAAATATTTATACGTTTTGATAATATAAAAATTTATATTCTAAGTAAAAAAAAAATTATATATGCATTTCAAAATAATAAAATGAAAGATTATATATTTTATATTGTTATTATAGAATTTTTTTTGTTATTTATAATAAAATATATTTTTTATTATTTATAAAATATAGAATAATTTATTTTTTTTAGAAAAAATTAGGTGAAAATTCAAAAGAAAAATCAATTTGAGTTTTTATTAAAAAGAAATTTACAAAAGAAGCAATAGTAAATTAAGCTTTATAACCACGCAATATAAATATTTTGATTTTTTTATATTTATTTAATAGAAAATTTTAATTATTTTAATCCGGATGATGATTTTGTTAATAAAATAAATGCAAGAGCTCATTTAAATTGTCTCTTAAAAAGAAGGTTGAATTTATTATTTAAATGGATAATTTTGACCAAATACTACAATTGTAAATAATTTTAAAAATTTGAAATATATTAATCTATTTTCAAAAAATATGTTAAAATTATAAAAAACTAAATCAGGTATTTCAAGCCCAAGAAGTCTTTCCTCAATAGGCACTAAGCCAAATTAAAAAAAAAAAAAAAAAAGATTCCATTATTCCTTGTGTTCTTCTTTGCCAAAGCCTCCAAAGTGAAAAATAATAAGAATAATAAAATTAAAGAAAAAGATGGCTGCAGGTCATATATTTAATTTAAATTAATTGAATATAATAAAAAGAAAATACATTGGTTAAATAAAAGAATGAGAAACCCTATATGTGTGTTGTATAATAAGAGAGTATTTTTATGATCAGTTGTCTAATCAGAAGCAGACATTTGTCCCTAAGTACACAAAGAAAAAATTAAAATTGAAAGGATAAAGTCATATTTGTGCATGGGAAATGAATGGCCCACAAATTGAAGAGGGGATTTGGTGGGGCATGTGAATGAGATTGATGAGGAATGGTGGTGGTTCATGGAGAGTGATGGAGCTTAGATGCATAATGAGTATTCTCAAAAGAAATGAAAGAAGGGTTGGGTTAGTTGGCACTGAGAAAAATGAGTGTGTAACAGCAAAGAGAGAGAGGTCTGTTAGAATAGTTGGCAAATGTGTCGGTAAAAAAAAAAAAAAATTAATAATAATAATTAAAAAAAAAAACGAAGTATATGTAAAAGATGGAAGCAAACTAGTGAGTGAGTAACCTTGGGGTTGAAGAGAAGAACCTCTCCAATCTCATCTCTCAGATAAATATTATATATATATATAAAGAAAGAATATAAAAAAAATAATTAAAAAAAAATTAAAGAGAAGTAAAAGAAATTACAAGGAGTTAAGTGATTAGGTTCTGTAATAATTTAGCAGCAAGAGCAGTTGGGCAGTAGTTAGTGTGTCTTTTAAAATCATACATGTTACCTGATAGCTTGAGCAAGTAAGCCAAGGCCTCTCTCTCTTTCTCTCTCTCTCTAAAGGTGCATGCTTTCTGTCTCTTTAATGTCTTTCTAGGTTCATAGGGAGAGGAGACTCCATTTTCAGTGATCTACATGTATAATAAAAGTTGGAATTTGATGCTTGATTTACTGTTTGTAGAAATACCCAATTGGTGAATTTGGTTTTTCTTGTCAAATTTAAGCAAGCATTTGATGCTGTTGGAGGTACTATCAAATACCCATTTTAGGGGACTGTGAATGAAACTCTGTTCATTTCAGTTCTTGCATAATTCAAGTAGAATTTGATGCTTTTTGGCCTTTTTTTGGAAACCCATCTGAGAATATCTCAAAAGGGTTCTCTGCAACTTCCCTTTTTCTTGGTTATTTGGAGGGTTGTTGGGTCTTCTGATTCATAACTTGAATAACTAGTCATTTCGCTTCTCAAGACACCATTTTTTTTTTCTAATTCCATATTCATCCTTATTCCTTTATAAAAGTTTTTGAGGTCTTCCTCCTTAATTAGGTCCTAAATTAAGAGATTCAGGACTTCTAATACTAATTCATTGGTGTTTTAAAATGAGTGGAGCTGCTTTCTTGTACCAGCAAAAGTGAAAAGGGAATCTGCTTTCCTTTTGTAATGTCTGGTGAGCTGTTAGTTGCCTAATGCCATTGTTTGTCTATGCCTACTTTATGCTCTGAAAGGTTCACTTTCTTGTCAAGAGGAAGCATTTTCCATTTTTTTTTTTCCTTGTGTATTAGATTAGACTTGATCCCAGGGTTTTGAAATATGAGATAAGTAGCTGGTGCTGGTTAGATTTTATGCTTGGTACATTGGATTTCCACTTTTTCACTTTGTGTGTCTATGGGATGCTGCAATGAGGTGTTTCTTTTACTTTAGCACCCGCTCAGTTCTATAAAGCTGCCAAGGTTACTTGTTCCTTGTTGAGTCCTGCAAGATATCACCAGCTAATTTTGGTCAAACCCACTTTGCCTTTAATTTCTACTTCTTTCTGTTTTATATCTATATTTGGTCCTGTTCTTTGCAATCTGTTTGGATTGGGGTTTCCGCAAAATCATATATTAGATTTGTTCCTCAGAATTTGGGTATTTTAGCTTTTGAATCTTTAACAACATGGGTAGTACTGGTGATAACAATGATGGTATGGCGTTTCAAAGTGGTGGCCAAAGTGTTATGAATTGTCAGTCTTCAGGAATGAGCACAAATCCCTTCTTTGCTCCTGCTTGGGATTCAGTTGTTTCACTAGGTCAGCATGACAATTTTGGAGGTTCATCAATGGTATCTCAAAGTGAATTTACCAATTCTCCTTATCCTGTTGTGATCGAAAACCAGGGAATCAATAGTGCTTCTCATCTTGTTCATTACCCATCCGATTCAAGTTATGTTGAGCTGATGCCAAAGTTCCCTTCCTATGGAAGTGGGAGCTTCTCAGAAATGGTTGGCTCCTTTGGTCTCACCGAGTGTGCCCAGATTACCAATAATGGATGCCACCCAAATTATTCCTCAAATAGGGAACCACACAGTGAAAGGACTATAACAAATGGTGCACAATCTCAAGATGATCACCAAATAACAGAAGAACCAATTATTGGAGCTTCATCACCTGATGGGAAGAGAAGGAAAAGAGTGGCTGAATCTAATTCTCCTTTTGATCCAAACAAGGTAATTTGCATTATGTTGAATGATATCAATTGGGTGGTTTAGAGTTTTGGGATCAGTATTCTAATTTACGTTTGAATTACTGTGTTATACTTACAGAATCCTGAAGGAGAGCCACAGAAGGATCCTTCTGGACATAGCTCTGATTTTCAAAAAGAACAGGATGATAAGAAACCAAGAACTGAACAAAATACTGCTGCTAATTTGCGGGGTAAACAGGCAGCTAAGCAAGCTAAAGACAATTCTAATAGTGGAGAAGCTCCTAAAGTGAATTACATTCACGTGAGAGCCAGAAGGGGTCAGGCTACCAATAGCCACAGCCTTGCTGAAAGGGTACATTCTTACTATATGTATCACTATCAACTATAAGAGCATGATATTACTCATTCTTATATTGAAGATAGAGAGGACTTTTTGCAGGTCAGAAGAGAAAAGATTAGTGAGCGAATGAGATTGCTACAAGAACTTGTTCCAGGATGCAATAAGGTAGTGGACTAGTTGATGATAAATTTATTTTTTTGTTGTGAAAAAATAAAAAAAAAAAGGTTGCTGATCAGTGTCGACGATTTGTTTTAGATTACTGGAAAAGCAGTGATGCTTGATGAAATCATTAACTATGTGCAATCATTGCAACAACAAGTCGAGGTATTTAGCTCATCTGTTATCAAAATTTCATATCTATACATGTAAAATTAAAATGTTGGTATCCACCTGAAACATTAAATATTGGTATATGGTAAGCTTGCTAGCGTAATTTACATTTCCAATTTGGGTTCTATTAAATGTACATCTTCACGCTAAAGGATGGTAATGGACTAAGTTCAGTAGCTATGCCTCACCTTATGAATGGATAGGAATCAATTGGAGCCTCTTTATTACAAGCATGTTACTTCATGACTTTTCAAATTATTCCAAAAAAGAGAATGCAAAACAACTGAGGATTCCATGTTTATCTATAGAATTTCTCAATGATACTGAAGTCTTTGTTGCTTCTAAATGATCAACTGTTTAATGGAGTAATGCTGTTGACTTTTGTTGCAGTTTTTATCAATGAAACTTGCTACCGTGAATCCAGAACTTAACGTTGATATTGAGAGGATTCTGTCAAAAGATGTAAGCCAAGATTCACATGGTGGAACAATTAAATTAGTTTTATACCTTTGTGGTTTTTTGAATGATACATGTACTTGGTTTTCTTTCAATATTAGATCCTTCATTCAAGAGCTGGCAATACTGCTATCATGGGATTCAATCCTGGGATGAATGCTCACCCTTACTCACATGGAACGTTTGCACCGAGCATTCCTGCAATTCCAAATACAAACCCACAGTTTCCTCATGTCCCTCATGTAAGTAAACCCATCTTCACATTGATGCTACACTCATCTTTTAGTTGTTAAAAACTTGCAGTCACCATGCTCTTTATGCGTACAGACCGTAATAGAAAATGATCTCCAAAGTCTTTTCCAAATGGGATTTGATTCCAGTTCTGCTATGGACAATTTGGGACCAAATGGTAATCTTCTGGTCATGCATATAACCCCAAATTAAAACTTATATTTTGCTTTTTCTAACCTTAGAAATACACTTATTTTCAGCAGGACGCATGAAACCAGAGCTCTAAAATTCAGACGAGACGAAAGGCTCTAATTCCTCCTAACAAAGAATTGGAAGTATTTCAAGTTGATATTTGCACATTAAATATCTAGGAAATGAAAAAAAAATAGTGAAAAGAAAAGAACTTATTTGGTTGTATAGATTGTAGCTCCTAACTGCTTTGTTCTTCGAATTTTTAGCAGAAGAAAGATTACGTGTTAGAATCATCACACATGTATATTTTCAGACAAAAAGGGGAGACTTTGATTGAAGTTGGATTATTTTTTTCTTTGGAACTTGGCATTGTGAATTAGAGGGAGTTTTTGTGTGGAGCTTCATAAAGTTTTTGTCAGGGGAGACATTGCAAAGAGTTATTGTAGACCAGATAAAACTATTAAGTTAAAATTATGGAATCTCAAGGATAAAATTAATGTTTAAAAAAAACTGTCTTAGTTTTATCTTTAAATTGAATGCGAAAAATTTTTGTTTACACTAGATGTATATGCATTAGTCTTTATTGTATATAATTTTAAAAAAAATGTCTAATTGAAATTATATTTCTATCCGTTTATTTTTAGTGTCTAATTTTATAATATGTGTTTCTATTATATGGACTATACATCTTGGGCAATTTATATCATAGACTTGGAACTATGTAACAACATGAGGTCAAAATTCACTGTTTTATTTCAAAAAAAAGTGTTAATATGACTTTGAATTGTTTTAAGAAACTCTATCTTTTTTTATCCAAATAGTTTCTCGATCTTTTTCTTTTTCTTCTTCTTCTTCAAAATTGCTTTGATTTTTTTTGTTCTTCTCTTTTCTTGAAATTGTTTCTGTCTTTTTTTTCTTCTTCATATTTCTTTTATAATCTTTTTTTTTTGTTAGTTTTTATATTGTTTGTGTAAAAACTTGATCTTTTTAAGTTCGATTACTTGGTATTTTTAGGTTTTATGTTAAGAGACATAGATATTATTTGATAAATTAAAGAAAATTTGGATTTTCGAGTTGAAAAGTGCATATCAGTAGCTGGATCTGCTATTCTTTTTTATATATATCTGTCACTTGTTGAGCAATCCGATAAGATATTATTAGAAATTGTCTTCTGATGAATTCCTTTGCTTTAATTCTACTCAATCGAGATAATAAAACTAGTTGTTGATTAATGAAAAAAAAATAGATAATTTAATATTGATTTATAATTATGAATCTGACAGTAAAAGATAAAAAATCTGTATATGATATATGATAAATTTAAATGTTATATCTAATGAATTTGATAGTTATATGTGATGAATCTAAATTTTAAATATGATAAATCTTATAATTATATGTGAAATATTAAATAATAAAAATTTTAAATATAAAAACGAATGAAATTAAATTATAGAATAATTAAATAATGAATATGATAGCAAAAGATAATAAATTTGTATGTAATAAATGATGAATTTAAATGTTATATCTAATAAACCTGATAGTTATATGTGATAAATATAAACTTTAAATATAACAAATCTCGTAATTATATGTGAAATATTGAATAATAAAAATTTTAAATATAGAAACGAATGAAATTAAATTATAGAATAATTAAATTATAAATCTGAAAATAAAAAATAATGAATTTGCATGTAAATATGATAAAGCTAAACGCTATATCTAATGAGTATAAATGTTATATTTAATGAATCTGACAGTTATATATAATGAATTTAAATTTTAAAATAATAAATCAGATAATTTAAAGTTTAATATTAAATAATAAAAATTAAAAAAAATGCGTGTTTGTAGTTTAATGAAATGGTGTGTTTTGGCAATTGTTATATCCTAGACCCGTGTTCATGATGTATTATGAACTGGGCCCACAATCCATGTGTGAGATATTCATTAAACTAAAAGACACGCGAGGTTTGCAATTATTAGAGATTGACACGTGATTTTTTTCTTTTACAATTCTGTTAGTGTGTTTCTCTTTTTTTCTTTATTTTTTGTCCACCATTTTTTTCTTAATTTTAAATGTTAATTATTTTTTTATTTTTAATTTATTTTAATACTTAAAATTGAATTATTATAATTAAATATATAAATTATTTTTGTTTCTTCCATCTAATAATTATTATAATTCTAATAAATATATAATTTATAATTTATAATTTATAATTAAATATATAAATTGAATTATTATATATTTTTTTAAATTAATAGGTACATTGTTGCTCAAAATACAACTACATTGATATTAAATTATATGTACATTACTTTTAAACTGTCAATTAATGATAAAATATATCTTTAATTATAATATTAATAATGAAAAAATATTCTGATAACAATTAATCTATGTACATTAGTCTTGTATTATAAATACATTGTAATTTAACAACATGTACATAACTTTCCAACAACATATACATCATTACTTAAAATGCATATGTATTAGTGTTAAATTGCATATACATTACTTTTGAACTGTCAATTAATGACAAAATATATCTTTAATTACAATATTAATAATAAAAATATTATGATAATAATTAGGCTATGCATATTAGTCTTGTACTAAAAATACATTGTAATTTAACTGCATGTACATGGCTCTCCAATTACAAGTAGATTATTACTTAAAAACATGTATATTGGAATTGAATTGCATGTATATTATTTTTGAAGTACTAGTTAATGATAAAATATATCTTCAATTATAATATTAATAACAAAAATATTCTGATAGTAATAAGTCTATACACAATAGTTTTATATTAAAGATACATTGGTGGTTCTGAACTACATGTATATTAGTATTAAACTGCATATACATTAGTATTGAACTGTATGTATATTAGTTATAAACTCTAGGTACAATGTTTGTTAGAATTCATATACAGTAGTTTTTAATTGCAGATAAATTAGTCATCTTTTTCAATATCAATGCATATGGAGTAAATAGCAAATGTACAAAATGTTCAATATCAATATTACAGCTGGTTTGATAAAGAGTTAGTAAATTACCTTGTCTCATTCTTCCTTTTTCATTTTGTCAGCATTTTCTTATTGTTTTTCTTGTTTTTCCTTATGTTTTTTTTTCAAAATTTGATTTTTTTTAAAGGTGCTACTACTTTTCCTTTCCCAAATCTTTCTTCTTTAAGTTCCTCATTCACTCTAATTCTTACATTAATAATAGTCTAAAAACTCAAGGTTGGATATTTCCTTTGAATGAATTATCGTATATTGAATTTTACTCTATCCAAGTATGAAAACTGTTTAATCAAATGTAAAAAATAAAAAATTAGTGATTTAAATAGTTATAAATAATGTACATGGCTTTCTAACTACAAGTACATGATTACTTAAAAGTTTATACATTAGCATTGAATTGCATATACATTATTTTTGAACTATTAGTTAATGATAAAATATATCTTCAATTACAATATTAATGATAAAAATATTTTAATAATAATTAATCTATACACATTAATCTTATACTAAAAATACATTATAATTTAACTGCATTTACATAACTCTCGAATTACAGGTACATTATTACTTAAATGTATGTACATTGATATTGAATTGCAAGCACATTATTTTTAAACTATCAGTTAATAATAAAACATATTTTCAATTAAATACCAATTTACTTAGAATATAATAGTAATATACTTCAAATTCAATATCAATGTATTAGAAAAAACAAATAAATAAAATTTAATACACCTGCTCCAATAATTTGAGTTATTAAACATTTTATAATAGTTCATTTTTTATAATTATTTAAATATATTTAATTAAAATTATAACAATTATTAGATGAGAGAAAAAATTAATTATTATATTTTTAATTTTAAGTATTAAAATAAATAAAAAAATTAGCACTTAATTTAAAAAATTTTATAGTCCATTTATAGTTTTTTGAAATGTTAAATACTTTAAACAATTAAATAATAAAAAAAGTGACAAAAAAAAAGAATAAAATACACTACGGAAATCATTATAAAAAATCTCGCATTTTCATTTTATAAATTTCTTATACGTGTATTTTGAACCTATGCCCATGTTGCAACATAGTCATAGATTCATAGTATAATTTGCGGTGTTTTGAACCTAGGTCTATGGTATAAAGTGGATCTAGATCCATAATATAGTAACTCACATTAGTAAAGTTGAATATGCAAACCGTATTTCCTTCAAAAACTCCCATTTCGTGCATATTTGTTCTGCCAATAGATTACTTCCGGATTTGATTTCTTTCTCCCCATTACCGAAAAAAAATCCATTCCAGATTAGTGGGATTCAGACATGAAACTCTTAAGACATTTTATGAAGAGCTGGAGGGAAGATTGATTTTCCTTTTTTGGGTGGTTAACGGCCTCACATGAAGCAATGTCATGAGCAGAGGAAGACTACAAGGCCCATAGCCTGAAAGTCCAACCCATAAACTCAAAAATTCTGACCTTCACGCTAAAATTATTCGATTTATTTCAATAAACACTAGATTTTATTAATTTCACCATAAATAAACACTAGAACAAATTTTAGATTCGGCTTCTATGAATTTTAAAACAAAAAATGGTTAGAATTTCTTTTAAAATATCATATCATGGTAAGGTAGTCGTTACATTTAGGGGTGTACAAAGATGGATTTTGATGGACTATGTATAGTGTGTTAAAATAAATCAATGTATTCGGTTTGATCATTTTTTAAATGAAAACCAAATTAAAAGCATGTGAAATTAATAAATTCGAATTTAAATTTGTTTAGTTTGGATTTGTTTGAGTAGATATTTGAACATTTGTTTGAATTTTATTTGACAGCTAGTAAGATTTTTAATAATAATGTATTTAAAATCCTATCAAGCTAATCGAGTCTTAATATAAAATAGTTTTATAAAATATTTTTAAGTAACTATAGTCAAGTTGACTTTACTTGAAGTTAATTCGTAAAATATTTAAATTCAATTTGATTTTAATAGAGTTTAACTTGAATTTAAGCAATAAGTCAAATTGAGTTGGAATATTATAATAGTTAATTTCAGTTTAATTAAGTATTATGATTTTGTATAATTTTATATTATATATAATAATAAAATATTACTTAGTTTTAAAAATTTATCTAAATTAATGATTTGATCTCTATAGTTTAAGAAATAAACTTTTTAATCCCTAACATTTAATTCTATTGCAGTAAGTAGTCATTTTATTAGTTTCTCTTTTAAAATTATGTGAAAAGTCCAAAATATCCCTTATTTAGATTTAAATTTTCTATTTCAACCATTCTTACATTCATACCCTTTCACCTCCTCTATCTCTCCACAAAACCTAAAAAATCAATCACCAAATCAATTCTCATATTAATCAAAACCAAACTTACATGCTAAATAAATTAAGTTTACAAATTGATGAATTTAGACAAATCAATTCTCAAACAAATATTTTGTGTTTTGCAATGAGTTTATTGGCTCGCATAGTATCTGACCTATGCCTTGGAAAGTTTGTGTTGAGGGCTCTTTCTATTTTTACAACCGTCAATGATACGTTGGCTACTCTCAAAAGATTTAATGATGTGTATTTGAGTGTTTGGAGTTGTGATCACCACCATCACGGTTCGATATCTAAGTTTGATGTTAATGAATGCAAGTGCATTGGTAAATTTTATATGGTGGATTTACTTTTCTTATCGTGTAAAGAAGCGAATTTGAAAAATTATGCGAGCACTCTCGAGGAACCAATCTATATTCTTGTTCTTAAAGTTTTTAGCCTTGTTAGGCACTTACCCTTTGAATTTGAGTATTTCAGGTGTCAATTAGAATTAAAACTTGAATCTAAAAATAGAAAATTTGATTAACTTTAAGTCGAGTTTCGAATCTCAGATTTTTTAATAATGTCAAGTTTGATTCAATAATGTTGCTTATTATAATTTGAAGCCCTGAAACTCTCTTAAGTAGACACTTATTATACTTTTTAATTTGCTTTCATATAAATTTTGCAAAAAAATAATTAGTTCAAAAAAATAAAATTTATTCTCTTATTATAAGCCACTTAATAGATAATTTCATTAAGAAAAACATTACTAATAACTTATATTATTTATACCATTAAATACTTTTAAACTTTTTATATACACAAATACATATACCAAATTACCACATTTTGAACTAATAATTTCCTTTAGAATTTTTCATGAATTTTTATTTCAAAATACTAAGATTGTAACAAAACTTTGTGTTATTTATTCACAATTTTATCCATTTTGCTTTATTAAAAAAGAAAAAGAGAAAAAGAAAAATAGAAGAAAAAATTATTCTCTTCTTGTTTTAAAAAATAATAAATGTATTTTATTAGTCAATTAAAATTTTCAAATTAGTCAATTACGACTCGTTAGAATTTCTTATAAATACTTATTGTCACGCCCCAAACTCGAGAGCACGTGACCGGCATTAGGATTCGAAAAATGTACATGGCTACCAGTGCCCGTAGTAAGCCTGATAGAAAACTCAACAAAAGAAACCAAAACTGTAAAGGGCTATGAGCCCAAATACTAAGCAGATCTAGTTAAAATGTCAACATAAATCAAAATCAAAAGCCACTTTGGCCTATTAACTCAATCATTTCAATATATCAAATATCATATTACTGGACTTTGTTTAATAAACAATTCGTAACTTGAAATATACATAACAACTGATAATTACATAAAATACAAACAGTTAGAGTAACATTGCGGAGTTCTAAAATCGTCATACAACTTTTACATATTATATATATAACTCAGTACTTATATACAACATATTGCCGAAGGGCAATTGGCAGTTCTACTCGACTACAATCCTTTCACAAACTCATTTCTCGACCTGAAAAATAATAAGTTGAATAGGAATGAGCGTCTACTCAATGAATGATACTAACTAATATATTAAACTGATGTCCTACAAACAGATTTCTAATGATCATGTTATGCACTATGTCACAGAGAAAGCTAGATCACACAATCAAGCAAGGATGAGATACAGTCCATAATACCACACTAATAGACAATGTGGGGAGCCGATCCCCTATCCTGGCTCTCTGAATCTAATAATCTATCTCTTATATCCAATGAGCTCGGCCGTCATTGGTCTATACTACGCAGTCCTAACCCGACTGATAACGGCCTTAGCGATGAGCAAGCCTGGCCAGCATCCACCAATCATAACTCATCTTCTCAATCTCATCATAATCACAATCATAACCATAGTCATAACCATACTCATAATCCTAGGTGGTACTGTATCCTCCCGATCTCCATCCGTCAACCACAATCATTATATAGCATAAAATGTCGATTCATCAATCACAATCAAATGTTACATACATCTATGCAATAACAGTGTATAATATACATACACACCCACACACACACACACACACACACACACACACACACACACACACACACATATATATATATATATATATATATATATATATATATATATATATATATATATATATATATATATATATATATATATATATATATATATATATATATATATATATATATATATATATATATATATATATATATATATATATATATATATATATATATACAGTAAATGCATATGCAGATGCAAACATAATAACATATTAGGGAGTATCACTCACCTAATTGATGACGTGTCTGACTGGCTTTCCTCAGAAGTGCGACCCTTAGAACCAGGAAGACACCCGAAACATCGACACTGAACAACAGAGGACATCATTAGAAAAGAACGACTCGTATATCACAACATAACTAAAAAACCATTGAGACTTTTGCCAGAATTTCGGCAGAATCTCAACTAAACTTGGATAACACCCCAAACTAACAGAACACATAGCACTTCTAAAACAATCTTAACAGTCAACACAATATCAACAACCCCTCTTGGGTCCTTCCAACTCATACTCATCAACAGAACTTAATAAACTCTTAACAAATACAAACTAGAATCCACTAAATATAATATAAACCAATTAACAATTGAGATAAAAGAGTTTTGGGTTTACCCTCACAAATTTCAACTGAACGAACATCGCAGGTTGCATCGGAACGACGAGACAGAACTACCGGACTAACCCATGCGCCGCTGCCACGCGCCGCTATTGCCGGTGGCAGAATGGAGCGATCTTCATACCAGCAAGTTCACCTCGATGCTAGGATCACGAAAATCACATCTACTCGCCGTCAGTCGCTCGCATGTCGCCGAAAAATGCCTTAGAAGCTTCAGCCTCCATAGCTCCAATCTCCGCTTTCGGTGGCCAACCAGAGGCATAGCAGGTACCAAATGAAAGCCCTCATCACCGGGAGTTGAACGAGACCAAGCTTGCCAGATTCCATTACCGGAATTGGCCGGAACATTGGCTTGAATATTCGGCGCTGGTGGGGCTTCTCTCCTCGCGTACGCCACCGTCCGTCGCCTGATCAGAGTGCTGCTACCTCCCTTGAGGTCGCCGGACAATGGGATAGCCACTGGTGGTGGCGGTGCAACCCACTTCCGGCCGGACGGTTGTCCACCGGCCCACAACTCCCTCCTCTCTCTCTCTCTCTTCCTTCTCCTTCTCTTTCCCGTTTCTGCTGCCTTTTAGTTCTAGCCATCTGATTGGCTGGAAACACCCCAAACCTTAACTCTTCTTCTTTTATTTCATTTAACAACATATACGTATATAATAATAATAATAATAATAATAATGATAATGATAATAATAATTTATATAATAATAATTCAATTAATAAAACTTATTAATAATAATAGTAATTATAATGAAATCCCAAACCTCCGGTAAATTTATATAATTACACTATAATTTAAATTAATCGAACATAATATTAACTTCAGATATCAAAATATAAATTCTCCAAATAACCATAATAATATTTTCATAATAATATATATATTACATTCTTCAATTATACATACATATATAATATTTAAATAAAAATTACCATTAATAATACATATTCAAATAGTATGAATATATATAATTTAACAAAATATAACTTCAATTATTGTTTTAATAAGGAAAATACTAAAATAATACATTTCCATATAAAAATAGGATTTTATAAAATAATTGAAAATTCAAGGTATTACACTTATTATAAACTTATATTTTTTTCTTATTAAAGATTTAATGACCAGTTTTTATTATTTAAATATAAACTTATATATTTTTATGTTAAGTGAAGTTTTCAATTAAAATGATATAAAATTTCTTAAATAAATACAATGAGGTTATGATTACTTAAAAAAGTTAATAAGAATAAAACTAATAAGAATAAAAATCTATGAATTAGATTGATGAAGATAATAATTATATATGTTTATATAAAACAAATTTAATATAATATTAGTAGGAAAAAGAAATATAATTCACCTAAAAAAATAGTTCTTTTAGGATTAATAATTTTAATGTCCAAAACTAATTCTATTAGAATTAATAATTTTAATGTCCAAAGTTAATTAGTGACCTAATGAAATATGAAAGAAAATTAAAATTTGACATAATGAAATATTAAAGAAAATTAATATTTGAGTATTCAAATAATATAAATAAATAATTAATCTTAAAAAATAAAATTAGATTTCTTAAAAAAATAAAAATTGATTATAATAGTATAATTTATTTATCCGGATAAAATAAAATTAGATTTATAATTTATTACATAAAATTTTATTATATATTTAATTTATTTTAATTTTAAAAATAAAATAATTTTAATAAATAATAATTAATAATTATATTACTGTCAAATTAAATATATAATGGATATATAAGTAAAGTGGTTTTTTTCATTCTATCGTGCACGTGCGTGTATATATATATATAGAAACACACGTTTCTGGTACGAGTAAGTACACTTTAGACTCCCTCTTTAGCTAATCGCCACCGCGGGCCTCCTTTGCTCGTCCAGTGATTACATATCACAGATAGTCAGATACAAAGGCGGTGCAAGCAAAATTTAGATATAGGGAATAGTAATAACAAAATTTTGGAGAAACCCTAAGTATGGTTTTAGGGTTTCCGATTTCGAATAGCCATTTTCTCGGAAGGAATCGTTGAATATTTTTATCAAAGAATATGGGAGGCGACGAGGATATAAGTCGGAACAAGAACAACAATCAGTGGCAGTCACCAAACAGGCCCAATCAAGAGAAAGCAGAGGAGGAGATGAAACTTTGGGGAGTATTTCTCTTCGGTTTAATTGGCGCCACTGCTACCACATTCGCCGTGAGTTCTATTTCTATTTTTTTTTAATATATATATACTTTCTTTGCTTAATTTATTTTGATGACTAATTGTATCTATTTACGGGGAATTTTTTTTTTGTTTATTTGATGATGACTTGTAAAAATGTTATTGGTAATCAGATATCGAATGATTAAAAATTTAGGTTTATATGTAGTAAAATCAGTTATAAAGATTCGAATCATAAAATTTATATGACCATGGAGTTATGGTTTGGATTATGAATGGATGAGCAGGACTTCGTATACTGTGAAGTTCTTAGAACGTATGCAATGCGTTTGGGTTTCTATAAAAAAAAAAAAAAAAAAAAAAAAGGCATCCCCAAATGTGTATATCCCTCAATGTGCCTTCTTAAGGTGCTTAATTCCTTGAGTTTTGAGAAAGTAGATTTCTATGTCGGTGGACCTGTTATTTAGAGACACCATTTGATGGCTGTATCAATCTGGCAGGTTGGTCAGCTGCGGAGGACTGTTGATTGGTTCTATACTCAGGTATACACTTATATTTATAATTATGCTTGGCCTTTTTGCCTTATAATTGGAAATTGACTTACCATAACAAAAACATAGTCGTAGTGACACTTGAAAATAATATTCCTAGGACAAATATAGTATCCGGTTAGCTAGTAACAGAGCAGTTCAGGATCATGGTTATTAGTTTTGCATAAATTTAGTTTATACGTTGCGTTGATTCCAATATCAAGGGGACACATGCAGATGTGCTTGTGTGTGAGGATATAAGGCAAAATAGTCGCGGACATTGATATGGTGAAATTTGGACTCGAAGCTGTTGCAGCTTTTTATTGAATGATATTGTGTTAACACCAACCCAATTCCAGGAATATAGGAATCTTTAAAGCTCTAGACACCTTTTCGGTATGCATTGCAACATATATTTTGAGGCCTTATATTTTCTTTGGTCTGATGTCTGATAACTTTTGGGTAACTTAGCTTGCTTGCTGTCTCCAAAAAAAATATATATATATATTATTTGCAAGAATCTTAGTTGATTACTTAATCTGCAAAAAGACTTGAATTTCACATTTGATAAATAAACAGTCCACCTTTACATTCTTTTATCTATATGGCGCTCTGCTCATGCCATTTGTGAAGCTGATGACTGATGATATATAAGAATGTACCATATAGTTAATGAGGTCGCAATCAACTTGGAAAGGAGGAACTAGCAGTTCTTTCAGGTCATCTTTTCAGGAGGAAGCATGGAAAAGGTATAATCGCCGAATGAAAGAGGAATATGAAGAAGAAATGGAGAGAGTAGTGAGTTTTCTCTCTTGATTTACCTCTATTTGTTAATTGACAAAGCAATTGTTGCTTGCTTAGTTTCTTCTATGCACCTGCTGATATTTTTCTACAAGTTTTAGATTGTTTTTCATCTGTGAGCTAGAACATAAATAAATTAGAATGCCACTTCTTTTTGGGGGTGTATATTGAGGTTTTTCTAATAGATCTGATTGTATTTAAAATGATACATTGTGAAACTAGGCATAAATAGGGAATTTTTTTTAGTTTTCAAATTTTTCACTCGGAAAATGGAAAGTTGGAAAATAGAGAGATGAAAAAAAATTAGAAAATGAAAGCAAAAAATATTTTATACAAGTATACAAGGACTTAGCAACACTTGTTTAAACTGCATTTGATAATGCAGGATTTAGATAATATTCATGATTTGACTGTGTTTATGTTACGATGTTTTAGAGCCTTTTTCTTGCATTATCTTATTCTCCCTTGCCATACTTGATTAACTAATCTTTGCTGCAAAACTTCTTAAAAGTCGTATTTGTATGCTCGAAAATTATGGTTCAGCTGTGGCCAACTTAAATAAAAGTCTCTGCAGTTTTCTTTCTTCCCCATTCTCCTTTTCCATGCACCACATTTTTACTGATAAGCCTAGCTTTGCCCATGATTTTATGGTGTCTAACATCCTTGCAACTTGGATCTAGTGATCTGTTGTTTGTTCCTGAATTGGATTTAGTTGTAAACATGATGTCATATTATTGTTTGTAGGAACGCATTAGGCGTATGCAAAGTGTGTTTAACCGAGAGAGGAACAAGTACAAAAGAAGCTATGAGAGCTGGAGGGAAAATGGTCAAGGTGCATATCATCAGCATTTTCAGCGAGATGATTGGTACTGGAAGACTGATACATCCTTCAGAGATCAGAGCACTAACTTCAGGACTCCAAGACAGAGTGCAAGCTACCCATTATCACATCACTACTCAGTTTTGGGCCTTGACAGGTAATGCTAAGGAGATATTGATTGCTGTCCAAATCTAGTGTGCTCATTGTGCAGTTATCTTGGCAAGATATGTTCTTAGATGAATGAGAAACTATTTAGATGATATAAATATTAAATATTAGTCAACAATTTTATTTCACTTTACGATTGAAAATGTGGTTACCGGATTAATATGAAAATATTGAAATACTATACCAGCTAATTGGAAAAGGAAGGATTATTATATTTTTCAAGAGTAAAATCTAGAAAGGTTAATTTCTGTTGAGATTTTAACTGATCATCACAAGTAGGCTTTTAAAAGCAAATTACGGAAGAACTGTTGTCTGGTTGATTGTTCTATGCTCTAATCTTATTTTATATATTGTGGTTATGGATTGATAAAACGATTAGAATATAGGAATAATTTATATTGAATATTGTTTTTTCTGAAAAAGAAAAATCTTTCACATCATGGCATTATTGTACCTTCTGTTGGTTAGACCATCACTAATTGCCGAGCATTTGAATGTTATTGATTGATGTTTAGATTGTTAGACATTTTAATTGCAAGAATTTATGGTGGATTATGATATTGTGAGACATAGAGCAGTTGAAATTCTTGTTAGAAAGGAAATCTCCAAAAAATTACTGATGAAGATTTAATAATAGATCAATGCCTTTTCTTAAAATGTGTGGATTATATGTTCAAATAGAATGGTTTACCTTTTTGCTATCAAATTGCCATTTCATGTTAGTAATAGATATCATATAGAGAGAGAAGATTAAGCTGCTCAAGCTTCACTTGTTTTATCTATGCTTTATGTCTGAACATTCATTTTGTTGAGCCATTGTTGAGTTTGAGCTTAAGTAGCTTTTGTTTGAAAGAGTAAAAACAAGGTCAATTCCAGTAGTAGGTGTCAAACCAATTATCATGTTCGTCTTTGCTGCAATTTAAAAGCATGAATGATTATTCTTCATAATTAAGCTATTCTCACTTCTTTAACATGCATTCAAGCATCCACACATAGCAGACAGCAGCTGGGTTTGACATCTTTTCTTTCTGTGCTACAGGTCCAGAGCAACACCCTATACAGAAGCTGAGATTAAGGTATTTACTCGGGGATCAATATGTTCTCTTCCATAATAATGTTGTCATGGCTAGATTTGACAGTTGATATTTGTAAGACATGGTGTGCCGCCAAAACAGCTAACTTTGCATCTATGATTGTCCTTGGCTAATTTCTTATTTTTCTGTAATATTTCCTAGTGCTTTCTGCACTCAAGAGTACGCTCATCTCATCCAGAAAATATAGATGCATTGTCCCAAGTCAAAATGGATTCTAAAAGCTGATTTTATTCAATGTTTATCTCTTTCTAGAGGGCTGTTGATCCAAGCGCATGATTAAGAAAGAATTAGGTCTAATAATTGTTGAGGAATGTGGCATGTAAAGGGACATGAGAAGCTTTCTTTGATGAATGAGCTTGTGTGGCAGTCCTGTCTCTAACATTTATTTCAATTGAAAACCTTATGAATGATTGCCTTTTTCCATTTTTTTCTGTTATTGTGATACTGAAAAGATTTCATTTTATGCCCGCAGAAAGCATTCAGGGCCAAGGCGATGTTATTCCACCCAGATCAAAACCAAGATAATAAAGGTTAGATGATTACTTATTTTTATTACAAGTTATAATCGTACGTATAAGCCGATGCCATGGCTATCGAGTGGTGACTTAAAAGTCTATTATTCACTACTTGTTGCAGAGGTGGCTGAGGCCAAGTTTAAAGAGGTAATGATATCCTATGAGGCCATTAAGCAAGAAAGAAAGGACATGAAATCATGAACTGGCTTACTGCTATACGGATTGCAGAGACCTGGAAGAATGTCCCATTGGTCAAATCCCATACAGGAGAGTTTTGTTTTCTGCTGAAAATTAAATTCACTGTTAACTGCAAATTAATTTTCTTAATGTTGTATACTATTAATTAATAGGTTTATATTTAGAGAGAGGGGAGAGAAATGGTTATTTTAAATTTTCATTTTTATTTGTATTAGATATAAAATAAGGGCAGCTAATGTATTTATGTATGCACAGCCCTGGCAACATGTTTTTTGTCCTAATTAGAGGAATTATGTAAAAAATATTAATTCATTATGTTAACATATTGAATAAATTACCTAATTAAAATAATACGAACACATTATTTGTCTGATATGCGCAGTTCTTTTAGGGAAGGGCTAAAGTGATATTTAAAATTACTTTATGCGAGATAAAATGTGGGCCATATGTCTGTAATACAGGCTGTAGAAGAGCCAAAGCAGAGAAGGTAGGTAAGTGTTGCTGTGGGCGAATATTAATTATTCATTAGGCAGTCTGGTGAATAATTTAATTTAATTTATTCCCTACGTTGCGTGAAGGAGGCTGAGGAAGGTGTTGTCTAGGAGCATCTCTTAAAGCTTTCCTATTTTTACTTTTCCTTAAAAAATGGAGAGTCAAATTAATTTTAATCCTTTGTTCTTCTTTAAACTTTATAGAAAGTCACATTCTTTTTGCTTAAATTTAAGAAGTTATCATAATTATTTTTTATTTATTTATTTCTTTCTCATTTTCTTATATAAAGTGAAAGAGATTATTATTGTAATATACATAATTTTTAAAATAAATTAAAATAAAAAATAAAATTATTTATATTATAATAGAGAATGCTAAAAGTAATGTGTAGCTTGCTCTAACATCGCCTCCCTATATAAATATTATAACCTTAAAACTGAAGTAATGTCTTCTTTTTATAATATCTCTAAATATATTTTATATCATGAGAATATATGTGATCCTATCAGTGTATCTTATTTTATATAATTAAGAAAATTATATTATTCAATTTATAAAATAGTATAATGCCTACATAAAATTTCATAATAGCTTAACCCACGAGCATCAATTGGTTTATTAAAAAAGAAATTGAACTTTCAGGTTTGTAGACTCCATAACGGCCGACCAAAGCTAGAACACAACCAATCAACCATTTCGTGTGGTGTAAAAGACATTTTTCTTCTGGACCCAAAGGCCCAGACCCGGAGCATGCGATAATAGACTTGTTGGAATTGCAAATCCATATTTGATCGGTTGATGAAAGATAGAGATGCTAGACATCAAATAAAGCAATTGGAGACCAGGCACAAGCAATTGGAGAAAAATTATATATATTTGAGCTCAGTGTATAATAAACATCCTAAAGCGTATGGCAATTCACAATTCTTCACTTCTTCTCAATTTTGAACAAGGGATGAGAATACGATGCAGCTCTACTTCACAATTTCTTTATCTTCACCTGTCAAATTAATTGCATTTACCTGGAGGAGCTCTATAATAAGCTGGAATTGTGGCTGGGAAAAACATTTGCCTAACTCCTTCTGCCTTAATAATGGGGAAGATGATTCCTGATGCACCCTGTATAAAAGGAGGTACCTTGATATTTTAGTATTCACATAATTAACACTGCAAAATGGTAGGATAATCTTTTGTTATACAGAATGGATTTGATAAATTGTGATGCAAAAAGGAAAAAAAAAATGGATGCAAGGAAGATAAATACGCACTGATATCAGCCTCGCTCCAATCCAGATGCGCTTAGGTGAAGGGAGTGGCAGTAACAAACGGCCACAACCATAAACTGCAACAGCAAAGAAATGGAGAACCAAGCTCAGTGGACGAGGGTTTAAACCCGAGAGCAATGAGATTGGTCCCGTTGAAAATACACCTCCAAGACTCAAATAATCAAAGCAAGCCTGGCGCATTTCCTTCCTTGCTTCATCAGGTGAAGCACAAAACACCTTGTAGAGGGCACCTGCCAGCGTATTGATTGTGGATGCCACAGGCTGCAATGAGAACGTTGGAGATATAGTGTTCAGGGAAATAATATGGAATCTTCATCCTTGTCATGAAGAAAGTCTTTCATTGTCAAGTTTGGGTTTAACCATACAAATTTTTTTTCATATTCATCCAATGCAAGGAAAAGGAGAAAGGCACTACTCCAATTGTAGCAGCACTAAAAATTGCATATGAATACAACTTACCTTGCGCAAGGTGTAGAAGGATTCAAGATATCTGCAGAGTGTAGGAGCATCACGTAGGTCATGCAAAGGCTTGAGAAGATCCCGAAGCACAACAATGTCAGATAGTGCTACAGTCATTCCTCCTCCAGTTAGAGGATGGCGCATGTTGAACGCATCACCCATCAACAATGCACCAGGAGTAGGATAAGGAGAAGCTGGCATGCTCCTGTTCGGCATTGTCCTCATGTTTCCCTTGTCAACTGCAGCTACAAAAGAATTATATATTTCTGGAGGGAGCTGCAATATAAATTTCATGAGGTCAGTCCAAGAGACCATCAAACATAAATTAAGATGACAACAGTTTTTTTTTTTTTTTTTTAAAAAGCAATGGGAAAATAAAGGCTAAACAAGTAGTTATTAATTGCATGGATGATAAATCATATACCTGAGGCGCCACAACATTCTTCAAATATTGTGCCATTTCACCATTTGAAATAGAAGGGACCTTCTGACCAGGAACATCAACCAGGCAGCGAACTTCTGTACTACTGATGGGATAAAATAAAATAGGGGAAGGGTCTGCTAGTATTACATGCCCATGATTTGCATGAGGGAGTTGGCAGTTCTCCAAGACCAAACCGACAAAACATGAGGGCACATCTACCTGCAGAAAATAATTATAAATGCAATTCAACTTTCTAAAGAATACTCAGTTAATTGCAAAGAAGGTAGTGAAAATTTTCCGTAACAACGTAGTAGGTATAAGATCAAACATTAAACCAATTTATTAATTAGAAACACAAATGCTATTATCTAACAAGATCATAAATCATCACCTTAGGATTGCAAAGAGAGCGACGCAAGTTGGAGAAACAGCCATCACAAACAATTGTCAAAGGTGCAAAAGATGTAAGCTCTTCACCAGTTTTTGTTTTGTACTGCACACCTTTAATTGTCCCTTTTTCTTCAAGCAGAGAAGTGACAGTTCCTTGCTCCAACCGTACACTAGAAAAATATGAAAAAGGTATTATTACTGGTGAACAAATTATTACTGGTCTCAAAAGCTTAAGAAAGTTATCAGTCCTCAGATGATAATAATGAGCGATTAAATAAAAATGGATCGTCATTGCAGAGACCTAAAGATGTCAACTGATTCAGTTAAAGTCTTAATTTGAACAAATTATGATAGAAAACCATAAAAATAATTGTGTCAATCATTTTGAAGACCAGTCAAATTTTCACAAGGCATTAGCACATTTCTACACCTATACTGTGTGAAATGACATACTTGGGAAGGGATGCAGCTTTTTCCCGCATCCTCTGTATGAAACGCCCATTGTGAAAGCTCCTCCCTGCTACATCCGAGTGAAACTTTTCCAGGGGATAAGTAAGTTGGGTATGTTTTCCATCCTTGAAAAGCACATAGCCAAACACCCGCTGGGCATCAATGTCCTCCACACAATCTGTAGTAAGGAATAAGATACAGTTCCATTAGCAAGCGGCTGTAGGTGAAAGATATTATCAAAATAATACCAACAATTGCAAGAAGACCAAACTAGTAGAATGAAAAAGTTCTGAGATAGTTGCAGAATATGAACACACATACCTTCAAGTCCTAACTCTATTAACTTTAGATAGCCCCCTGGTTGTAGTAATTCACCAACAATTCTGTCAGGTTCAGTCAAGTCTCTTTCAATGACATGCACTCGACGCCCATCCTGTTTTCCAAGTAACACGCGCAGTCCACAATTGAAATATCTGGCACTTAGAAAATCCTAATAAAAGTATTGCTCTGATGCAACAGACAACCAACCATGGTACAAAATAATAGGAATAAAACAAAGACGTCGAAAGGTGAAACACAAGGAAAGTAGGCCCTCTATTTAATACTATAATAAAGTACAATCTATTAGTTACGGGAGAATGTTACATATGACCACCAATTAGAAGAATTATAATAAGTTAAATCCCCACAGAATTAAGTTTTAGTCTATAGACTGAATTATAAAAATAGATTTTCAATACAACCCCTGCAATTAAGAGCGATAGCATGTATTGAGTTGTTCAGTCTCTGTCTTGCTGGTTAGATGATAATAATAATAATTAGAAGGATGGGTTAAAGGAATAGCAAACAAATTACATACAACTATCAAATAATAGACTCAACCATCAGTCCACAAATGACGAATCTTTTAATAATAAAATTTCATATGCCCAACTTGTCCTACCCAAACGTTGGTTTTAAAGTGATGTATTATGTAAAAGCTAACGTTCCACTAGATAGGACATCAAACTTCAAAGCAGGGGAAAAAAAAAACCACTTCAAAAGCAGATAGGATTGAAATTTTCCCCCACCAGTTCCATAATATTTTGGGTTTATCACCCAAAGAAAGATCAGCAAACTGTGAGGGGTTACTAGCAACTTTAGAAAACCAAAAAACATGAAACAAAAATCTCAGAAATAAACTGGCCATCGCCGGAAGTGACATCATAATTGACAACCCTCTTCCCACATATATATATATATATATAAAAAAGGGAACATAGCATTTGAATTGGCATCTGCAGCATTCTAAGCACATATTATTATCGTCAGTCTGTTGTTTTCTCAGCAACTCAGGAAAAGACCAAACTATCCCAAGAAGATTCCATGTTTATAGGCCTGCAAATATATACATATCTATGCATATGTATACAATACTCATCTTCTACCTCTATGCATCTGATGGAAATATCAATAAAGTATGAGTAATAAATGAAATTGGTTCTTAAAATACTTGTATATTGCCATAAATCAGTTCATAAACTAGAAATTTAACATCAACAAAAAACCATCACTTAAAAATTTAACATGAGAAATCGGTTGAGAAATGAGTATAAAAATCATCAAATCAAGTTCAGGATATTCTAAATAATAGAATTTCATAGAACTTATAGGCTTTAAAAGATGAAATAAAATCCAGCTAGCATCTCAGAACCAATTTACAGAGAAAGTATTTTTTGAGGGAAAAAGTAAAAGCACTGCTGATCCTATGCAGCACAATGCACAAGCATCTACAGCTCATGGCCGAACAGAAGAAAATTTTCTATTTATTTAGTGTAAAGCTTATCAGCCGTGTAAATTTACAGGAAAAAAAAAAAAAGCAAGAGAGAGAAAGAGAAAAGGCATTTAGAACTAAAGTAAATTTACAAAAAAAAAAAAAATCTATTCAATTTGGTTATATAGAAATGCAGGAAATAAAAAGAAAAAGAAAATCACCTTGCCGAGAGTATGAGCAAGAGCGGAGCCAGCAACACCGGCGCCAACGATAATGACATCAACATCGGAGGAACGGTCATCGGATCGACATTCTCCATTCAAAGCGGAGATAGTATTGACGGAGTCGAAGGCTCTTCTATTATTCTCTTCTTCTCTCTTAACCACCAAATACACCATATAGTACAAAGCGAAAAGACCTATCACAGAGGCCAAGATCCATCCTAACAAGTAATGATCCGCCATTTTCATATCAAAATCCAATTACAGAAACAGAAACGGCGACGGAGAGACCTCTCAATCTCTCTCTTTCTGGTTATGGTTTTGGTAGCTAGAATACGAAACTTCGCTGGCAGCAATGGATTTTTGTTTGTTAAAACTTTAAAAAGGCTTATACTTTATAGTTAACCAACAGAACACGAGAACCTTCAAGACCCAAACACTCTTTTATAGATGCGCTAGCCCCTCACTCAAAGAGTGTATGTATCGTTTGCTATGCACACACTCTTCCCCTCCCCCACCACCACCAATCTATTTTCAATAACGTGTACGTCTTAGTTCTAACGTGCGCCTCATATGTGATTTCGCTTAACATGCGCTTTGACTTGTTATTCGTTTTTTTTAATTTTTTATTTTTTGAAACAAGAAGACTAAATAAAATTGAAAATCTTTCCCTCTCCCCACTCCACTGTCCAATCCCCATATCCGACAAAAGACAAATCGCTGGCCACTGAACATGGCATTGATTTCTGAGTTGGAATAAACTTGTCTCGTTCAGGAATTTTGTTTTTTTAACCAATTATAAATTGGATGTTTGGTTTAAATTATTTATTGAATTAAATTATTATTATAATACTCCTTAAAAATATTTTAATATAAAATATTTTCATATCTCAACGTTTTAATTTTTTTTATACAAATTAAATGAATTACTATATTATATAATACCTTTTTTTTTTTGGCCAAATTATTATATAATACTTTTACTCTCTCAAAATCTTATACTTTTCATTTATATTTATTTAGAACCCAAAAGTAATAATTTTTAAATAATAAAACCTAAAGTTTCAATTAAGTTAAATTTCAAAGTGATATAATAATTTATCTTGTATATTTTATTTTACTGTATATCATTTAAAAAAAATAAATTTTTAAATAGTGTGGCTGGTGCAAAAAATAAATAAATAATTTAACTTATACTTTTAAATTTATTTAAAAAATTAATTAGATTAATTTGATATGTAAGAGAATTTTCATTTTTTTATCGATCACTATTCAAGATATACTTTTAAGAACCAACATCCATAAAATAATTTATAAAAGTACATGCAAAACATGAGAAGTATATTTTTAAATTTATTCAAATAAAAAAATTAATTTCGATTGACATTTACATTAATATAAATTTCACTAATATTTACATTAATCGAAAAATATTTGACAATTTAGATTAAGAAAAAAAATTATTTGAAGAAGAATATCACTTATGTTCATACTTATTGAATTCAGCCCAACATATCAACTCAATGAATTAGAAATTAAATCAGATTGAGTTTGTGATTAGACCGAATAGAATATTGATATATAAAAAATCAATCAATCCGATAGTGAAACTACTGATCCAATTTATATACTGGTGATTAAATTACTTATTCTAGAACCTAAATCTTTTTTTTTTAATGTTTGTAAACTGAAATTAGTGGGTGTTTAAGTGTTTATTGATATTTAAAACTTAAATTAGTTAGAACTTAAAATTAAATATAATTTGTTAATTTTTAATTTTGAGTATAAATTTAAGTTCTCATAAATTTTTTAATATTTTATATTTATTTTGTTATATAAAATTATAAATTATAAATTTAATTAATTATATTGATACACTAGTTGATGTACGAATCGATTTCTTTTTTTTTTTTTTTGATACTAGGGAGATTCAATGAATCAAAATAATATTATGAGCTACACAACAAGAGTAGCTCATCAGCTCTTCAAAGATCTTACACTTCCACATCCTTAAAGTAAATACAAATATCAATTAAATCACACCTAATTGACTGTAAACCGAATTTAATAATCATACTTATGTTTGAAATTTAATCCAATATGAGATATCACTGAACTTGTGAGTGCAACAATACTCTTTAAAGTCATAATTTCTATAGAACGGGTAATATATTTATGTAATTATTCTTTAAATGTCAACAAATGTTGCATATTCATAAAACTTACCTTTGAAAATTTTATTTTTTTCAAATTGCTTTTGCGGTTCACATTTTATCAGTATGGTTGCTAAACTGTGTACTTCTCCAAAATAATTAAGTAGTTCGAAATGCATCTTGACTTATTAATTATGATCGTAAATGCAAATATTCAAAGGTATTCACTGTCATAACGATGTGTCCAAATCAAATTCTTCTTGACTTGGTTCAGTTAGGATTAACATTCAAGTAATCAAATTTTTTTTTTTAAGAGAATGAGAAACTATCAAATTAATTATACCACGAGAACCGTCAAAAAGAAAAAGAAAAAAAAAAAGATGGATTAAAGTACGTACCATACTGATGGTAACAATTTAACGGCTATCTTTGACGAAGATGAAAAAAACAACATAAGATATGGTCAAAATAATCAATTGCCAATGGCTTGATCAATTTGCGAACGTCAAAAAAAATATATACATATATATTTATTTTGCAATACAAATATTTTCACCTTGGAAAAAAAATTTCAGTTGTGATTTGTAATTTGGTACCTGAAAATTTGTTACCAACTTTGATGTGGACAATCCTATCGTCAATCATAAAGATGCGATTTACACCATATGTAAATTTAGAAATTAGATAAATATCAGTTTTTTTTATAAATGAAAATATTATTAATCATCAACATAAACGAGAGCAAAAGAAATCAAAATGATACAATTTACTTTGATTTTAAAAATAATTTGTGATCATTTTTCTTATTTTATTTAAAGATACAGAAAGTAAAAGTTATCTCATATTCGAGTATAATTTATTATTATTATTATTTATTTAAAAAAATTGAAACCAAATATTAAACTTTTTTTTATAAAAATACAAATTAATCTTTTTTTAAGTGAAACTAAGCGATTTGCTTTAGATATAAGATAATGTACACCTCTATTGTTCTTCTTCTTCTTTTTTTTTTTTTTTTTGGTCAAGAGATATTATATAATATTAATATTAATTACAAATATTAAATACATCCGACAAATATTATAATAATCCAATATGAGTAAAAATAACCTCTAATTTTATGATTTATCGCGGTGGTGGATGTGTGATAAAGATGTTTAATTAAGGCCAACTATATATGATCCTTTTCTTATTTATTTGTTTATTTTGAAAAGGAAAAATAGAATTCTCTCTCTCTCTCTCTCTCTCTCTCTCTCTTATTATGAAAGGAAACCGTGGGAATTAATCAATGGGCAAAAGATACTGCAAGTTAGAATTCTGGTCAGTTAATGTCCTCCCTTCGATGCAATTATATCTAATTAATATACTTCTTGTTGGCAATATTACCTAACTTGACTATTAATTGAGAAGACTTCCTCGTAAACGAATTACATATTTTATATACATACATTATATTAATTCTTCAAGGATTTTTGTTATTAAAAAAATAAAATACGCTAGTGCTTTATGATCTACTGTTATACTGTTATGTAATATAATTAGCAGGTAATTCATCTAATTCTTAATTTTCTTTGTATTAATGAAAATTATCTCACGTTATATTAATGCATAGGAAACTGATCAAATTCCAAATTATCTCCCCATTTACTAAAATACAAAAAATGTCCAACAAAAAAAATAAGTATATGGACTTCAGCATATAAAACACAAAAAATGTCCAATAAGTAAATGACAGAGCTATTTACGCTCGTACCTAACGATTAGTTAGTTTCAAACTATCTCAATTTCTTTCTAAAAGTGCGATCAATGGTATCTTCTGACTTCTTTTACTCACTGAGTTTCGCTTAACTTTTGTATATGTTATAATTTTGTAGTGATGATATGAAATTTGAGTTATATATTTAGGCTTAATCTAATTCTAATAATTGTTAGGCCAGTGATTTATATGATTTCAAATCATAACAATAAAATTACATTATCTAAAACCTAACTAATTAACCAATACTTTTGGGTTGTTGAATAGCATCTTACACGTTGAAATCACGAACAACATTCACACAATGAATTGAAACAATAAAATGGTCAAGATTTTAAGAAAGCCGACATTATAAGGTTCACAGTTCATGAAAATAAAAATGGAAATTGACAACAAAAGGAAAAGATATTGGCTATTGGGGAGACTTAGCTTTAAAATCATTAGTGGAAGACTAAAACAAAAGTTTGAAAAATTCCACAACTATCAACCAAGTCAAAAAAATTACAGTATTTTTTAAAAGAAGAAAACATTGTTAACTTCATTAGCAATTGGCATACAAGTACTTATCATATGTGTGAGATTAAGTCAAGTAATGGGCAAAATATCATTTTCTTTCTTTCTTTCTTTCTTTTTTTTTATTTTATCTTTTTGGTTATATAATTAATCCAATCCAAGTAAGCAACACATTTATTAATTAATTGGGTCAATGAAATGGTGATGTAGAAATTTATTTTGACTTGGAAAATAAATTGAGAAATGAGAGGGAAGAAGTGTTGCGAATGTGCCTATATACAGTTATATACCCAATAAGTAACAAGAAAAGAGTGTTTCACATGCTGGCATGAGAAGCACGCAAATAAAGTAGTCCCCACTTGAGTTTATTTGACAATTGGGAGATTTGAGATTGAGACAGTAATTCCCAAACGAAGTCGTTTGTTTAATTGTTTTGATCCTAACAAACACCAAAAAACCATTAATCAACGTTTGACACTTTGCACAATAGTGGAAGTTTGGTGGCTAAAGTCATGTTTTAGATTATTTTTATTTTTACTAAAAATTATTAGTAAATATTTAATTTTAGATAAAATTTTTAAAAAAAAATCTGCTTGGATTAATGGAAAGTCTTGTATGAATTTTTTTTTTTTTGTTACAAACCCAACTCAGGAGAAGATTGAGAGAGGACATGAAACTCCACAATACACGAGCTAAATATAAAAATATTAAGTGATTAATATAGAAATGAACTCTTCAACTCTAATAAACTAATTTTTAAAGTTGGTTCTTCCAAATTTATATTAAAAATTTAATACAATGCACTCTTGAATTGACAAAATCCATATATAATAATTATCAAATTAAGAAAAAGAAAACCTATTTGTTTTGAAATTTCAAACAATTCACGTGAATGCTACTAGCGCCTCTTAAAAAAAATATGCTTTACATGTAAGAGTTGAAATTTTAAAACTATGTACTATAATTAATTATAAATAAGTTTTAATTCAGTTAATTTTAAATTTTAATATGTCATTATGGCTTATAATAATATGGAATGAATACATCAATGATTTTATACGCATGTCTATGCTAATATATTTGGATAGGTTGTGTTGAATATATATATATATATGAAGACAAAATTTAACAATCACATAGGTCAGTGTGAAAGATTCAATAAATTTTATTTGTTTTTAAGTTGAAGTTCAAGAGCAATTATCCCTTATATGACGTGCCCATATTCATCAATAATAATCACTTACTCTTAGAATTAATTCATAGTTATATATTTACATTGATAATCTCCAATCTCAATTGGAAGGAACCTTAAATGACAATGTTGTCCATTTTTAGGATTAATCAGGCAATCCAAAATTAATTTACTCTGCAATTATAAACATAGTTTAATGGTAATTCATTTCTTAATCGAATATAAATTCATATTCAAATCATCCATATATATTTCTATTATCCAAAAAAAAAAAAAAAAGGGCTTCCCCCTCTTTCTATATGTAAATGTTTATTTTTTAGTCTTATCTCTCTACTAATGTGGGCTCGAACCTATTCTCCTCCTTCCCGATTGATGCCAAATCTTCATTTGTAAATTTGGAAATTGATGAATATATAAATGCAATATTTATGCACCAAATATGATTAAAGGTAACGTGTGTGTGTATATATATATATATATATATTTCACCTAATATTGTTGCATGTGTTGTCGTTTGTACTATATTTAAGTAACATGCTTATAATTAATATATTAATTATAAAATATGATATTAACTCTAATGCTACACGATAATAAATTATTTCTTTTAACAACATGATTTACATATCATTAAAAAATAAAATTTGGATCAAGATAATAAGCTAGGCTCTCCCTGGATGTGAATTTGAGCTTATATAATAAACAAAATACATTCAAGGGTCAAACACAAAAGTCTTTCGATACTTAAGTTGACTTTATAGAGTTATGAGATTTTCAAAGAATACTATTAGCTTCCTTAACTTGAATGTTTTGAGTAAGAAGAATGAGATAAGAAGATGTAAAATAAGCTATTTTAGAATGGTGATCTATTCTTTTTTTTATATATATTTATTTGAGTTCATTGTTTAAGTTTGCGTACTAAGACTTTTTTTTTAAAGTGTATTAATGAAGTAGCCTATCCTGAAGAGATAGGTGCTTTTAATACTATCATCCTTTCTAGCTGCATGCAAGTATCTAGTTATTGTAAAGTAGGGCAAGGTCGCCTTATATATATTGGGTAAGAGGCAATGCAGTAGTCACACCTTATTTTGATGCATATTGTCTTATTTGTTCTATAGATGATAGCTATTATAATATTTAATTCAGTAACTTATTGATGAGTTGAATCAGTGAATCGATAAGGGAAATAATTCTTCATTTTAATGTATGAATAAACGAGCTGGTTGCTACTTCAAGATTATGAAGACGAAACGAAGACAAACGTATAAGAAGAAGGCCAAAGCCCAGAATTGATGGACCTTAGACCTTTGCTACTTCGCTTGATTGTGAGTGAATTAAATCATTAATTTGGCTTTTTCATGGTCCTGACCATTTTAATCGTCTTGATAAGTTTGTTATTGCGAGGTCCGCTAAAAGCTAGGATGATTTTATTCCTTATCATTTGTGTTTTGATTAATACTATTTTGTGTTATTATGTTTTATACTATATTTAATCTTCTTACAATTAATACATTAATTATAAAATATGATATGAACTCTAATGCTACGCGATAACAAATAATGTATTTTAACAACATGATTTACATATCATTAAAAAATAAAATTTTGATAGAAATAAAAATTAACAACAAAAGGACCTAACGTGTAAAATTTTCATAATCAAAAGTTTTTATAATATTATTATAAATATTTGACAGTATTATTAACATACTATTAATATATATATGTTGATTTTTAATAACACAATTAACATTATATTATAAATATATTTATATTAAATAGTAATTATTAATTTTAATAGTAAGTGTCAAATAATATTAAATTAACATTATTATATTCAACATTTATATAGTAACACATGTGGCTATAACTTGCTGAAATAATTTTAATTGGCATATTTAAATTTGAGAAAAAAAAATAAATGTGCTAGAGATAGAAGAAGAGAATAATATGGAATTGTCAAATGTCAAATGATGACTAGTTATTGAATTTGTTCGTTTGCAATGATGGAAGAGTAGATGCATGCATGGACACGTTATCATAAATATTTTAGATACACTTAAATGCATATTCATTGGCGTTTGAAGTTTTAAAAGCAAACTATTTTCATTTTACAAATTAAGATTTTTTTTTTCTGATAATAGCTGTAAATCTTTAATTTTACACTCTTATCATTTAATTACAGTCTTAATACTTATTGAATTTAACACGCAACGCGTAACTATTATGATGATCCTGCTAACCAGTTAGTGAGCAAAGGCTTGGGGGCAACTACCCCCAAAAGATTTTTTTTTTTTTTTTTTGACTTCATTTACATTTCCACCAAACATTCAAAATTTTCAAACTCCATACCAACAACAAATTTTTTTTTTTTTAAAAAAAGAGAGAGAAATCTCGAGAAACGTGCAGTACCACGTGATTTGCCGCACATAAGGCGTGCGGTGCCGCTTCAGGTCTATGCAGCGCCACATAGCTTTCTTGCAGCACCCGACAAAAGCCTGACGTAGCACCGCACAGGCTTGGTGCAGCACCGCGCCAGGCTTTACGTTTTTCTGCCTCCAGTGGGTCTCACGCCCGGAAAATGACTCTTCTACCATTTTTAGTCCAGGTTTCAGCCATTTTTTGATCCTACCTCCATAGTATTTTCACATTTTCATTACCTAAACTACCTCATTCACTTTTCCTATAAATATCCCTTTCACTTCTCATTCCAACACATCTCTTGAATTAATATTGATAGTTATCTACTAATTCCTCTCTTCTTCTCCCCCAACCACTCTCTAATTATTAATTAATCTCTTTAATTAATTAATTATCTCACCCTAACCAAATTAATTAATATTTTTAATTAACTAAAACTTTTTTTTAAATTAAATTTTTTTTTTGTTAATAAGATGACTTGCCCATATTCATCAATGATAATCACTTACTCTTAGAATTAATTCATAGTTATATATTTACATTGATAATCTCCAATCTCAATTGGAAGGAACCTTAAATGACACTGTTGTCCATTTTTAGGATTAATCATGCAATCCAAAATTAATTTACTCTGCAATTATAAACATAGTTTAATGGTAATTCATCTCTTAATCGTATATAAATTCATATTCAAATCATCCATATATATTTCTATTATCCCAAAAAAAAAAAAAAAGGCTTCCCCCTCTTTCTATATATAAATGTTTATTTTTTAGTCTTATCTCTCTAAATAATGTGGGCTCGAACCTATTCTTCTCCTTCCCGATTGATGCCAAATCTTCATTTGTAAATTTAGAAATTGATGAATATATAAATGCAATATTTATGCACCAAATATGATTAAAGGTAATGTGTATATATATATATATATATATATATATCACCTAATATTGTTGCATGTGTTGTCGTTTGCATTATAATTAACGCGCTTATAATTAATATATTAATTATAAAATATGATATTAACTCTAATGCTACACGATAATAAACCATTTCTTTTAACAACACGATTTAAATATCATTAAAAAATAAAATTTGGATCAAGATAATAAGCTAGGTGCTCCCTGAATGTGAATTTGGGCTTATATAATAAACAAAATACATTCAAGGGTCAAACACAAAAGTCTTTCGATACTTAAGTTAACTTAATAGAGTTATGAGATTTTCAAAGAATACTATTAGCTTCCTTAACTTGAATGCTTTGAGTAAGAAGAAGGAGATGAGAAGATGTAAAATAAGTTATTTTAGAATGGTGATCTATTCTTTTTTTTATATATATTTACTTGAGTTCATTGTTTAAGGTTGCATACTAAGACTTTTTTTTTAAAGTGTATTGATGAAGTAGCCTCTCCTGAAGAGATAGGTGCTTTTCATACTATCATCCTTTCTAGCTTCATGCAAGTATCTAGTTATTGTAAAGTAGGGCAATGTTGCCTTATATATATTGGGTAAGAGGCAATGCAGTAGTCACACCTTATTTTGATGCATATTGTCTTATGTGTTCAACAGATGATAGCTACTCTAATGTTTAATTCAGTAACTTATTGATGAGTTGAATCAGTGAATTGATAAGGGAAATAATTCTTCATTTTAATGTATGAATAAACGAGCTGGTTGCTACTTCAAGATTGTGAAAACAAAACGAAAACAAGCATATAAGAAGAAGGCCAAAGCCCAGAATTGATGGACCTTAGACCTTTGCCACTTCGCTTGATTGTGAGTGAACTAAATCATTAATTCATGGTCCTGACCATTTTAATCGTCTTGATAAGTTTGTTATTGCGAGGCCTGCTAAAAGCTAGGATGATTTTATTCCTTATCATTTGTGTTTCGATTAATACTATTTTGTGTTATTATGTTTTATACTATATTTAATCTTCTTACAATTAATACATTAATTATAAAATATGATATGAACTCTAATGCTACGCGATAACAAATGATGTATTTTAACAACATGATTTACATATCATTAAAAAATAAAATTTTGATAGAAATAAAAATTAACAACAAAAGGACCTAATGTGTAAAATTTCCATAATCAAAAGTTTTTATAATATTATTATAAATATTTGACAGTATCATTAACATACTATTAATATATATATGTTGATTTTTAATAACACCATTAACATTCTATTATAAATATATTTATATTAAATAGTAATTATTAATTTTAATAGTAAGTATCAAATAATATTAAATTAATATTATTATATTCAATATTTATATAGTAACACATATGGCTATAACTTGCTGAAATAATTTTAATTGGCATATTTAAATTTGAGAAAAAAAAATAAATGTGCTAGAGATAGAAGAGGAGAATAATATGGAATTGTCAAATGTCAAATGATAACTAGTTATTGAATTTGTTCGTTTGCAATGATGGAAGAGTAGATGCATGCATGGACACGTTATCATAAATATTTTAGATACGCTTTACAAATTAGGAAAATATTTTTTTTTTTCTGTTAATAGCTATCAACTCTCAATTTTACACTCTCATCATTCAATTATAGCATTAGCACTTGCTGAATTTAACATGCTACGTGGAACTGTTACGGTGATCCTGCTAACTGATTAGTAGGCAAATGCTGCCCCTGAAAGAATTTTCTTTTTTTAGACTTCATTTACATTTCCTCCAAATATTCAAATTTTTCAAACTTCATACAAACAATCAATATTTATAAATAAAAAAAAAGAGAGAAATCTCGGGAAACGTGTAGTGCCATGTAGTTTGCCACACGGAAGGCGTGCGGTGCCACGTCAGGTCTGTGTGGCACTACATAGCTTTCTTGCGGCACGCCGCAAAAGCCTGACGCTGTGCCGCACAGGCTTGGTGCAACACTGTGCCAGGCTTTACGTTTTTCTGTCTCCAGTGGGTTCCACACACAGAAAATGACTCTTTTACCCCTTTTAGTCTAGTTTTTTAGCCATTTTTTGACCCTACCTCCATAGTCTTTTCACATTTTCATTACCTAAATTACCTTTATTCATTTTTTCTATAAATGCCCCTCTTCACTTCTTATTCCAACACATCTTTTGAATTAGTATTGATGGTTATCTACTAATTCATCTCTTCTTCTCCCTCCAATCACTCTCTAATTATTAATTAATCTTTTTAATTAATTAATTATCTTACCCTAACCAAGTTAATTAATATTTTTAATTAACTAAAACTTTTTTTTAAATTAAAATTAATTAATTAATTAATCTTTTTAATTAATTAATTAATCAATTTTTTCTAAAATCAAATTAATCATTTTTCTTAATCCACCTTTCATCCAAATTATTTAATTAATCATTTTAATTAATTAATCATTTTTTTACAAAATCAAATTAATCATTTTTCTTAATCCACTTTTCATTCAAATTAATTAATTAATCTTTTTAATTAATTAATCCTTCTATCATTTTTCATCATATTAATTAGTTAATTAATCTTTTTAATTAATTAATTAATCTTTCAATCAATACAGTCACCCGGTCTTGATAAAATAAAATTTCGGTCCGATAAAACTCTCCACCTACTAAAAGTCAAGGTATCAGTCTTTTCCTCTCAAACTCAAATCAAATTAATCAATTTGATCAACTCCTAAACCCTTCCACTTAATTCTGGAATGAACTACGTGAGTTTTGATCTCCATTCAATGGGGTACATAAACATGTTTGGAATCTAAATCCAAACCTCAAATCGAAATCTCTATCAATCTCTTTTTCCTTTTTTAATTTGTAGATATTTTATTTTAATTTTCACCTTGCACTCATGTCATATTCATGCATTTTATTTGTAATTATTAATGTCATTCATGAAATCAATTTTCAAGTCAAATTAAACTTAAAAACTAAATTTAGATTATTTAAAATCAAAAACCTAATCCTCGAACTCAACCTGATTCGAAATTAGTGATTTTTATCATTGGGTAAATTAATTATAAAATTAATAAATTGGAGTCAACTGAGTTTTTTCTTAATTTTTCCCATTTAAAATAAATTAGGGTGGCGACTTCCAAAATCATTTTTAAAATCAACCGATCCGAACTTGAGAGTTCTATAGTGAGTTTAAACCCGAATGAGCATTCCGGTTTCCTCTAGCGGACCGGGCCGGTGCTCGAGCGAGGTCTCACAATAGCATAAAATTTAAATATTTTTTACTAAAATATTTTTATGAAACTTTTAATAATACACAATAATTTAAATTAATGGAATGCAACAATACTCAAATATAAGTAGTATTCAAAAAATAATGCATTAAAATTTAAAATAATTATTTTATAGTAATTTATAATCTCAAATAAAGTAAAATTTTTATTCTAAATTGTGATATTTATCTTAATAAATGAAGGGTATTTTTTACTATTATTTTTTAACTAACAATTCAAAAAAGAAACTAAACTATAATTTCAGACTGATAAAAAATAAAATATTACTATCTTTTTCTGATAGGAAAGTAATACCGTTTAAAATTCTAAAAGTTTCCTCATAATAATAAAACTAATAAAGGGAAATTATTAATTATTTATTTCTCAAAATAATAAAATTTTGATTTAATTAATAAATTTATTTTTTTTTTTGAAAAAAAATAAATAGTATTTCACATTTTTAACAAAATAATTTTTCCATCCAAACTAACAAAATTTTTGTATTAATGAATTAAAAAAATAACAAAATATCATTGCATACACATTATGTGATTATAAAGCATGATAAAATACAGTCTTTGTCCTTTTGTTTCTTTATTTTTTGAATAAAATCTTAAATTAAATATTAATTCATTTGAATTTTTCTACCTAATTTTTTGTAAAAAATATACACTAAATTTAAATAATAAAAATATATTTTTACCACAAATAAAAAATATTTTTACACTATATATATATATATATATATAACCTTTTATTTTGATTATTAATTTGAAATGTACATACAAATATTTGCATTTAAAACATAATTCCTTACTAAGGTGTTATTTGATAAAACTAAAAATTAAATACTAAAAATTTAAGTGCTGAATTTTAAGTGTTCAATAAAATAAGTGATATAATTTTTAAATATTTAAAATATTTAAAAAATTAATCACTGTTGTCACGCCCCAAACCCGATGGCACGTGACCGGCACTAGGACACGAGAATTGCACGTGGCTACCAGTGCCCGTAGTAAGCCTAACTCAAAACACATAACAGAAAGCTCAAAACTGAATAGGGCTATGGGCCCAAACAGATTAAGCAGATCTAAAAAAATCACAATATAAAAATAAAAATCTCATTGGGCCAACAATTTATTTATTTCATTTATCTCAAGAATGTAGTAAATTATAAAAGTTCTGCTTAACAACATATTTTAACTCTTTAAGATACATAACTGAGTATTAAACAGAATACAAGTACAAGATATAACATTGCGGAGTTTTAAAGCTATAATTACAAATATACATATGTTACATACACTTCTTAATATCTAATAATACAAACTACTGTTGAAAGGAAATTGGCAATTTACTCGATTACAATTTCTTCACAAGCTCATTCCTTAACCTGAAACCAACAAGATGAACAGGAATGAGCGTTCGACTCAGTGAATGATACCAGCTAATGTATTAAACTAGTATCCTATAGATAGACTTTAATGCACATATTATGCACTATGTCACATAGACAGACAATTCATATTATCAAACAAGGACGAGATACGGTCCACAGTACCACTCTAATCTCAATATAGGGAGCCGATCCCCCTATCCTGGCTCTCTGAATTTGATAATCTGTCTCTTATATCCAAGGGGTCCGGCTGTCACTGGTCTGTACCACGCAGCCCTGACCCGACTGACAGCAGCCCTGGCGATGAGCAGGCCCGGCCGGCATTCATCAGGCATAGCTCATCTTCTGAATCTCATCATAATCCAAATCATAACCATAACAAATCCACAATCCTAGGTGGTACTGTATCCTCCCGACCTCCGTCCATTATTCACAACCACAATATGGCACAGAATACAGAATATTAATTCATCATTCACAGTCAAATATTGCATGCTTATATATACAGTAGTAGTGCATAATATACGTATATATACACACAGCAATGCATATGAAATGGAAACAGGATAATACACTAGTGAGTTTCACTCATCTAACTGACGACGCTTTCAACTGGCATCCCTCGGAAGTGCGACCTTGACTATAGAAGTCAGATACATTGACTCTGAATAACAAACGATATGATTAGAAGAGGAACGACTCACTTAACTAGAATAAATTTTGGTCACGAATTACGATAAATAATGCTCACCGAAAAACGTGAACGTTAACCAATCATCACAAACTCACTACCAACGGACTCGTCTCAACACGCAGAATCCAAAAATACAATTTGTTTCTTTTAGTTCGTCGGAACCTGTGTCGGCAGTCCGGTCGATCACCGGAGTTTGGTCAAAATCAAAATCATCCAAAATTAGTAATTTATATACCAAATTAAAGCTTAGAGAAAGAGGAGTCCGATGATAACAAAATCACCTTGAATGGATGTCAGAACTGGCCGAAATTTAGCTCGGAAGTTTATGCCGGCGGACGTTGCGACGGCGCGTGCGGCAGCTGGAGAAGGCTGACGGCGGCGATTTTCGGTGGACGGCTTGGTTGGCACCTCAGGAACCTCCCTGGCCGGCGCGTGTCGACTTCCGGTGACCGGACGGCGGTCCGATAGCAAAAAGTTCCTCCTTCTTCTTCTTTCTCTCTCTCTCTCTCTCTCTCTCTCTCCCTTGGCTGCCTCTCCCTGCAGGCAGCCTCCTGCACTCCTTTTCTATATATATATATATATATACTAATGATAATAACAAGAATACTTATAATAATAATAATAATAATAATCATAATAATAATAATGATAATAATATCACTAATAATAATAATACTAATAATAATAGTAATAATATTAATAACAATTCTAATGATAATAATAATAATACTAATAATAATAATATTAATAACAATAGTAATAATAATAATAATAATAATAATAATAATAATAATAACAATAATTCATAATTTACATATTAATAATAATAAGTTACTACATAAACTTATATATATATAACAATAATACTATGGACGGTAATAATAATTCAATTAATACAATTTATTCATAATAATAGTAATTATAACAAAAATCTAAACTTCCGATTAAAATTCTATAATTAAACTAGTAATATTAATTAATACCTTTATTAATACTCAAAAATACAATTTTTCCAAAAACCCACATAAACCTTTTCATAATAATATACATATATGATACTTAAATAAAATTACCATTTACAATACATATTCAAATAGTATGAATATTTATAATTTAGTAAAACATAATTCCAATTCTTACTTTAATAAGGAAAATAATAAAATATACTTTTTAATAAAATATAATTTATAATATTTACTTAATTAAATAATTAAAATAATATAATATTATCATTCCGTACAAAATAGGATTTTTGAAAAATAATTAAAAATTCAGGGTATTTCAACTGTTGTATTCAGTGAAAATTTTAAATTAAAAATTTTGACTTGTTATTTTAAATAGGTTTTGACTTTAGACTTTTAAGATGTAGTATCAAGCAAATATAAATTAATTAGGTGCTAAAAATTTTAATTTTAAATACTAAATAATATTATCAAATACTACCTAAATGAAGTAATTATCAATACATACAAAATTGACATATTCTCAAATTATTTCTTTCTTTTTTTTTTTTTTGCAAATTGATAAATTTTACTCTTTTCTACTTATTTTATTTGAATTTTTTTTTAAATGTTTTAAAAAATATATCTCATTTTTATTTTTAACATTTTTTCCTCTTTATACTAATTTTATTATTAGATATTTCAAAAATTATATTTAATAAATATTATAAATAAAAAATAATATATTATTTAATATATTTTTAAATTTTATAAAAAAATATATTTCAAATAAAATAGAATGGATAAAATAATAAAACTCATGCATTTATTGAAGTCTTTCATTTAAAAATCATTCAAACGTGCGGAATGTGACCTATATTTTTTGTCGCTTGTTACTTAAAATGTTCCCATAGCTACCGATTTGATTGAATACACACGTGTAAAAGTCAATAGAAATGTAGAATTCACTGCAAGAATGACCGACAAACTGGCCGAAATATTTTGATCGGCATACTGATTGAAACTGAAATAAAAAAATAAACAGAATATCGACTCATATTCTATACAAATTAAAATTATAGGGATAAAATCAACCGATAACTTTTGACATAAATAGTTGACGTATTAATTTACCAATTATTTTTGATATTTATTATTGATCAAATATATACTAAAAATGTGAAATTTTAGTGAGCATTAAAATTTATTGATTGAATTAGGTATCAAATGTCACAGATCAAAAGTAAAATGGTCGATAATTACATAAAAATAAAAAACAAAAATTTCATGCTTTGCCAATTGATTTCTGACCGAATATAAACTAAAAGTCAAGCACAAAACTTAGTTGCTGACCGAATTAGATATTAAATACCACGTGTCAAAAATAAAATAGTGGGTAAATATCAATAATAGTATTAAAAAAAACTAAAATTTAATACTTTGTTGACAGATTACTGACCAAATATAAACTAAAAGTCATGCGTGAAATTTTAGCTAGCATTAAAATTTACCTACTGAATTAACTACTGACTGTCACATGTCAAAAATAAACGGTTGGTAAATAATGGGTAATAGTATTAAAAAAGTACAAAAAATTTAATGATTTGTCAACCGATTGCCAACCATTTATTTTTGACATATGATAGTTGGTAGCTAATTTGATTGGTAAATTTTTAATTCATTATTAATTTGATTGATAAACGGTAAAAAATTCAGTCAATAAATGACTTTATATATAATCAAGATGTTGTTTATTCTCTCCTTCTCTTTTCTTTCTTTCTTTTTCCTCTCCTCTTGTCTACTGTTCTAGTCCAGCCTACCGTTCTCACCTTGTCGCCTCGCCTTCCTCTCCTCCCGCTGGTCATTCCACTCTGATCTTATTCAGGTAAGTATTTTGAACTTGTTTTTACACTTTTTTTTTTATGTATAATTTTTGTTTAGTTTTGTTTTGCAGTTTAAGTGTTATTTACTTAGGTAATATGGGTTTGTTGATTTTTTGATTATTTAAATGTGGATTTGTTGAACATAATTCTATAATTATTATGTGATATTTATGTGGTTTTATATGGTTTATGTAAAAATTATGTGTTTAAATTTTATTTTATTTTATTTAGTTTTGTGTTTTTATGTGAATTAAATTGTGTAGTGTAAATTTATGTATTTTTATTAAACTTCTGTACTATTTTTTTAAATTGATGTGTAATTAAATTTTTATATTTTTATTAGATTTCTATTTTTTATTAAAATTTTATGTTTTTTTATGGGGTTTTTGTGAAATTTATTGAATTAAATCATGTAATTCAATAAATTTGTATGTGTTTATTTTTTTTTAAATTTAGTATACGAATTTGTTATTTTTTTGTGATTTATATGTTAAATATTATTATTTTGTGTATTTAATTTTGTTATGTTTTTAAATATCTTTGGTAATATAATTTTTTTGTGATTTATATTTTTTTATTATTTTAAGACATTTTCCGATCTTTTTGCCATTTATATTTAATTATTTTTATTATTTTAAAATATTTTTCGACCACTTTGTTGATCGATTAAATTTAATTTTTATTATTTTAAAGAAATTTTTTACTGTTTTCCGGACTGATTAAATTTTTTGACCTTTTTACCGGCGGATTATATTTATTTTTAATTATATTTTATTTATTTACTGACTAATTACTAACTACTTTCACATTTTTATTTATTTTTTAAAAACATTGACCGACTAATTTAAATACATACCGATGATTATTTGATCAATAAACTTACCGACCAATATGATGTTCAATCAATGATGTTTACCGACCTGTATGATAGCGAGGTTTTTTTTTTTTCAGTCGGTAATCGGTTGGTACATTCATCATTGGCCATTTAATTACATTTACCGACTGAATTATCTTGTAATGATTTTAATTTTGCTAATTCATTTTGCTTTATATATGAGCTCGGCTCTCTAATTCTTGATTTTGATTTATTTTTTTAAATAAAATAAAATTAATAATTATATTAAACATTACAATTCAATATAATTAAAAAACGAACTTAAAAATTAGAATTTTCAATCTCCTCATATTTCAGTTTTAGTCTTACCACTAAATTAAAATTTTATTAATAAATTGTTGATTTTAATTAAACACTAATAAAATCAGTCTATAAATTAAGCAAAATAATAGAATTAATTAAGAAAAGGAAAAGAGAAATTAAAGGTTGATCAGCAAAATTTCTACATCATGCACCCAATTCATCAAACAGCGTGATGATGTCTGCAAATTTATGATTATAAACTTATAATTCAACAAAAATAAAGATGATGGGAATTTAAAAACAGAAAAAGAAAAAAAAAACCCTGAAAATTGAGGTGGCCACTGGCCATTATGTAACTATCAGCGGGGCAGGCATTTAAGAATGAGAACACCGCGAGACGGGGTGAATTTTTATATTTTTATTTTTGTCTTATAAATTGTGAAAATAAAGGCGAAATTGGGTAAATTAAATTTGAAGTGAATGTGAAAAAAGACGGAGATATCTCATTTACATTTTTATAATTTTATTATTATTAAAATTTTACAATTTAAATTTTATATATTATTAATTAATATTTAAAAATAATAATATAATTAAATATTTAATGATATAATTTAAAATATATATATATATATGAAATTATAAAAAATATATATAAATTAATTTTATGTAATTGAGGAGAGAATGAGGGAGATTCAATTCTATCTCCACTTCTTTATTATAAGCGAGCATGAATTCTCAATCAAATTTAAGTGAAATTGAATATTCTATTAAGACGGATCAAATTTTGATACCCCTATAAATATTTAGGTTCAAGAAAGTTGGCTCAATTAGAAAACGTTGACTTAACTAGATGCCCTTCAAACACTTCTTTTTTCTTTCACAAAATTTTTGTCAACGCCATATATTTGTTAATTAAATTATTAAACACTTATAATTGCAATCGAATTAATGTTCTCCACATTTCTTTTTTCTGTTTTTTTTAGTCGGCGGCGTAGGTAGATAAGGAAACGTAGAGTTGGTCAAGAAAAAAAAAAATCTCTGTAGCAGCATTGGATTTGTATTAGGATACGTATTAGTAATGGCATGATTTATATACATGTCTTTTCTTTGTTTTTATTCACTTTTTTCTTCAAAAACAAAAGTTTGATATCAGTCTATTTTATGGTGATGTGATTTAAATGGAATAATTTTTTTTTTTCCTTTTCTTCTATCGACTGTATTAAAAGCAGTATTTTTATTTATAAAAGAACAAGTGTAGTTTAGTAAGTTCAAGATTTTGGATATCAATGTTAAAATAAATATAATCAAATTGAATATAAACATACAATTCAGTAATCTATTAGCCATTAATAATAAATTATATCATAATTGCATACCGAGACATATAATATCAATAAATTGATAAGTGCATATTGATGAATGATGAAAGTGACTCTCAAGAGAGGTTTGGATCCTCCTGTAACCCAAGTCCATTGTAAAGATTTCAGAGACTATGATAAACGGAAACAGGGCCCATTGGCTGGACTCTCGAACGATCCAAGTCCAAAGGCCTTCGGACTAGATGCTACTCTCCTCCTTCGTCCGCCGGATGACTTGCTGAGCAAGTAAGGGCCGAAATTCTCTGATGACATATCCAGTCATCCAGCAGGAGGATCATTTCTTAGACAATCTGCACCATGCCCTGACACCCTCATTACCATACATCCCTAAGGATGGGACATGAGACATGCGCATGCTACCAACTTTCACCAACCAGCATGGTCGAATGACAGACAAGTCTACCAAAGACGTGTCTAATTGCCTGACAGGAGGATAAGTCCTTAAGTAATTCGCACCTTATCCTGACACCTTCCTCGCTGAGCACCTCCGAAGAAAGGACCAAAGACGTGCGCCTGCCATCATTGCACCAACTCTTATCAACTAGTATGGTCGAATGACAGAGAACATCCCTTCTCAGGCAGAGGTGTTAGACTTACCTTACTCGAAACCATACAAAAGAAGAGGAAAAGCTTAAGTTCAGATAGTTGAAACTCTACACTCTCTCACCTTCTTTCTCTTACTAAAAGAATGCTCTGAATTTGGCACTAACTTAATTGTTGGAGGGTCTTGGCCAAGCAAAAGATCTGGTTCCTCTGTGATCCTTTTTCTATTCTTTGCAGGTATCACACTCCAAGCCTAATAGAGAAGATCCGGCTTATCCCCTTTCATCTTGATCTCGTCCAATCAGATTTAATAAGATTTTAATATGAATTATATATTACCAAGATATATTTAGCTCATAGAGAAGAGGTATGCAGGAAAAAGAACTTCCATGTAATTTTAATGGTTTTGATATGCGATCTTTATGCTCGTATGGCATAATCAATCCAAATAGATGTATAACACTTATTTAAATTTATTAATTTTTTAATATTAAAAAAGATAATTCAAATTGATTAATTATATTATTCAAATCGTGCATGTATTTATTATCAAACTATATTTAGATGTGTGCTAATTAAATTTGTTGCTCAAATTAAAAATAAAATTAATGTTCTAAATTTAATACTTTTTCCGTCCCATTTTATTGGGGATATTTTTCTTTTTTGGATGTTTCAAAAAATTGATATCCCACTTGTATTTTTAACACTTAGATATTAATTTAATTTTTTTTCATAAAATTTATAAAAAAAATACAAAAATTATATTTAATAAAAAATATAAAAAAAACATATTATTTAATATATTATTGAATTTTAAGGAAATTACACATTGCACTCTTTTTTAAGTTATGTTTACTTTTTAACCCTCAATTTTGACTTTTTATTTTTTTGCTTTTTACTTTTTTCTTTTTTACGCTTTTTTTAGTTTTGTTTTAATATTGTTACCTTTTTTTTCCTATTTGTACCATGTTTTTGTTTCTTTTATCTATTCACTTAATTCTTTTTTTTTAATTTTTTCTTTTTCTATATATCTCATTCATGAAATGCTATTATTAATTAGTTTAGTAATTCAAAACTTTTTATATTTATACTATTAAGTAATAATATAATAATCACATATTTGCATGATAAAATAAGAAATTATTTTTTAATTTAAAGCAATATTTAATATACTAATATACTAAATAATTATAAATTTTGTGTAGAAAATTTTTGCTCCAAGCTATAGTTTCTTGTACTAAATAAAGAATAAGGTTGAGAGTGTTAAATTTTCAAAAAAGATGAAATAATTTATTTTTAGTATATACTTATGATATATCTAAAATATACTCGTGATATACTTAAAATAAACCTAAAATATACTATTTACTGTGAAAACTGAAAATCATTTGTTAATTTTTTTTAGTCTCTTAAAAATTTAATTTAAGTTTTAAATTCTTTAAAAATATTCATATATTCTAATTAATATTATCGTTCATACTTGATGATGAATCACATTTATAAAAAAAAAAAAGTGTTGATAATATTTCTTTAAAGAAAAAAGTTGAGCGTGTTAAGTATCTAAGTAATACGTAAATATTTATATACTTAAAATATACTCGTTATATACTTGATATACCTAAAATATACTTGTTATATACTTAAAGTATATTGTTTATTGTGAAAATCATTTGTTATTTTTTTAAGAATATAATTTTTTTATATAATATATAGTTGATGTATTCTTATTATATACTTATATTTTTTTAATACTCAATATCAAAAAATATTTTAAGATTATATTAAATAAATACAAGTTAATCATATTTAGTAAAATATATACTTATAATATACCTATAATATACTCTAGATATACTGTTTCTTGAGTTTGCTGAAAAATATCTCTGTTTCATTGGTTTTTATAAGTTTCAGATCTAAAACTCAATTTTTATATCTTAAAACTTTCAAATTCTTAAAAAAAAACCATATAATCTCCTCACTTTTGAAGATTTTTAATGCAAAAATAATTAAAAAATCACAAAATTTTAATGATACATATCTATAAAATTCAAATTACCTCTCAAACTATTGAGGAAGTGAATATTTTATCAATTAAGCTAATTGAATTTTCAAAAAACTGCAGATCTAAATTAATTTTATTTAAAACTAATAGTATCTTATAAAAATTAATTTTGATGATGATTCTCACTATAAACAAATTTGAAAATCAAAATATTTAAGATTTTCCTAATCACCTGTGGTAATCATCAACATTAATATCATAGTCTAATGGTCTGCAAAACAAACAAATAAATGTAAAGATTTGATAATAAAGTAAAAAATAATAATAAAAATAACTACAAAAATAGCAAAAAAAAAAAAATTCTATAAGACAAATCAAAGCAAAAAACGTAGATAAAATTAAAAAAAGATATATTTTTTATTTAATTTTTTTGTCCATTGTATTTTTAAAGTAAATTTAATATGATTTTAATTTAAAAAAAACTGATAGAATTTACTCAAAGGGACAACAAAAAGATGCACAAATGTTTCTTTTGGTTGTTAATTTAATACACAAGAGGACAAATTCAATGTGGACATCATGTAAAAATAATTAAATAATAATAATAATAACAATGGCTTTATTATATGTCATTTTTTCATGAATTTTAGTTTTCTAATAAGTGATTTTTTGTTAAAAAGTTAAAAAGCGTAAAAAAGTTAAAAAAAAGACATTTAGCCGTTTTTATAATAATTTAAAAATAAACATATACTTATAAATTAATTTATTTTTTTAGATATTTTTATAAAAATCTCTTAAATTTTATAAAAAAATACGTCCAAAATAAAATGGAACAAAATGGAACGGAAAGAAAAATAAATATTGGATCTCTAAGGCCCAATATCAAATATTTGTTGCCTAGTCCACTAGAAAAGTAGACAGAGATAAGAAATTAAAAAAATTTCTGGCAGCGGGAAGCGACAGCGGTGATGGATTTTCAGAGTTCCGACATCAGTCCTTGGAAGGAGGCTCTCTCTTCTTATTCAGCACAGATAAAATCTCTTAACAAACCGAACCTCCTTTCTCTCGACGAATTCTACCGAATCCAACTTCCTTCTCTCCTCCACGAACGAAACCCTAACCCATACATCACCACTCCTGAGCTCTCCAAGCTCATGCAATGGAAGCTTTCCCGGGGCAAATGGAGGTAACCAGAATCAATTCTACTCTCAATTTTGTTTACAGCTCTTCTGTAACGTGTAGTTAATTGGTGATTTTCTTCATATTTTAGGCCACGCTTGCTAGATTTTGTGTCGTCCTTGGATGAGGAGTTAGTGAAGTCTGCTTCTCAAAAGGCCTTTGAATCGCTTCCTGATATTTCGAAAGCTGTCTCTCAGCTTACGGTTTTGAAAGGCGTCGGTCCGGCAACTGCTTCTGCCGTTTTGGCTGCTTACGCGCCTGATATAGCGCCTTTCATGTCTGATGAGGTACCTTTTGGGGTTACATCGTACATTTTGATTAAATTTGTTTTGTCGCTATCTGGTTAATTATTTGTTTTAATTCAATGATGGTGAAGGCTATGGCGGCTGCTCTGGGTAGCTCTAAAGAATATACCTTGAAGCAATATCTATCATTCGTGGATAAACTACAGAGCAAATCTAAGGTCATTATCATTTTTTCCCCATTATTTCAAATTTGCATTGAGCAAGGAATTAAGACTGCCATTATACATTGAGAATCTTGTTTTTGGTTGGTGTATTAGATTGCCATGCGTGTGATTCCATTTTGTTGGGTATGTAACAACCATGTAATCCAAAGGGCGATGGTGGTTTATACTACTGCATCTAAGATTTTTGACGGAGATCTCAAATAATTCACTTAGTTTTAGTATAATCCACAATCTTAGTTTCAATGCAGCCTTATTTTATGTTGTGCTAATCTTGTGAAAATTTTTAATTGGGAAAATATTTACATGGTCCCTTAAAAATGTTGCTTTCTTAGCTATGTTGTAGCCAATGATATCATTCATACTTTAAGAGTGATATAATTTTGGTCGCCCATGTGATGTGAAATTGTTTTTTGTTGTGTAATCTTTGAGATGGTCCTTGGAAAATGCTGCTTTTTATAATTGTGGGGGATGAATGAAGTGGGGACCGATGCTTATGCTTGTTGATTAACTCATTTTCAATTTAAGTTGATGGAATATCTTGGATCATGCAATGTTTTTTTCTTAATAACATGAAATCATAGTTATTGAATGTATTTTAAACTAAATTACGGTCTTAAGATGCCTACTTTGATATTTATTGTTCAAAAGATCATAAATAATCAATTGTTAATGACAAGACTCACCTTATCAATTTTTATTAACTGGTACAATCTCTGTGGCAATTTATTTCATAGGACTCTTTATTTATTGAATCTATCAGTGTGCTTGTGCTTAGTTAGATATGAATGTTTTTAATATTTAAAAAAATTCCATTGGTTTTTTCCTATCTTTTTTTACAGTACAATAGATACTGTGATGCACTGGTAAAGTCAACTGCAGTCTACTTGGGCTGAATAACTGGTGATTTTGTAAATTAATAAATTGAGTCAAAGGGTTATATTCCGATGGCATAAGTCAATCTAAGTTCTTCCAGGTGATAACTGGTTTGCTCTAGTTCAGATAGGTAGAGAAGAGGATAATATTGATGAGCTGGGGTTACTATCACCCTTAACCAAGTGATTGAACCAGGTTGTTAATGAGGCACTAGTATGATAAAGTACATGTAAAAGAAAAATGAAATTTGAAAGTCAGCTTTTTTGTCATTTCTTTAATTGACAATATAGCTATGTGCCACTTGGATGCTGTTTCTGGGGAATTATCAGCCATCCAGTATATAAGAGACATCTCAATGACAATGTTAATGGTGTTTTAAATGGGGTTTATTGAAGTTCCCTCATGCCTGGCTAAGCCAGAGGCCCATAGGCAGGTCTCATGAGAGGGAACTGATGATAATCTAAGCATGTTCTGTTAAGTAGATATTCCTAATGTATGTTGTGGAATTGAGTCACTTTTCTGGAGAGAGCAATATTATGGAAAACAATTTACATGCCTAACTCCATATTACTTGGAATGTGGTAGCTATAATTGTTCAATTTGTTTTGTTTTGGGTCTTGTGGTGATTGATTAAATGCTTAATACAACAACTTTCTACCTTGCATATCAGGGATAGTATGTGAATTAATTAAAGCTTGATATCTTGAAATGCATAATGTGCATTTTGTCAAAATCTTTCTGAAACACCAACATCTTTTTAGGCTGCTTTGCCTCTAAATCTTAAAGATGATGAATGACCCATAGCCTGACCTCTGGACTTGCCAGTTTGCCATAAGGAACAATCACGACGTTTAAGATTTATTTAGAGGACTGATAATCCTATACAAGACTTGCGAGTTTAAGATTCATTTTCAATGCCTTTTGCATGAGTGTTTGTTGCTTGTCAAATAAACAGTACAAATAATTCAAAAGTCCCCTTCAAATTATGCTGGCATCTATCGGTTTAATTTTTGTACAGGAATTAAGTTCAAATGGGGACTCCTTCACCCCATCAGATGTAGAAAGGGCCTTGTGGAGTTCTGCTGTGCGCGCCAAGTTGCTAGCATCACAACCTGATGCAGACTCAAAGACTAATACGGGTAGAGACACCAAGAGAAAGAGAAAACGTTGATGTGTTGCTATCTGGTGTAACAACTTGTAATTTTTTTTTTTGTGAATTATACTCGAGTTTTTGTCTGTAAATTATAGATGCGTGTGAGACACTTTTCAACTCTTGAATGGCAACTGCTCTTATCAATTTATTTACCCATATATTTGGCTTTCAATCTTGCAGTGTATTAATGAATTAATTCATGCCTCCAGATGCTATTGCCTATTGTAAACTCTGCCAATCTGGTATGCTAATATTCTATTTTCTGAGTAAATGATAAATGTACAAATGCGTTGGTACTACGTCTGGCCTGTGCACTTTGAATGAAGTGACAATATGGCGTATGACAATATTGCATTTAACTGGTTCATCAATGTTTTGATACGGTCAATTCTCACAAAAATTTGGTTTAAGAACATTAATGTTAGCTTAGATGCTTCCAAATCCTGTTAGCTATTTTCTTGCACATTTAAGTCTCTGTGTATGAAATCTATGCTAAATGCCAAGTCAGGCAGGAAGCAGTTCATTTCCTTTTTTTTTTTTTCCTTATCTCCCCAGTCTTATCTTTTGCTGCTTTATTCCCTGATCCCAGTCTCTATTCTATGCCTGGGTCCTCCCTCATTAAGGAAAGGTTCCATTAAGCCTAGAGAATGCATTGCTGTATATCCTAACCTTAGATGAGTCTCCAGAGTGGTGCAGGTAATGCTATCTTTTTAATTTTAAATTTGCTATAATGTAATGGTCCCTAAAACCCCAACATTTATTTTGATAGCATCAGATAGCTGGGCCTAATGATACTCTTGAAAGTCATTAGCGGTGCGTTTAATATCGATATTTGAATTGGGATTTTATGATGGAAGAGAATAAGTTGAAGTTGGTAGTTATTTTAATTTTCCCCGGCGCGCCACGTGTTTTTTGGTTACACGAATCGTCATTAAATGCGCATTTTTGACTTCTAAAATTAGTTTAATTGTCGATCTGTGAGTTTCTTTAATACAATTTGCTTGGGTTTAATAACACACCAGCTACTTTAATGTAATTTCAAAGATAATATAAAATGAGTTGAACTGCCAAGCTGCTCAAGTGTTCATTAACAGTCCACCACTTCCCGAAATTAATTTACTATTTTATTCATTTAATTGTTTATGTTACCCATAGCTCAAGCCATATTCAAAAAACAAGCTTGAACCTCGCTCAACATCCTGTGTCTATTTGGGCTTTTCCACCATTCACCACTCTCATCAGTGCTTTGATCCCAAAGAATCAAAAATCTATTTGTCTCGTGATGTGCAATTTTTTGAAACAAATTTTCCTTTCAAAACAATATTTTCAAATATCAAAAACAATTTCAAAAATCTACAATGGGAAAACCCACTATCTACAGCCATTCCCACATCCAAAATCACCTCCTCAAACACAGAGTTACCTTCACCAATTCCTATTCCCTCACAATCGACAACTCTTCAGTCCACAACATCCGGAAGTTCACCACAACCAACTGCACCAGGTATGTCTTCATTACCTCCCTCCTCCAATCTCAGCAATCATCTAAATCACCCTCCACCTCCCTTGCCAAACCTACCTATTTTACAAGACCAAACTCAATCCAATCCACCACCACCTCACACCACCACGACCTCATTCGATCAATCCACAACACAACCCACCCGTGTAGTTACCCGATCCCAAAATAACATTCATAAACCCAAACAAATTTTTGACTACATGGCCACTACAGTCACTGACTTCACACCCACCACCTTCAAACAAGCCCACAAACACCATGAGTGGAGAGCAGCCATGCAAGCTGAGTTTGATGCCCTACAAAAAAACCAAACATGGGAATTGGTACCATATGATCCTAACAAAAATTTGATCTCTTGTAAGTGGCTTTTCAGGACAAAAAGGAAAACAAATGGATCTGTTGATCGCTACAAAGCTCGTCTAGTAGCCAAAGGCTTCACTCAACGTCCTGGTGTTGATTTTCACTCGACGTTCAGTCCAGTTGTCAAACCAACCACCATTCGTGTTATGCTCTCCATTGCTGTTTAGAACAATTGGCCACTCCGGCAACTTGATGTCAACAATGCCTTTCTTCAAGGACATCTTCAAGAAGAGGTATACATGTCTCAGCCCCCTGGTTTTGAAGATACTACTCATCCCACTTATATTTGCTAATTAAAAAAAGCTATATATGGGCTCAAGCAAGCCAATCGTGCCTGGTACACTGAACTCAAGCAACACTTGCTTTCGATGGGCTTTCTCAAATCTGAATCTGACCACTCTCTATTTATTTGACACTTATCTACAACAACTATATATATACTGGTTTACATGGATGACATTATCATTACTGGTAGCTCTACGTCTGTGGTCAATAAGGTTATATCTTTTCTTGCAAACCGCTTTTCTCTCAAAGATCTGGGAGATCTTAATCACTTTTTGGGCGTTGAGGTCGTCAGGTGTTCTAATGGTTTAATTTTGTCTCAATCTCACTATGTTGCTGACATCTTAAAAGATGAGAATATGTATGGCTGTAATCCCGCCCAAACACCAATGAGTTCTTTTGAAATATTTCGAGTTCAAGATGGTCATCCTCCTACTAATGCTACCAGGTATCATCGTGTTCTCGGCAAACTCCAATACCTCTCCTTCACTAGGCCTGACATCTGCTACTCTGTCAATAAGTTATCTCAGTTTATGCAAACTCCTTCTGAACTTCACTGGAAAGCTCTAAAATGGATCCTCAGGTATCTAAAAGGCACGGAATGCTATGGTTTGCGTTTGCTTTGCAACACCGACCCTCACCTTACCATGTACTCTGATGCTGACTGGGCTGGCGATGTGAATGATCGCATGTCCACCTCTGGTTATCTGCTATTCCTTGGTCTTAATCCTGTTAGCTGGTCTTCCAAAAAGCAAACCACCATTGCTGGCTCTTCCACTGAGGTCGAATACCGAGCTGTAGCAAGTGCTCTTACAGAAATCACATGGACGAAAAATCTTCTACTTGAGCTTCGCCTTCCACTTCGTTAGGTGCCAACCATTTACTGTGACAATGTTGGTGTGACATATCTTTGTGAAAATCCAGTCTTCCATAGTCGGATGAAGCATGTGGCTGTGGACTTTCACTATGTTCGCAATCAAGTTCAACAACGACTCCTGCGTGTTGCTCATGTTCATACGGTTGACCAACTTGCAGACACCCTGACCAAAGCTTTACCCAAACCAGCTTTTCTTCATAATTTCTTCAAGTTAGGTCTCGTTACACAGTGACCAACTTGAGGGGGGTATATTGGCACACGCGTTGATATGCTGGCCACTCCTCATGAGCTGTCCATTGTTTGAATGGTTCTTCATTCATTTGTTAATTTAGTTCCTCTTATCTTGGGCTGTTTATATTTTGTATATTTCTCCTTATCTTAAGGAGCTTTTTTAGGAAAATCTGTTTTCTACAATTGTATATAACCTGTAACTGAGTTTCATAATTGATATGTGAAAATTTTATATTTACTACTTGCTTCTTTAGTTGTCAATGGGTAGGGCTTTCACTTTAGGCCTAATTTTATTTTACGCCCAAACAGAAGTGTTTTTGGGTCTTCGATTTGTAATGGACAAGAAATAAGAAATATGCATCAAGGTGGATTGAGGTGGAGTGGGTTGAACTAACGTTGCACCTGACAGGCAACTTTTACATTGCTTTTGCTCTGGCAGTTTAGACTTTAGACCAGGCAGATGTTCCTTGAAGCTGAATAAGGGTTAGCCCAGGTCAGTTAAAAAACTAAAATAGAGGGCTTAAGGTTATGGGCCTAAGGACTTATCTTCTAAGATTTAATGACATGGGCTTAATTTAAAAGGATCCAACCGTTACCTCCACAAACAACGTTCGGAAAAAAAAAATAGAAATAGAAAAACAACAGCCGGTCCTAATTCGCTTCTCTTGCACTCGCAGTAACGGCTCATACAAGGTGAAAAAACTCGCACCTTTTTGCAACGGCCATCTAACGGACGGAACCTTTAAAACTTGTATTAAAAGCTCCATAAGCTCCATTAAGTCGATCAGTCCAACAAGATTATCACAATTTTTCCACGTGTCAACGCCTGATTGATTTTTGGGCATTGTAAAGACCGTTGTCTACACGTCGATCCCCGCGTGAAAAGTGAACACCCCTATAACGCTCCATATAAAATCAATCTCTTCTAACTAACTCACAACTCTCCTCCTCTTTCTCCGTCAACGCACATTCCAACGGCCAACGGTTTCAAGATGACCCTTCTGTCCTCCAGTGATCGAAAATGCCGCCGGAGTTCTAGGACACCTTTCCTGCCTCAAAAGCACGATGACTACGACCCTCTCGACGTCAGCTTCAATGGTGCGTCCTTCTCCGGCGCCGTCTTCAACCTCTCCACCACCATTGTTGGTGCTGGGATCATGGCTCTTCCGGCCACCGTAAAGCAATTGGGGTTAATTCCAGGTCTTACAATGATCATTTTGGGAGCTATGTTAACAGAGTCGTCCATCGACATGATCATAAGAGTCGGTAAGGCTTCCAAGCCAGCATCATATGCGGGCATTGTCGCCGATGCTTTCAATGGACCTGGCCGCCTTCTCCTTCAAGTCTGCATTGTCATCAACAATCTCGGCATGCTAATTGTCTACATGATTATAATCGGTACGCACGGCTTAAATTAATTTGCTGAGAAAATGATGTTATGTATATAAAACTTCTGTTTTTCGCTTTCCGGCCTCAGATTGTAGGGCTAAAGTCCTAATCTTGGTTCAGTCGGTCATTTGGGTACATGACCTTAAGGTTTCGACAGGTCGAAAGCTTGCCTGTTTAACACGTTTTGGACCATATCTTATGTCAAAAGTCGGTAACAAACTAACAACATGGCCCCTAATAGTAGTAGGCCAGTTGTTCTGTGATCAACACAGATGATCTTGAATTTTTTTATTTTGGGTGGTAGGTGATGTGTTAGCAGGGACGTGGTCAGATGGTGTCCTCCATTCGGGGATCATGGAAGAATGGTTCGGCCAACGTTGGTGGACTTCACGTTCCTTCTTGCTGCTGCTCACCACGCTTTTTGTATTCACTCCTCTCATTTCATTCAAGCGCGTTGGTAAACTGACTCTCCATCTCTTTCACATATGGTCATTTGCAAGCGTATGATAATTCTTAATGGAAATTTGAAATGTGTAGTTAAGCTTGCGCGACAGGACTCTTAATTTATAGTCATTTTTATCTCATCAAATTTATAGGCGCCATTTTGTATTTGAGGCTTGATTTCTGTGCAAAAATTAGATAGATAACTAGTACATTCATATGGCCGTTACTCACATTCATTGCAATTAATGCTAAGAAATTGCATACTTTAGTACTACGACATTAGAGGCAACTCTTTCAGAATGTTGAATCAATTTTGAATTTGAGGTGTGTGTTTTTTGTTCAGGACTTAATAAAAATGAATGAAGTGTATTCATATGTGTGCACACACTCAATAAATTCAAGTCCTTGATGCTAAGAAATTGCCAACCATGTTATCTGATAGTCAGTGCACTTAACTACTTACATGCAACTAGTGTGCTAAATCAATTTCATCCAACGCTCCCTTTGCCTTTGCACATAAACATAATAGGTGAGGAATCCATGTAATGATCACAAGTATCAAAGCTAGCTTCTTGCTTAAAAGATAATTTGTGCAATTTTCTTTATTTATGAAGTAGGACCTTTACAGGTTTTGTGACTTGTACTGAGTGAATGGAACATTCCTCTTTCATTTTGCTCTGTTATTTAGCATAACACTTCTAAGAAATGGTGAATGACTTGTGTACTTCTATCTTCTTCATGATGTTAGATTCGTTGAGATACACATCAGCTTTGTCTGTGGGACTAGCTATTGTATTTGTAGCTATCACTGCAGGAGTCGCAATTGTTAAGTTAATAGAAGGAAGCATCAAAATGCCACGTTTGATGCCTGAACTCATCGATCAGGCATCTTTTTGGAAGCTCTTTACAACTGTGCCTGTTTTAGTCACGGCTTATATATGCCACCATAATGGTAAGTTATGCACTCTGGGTTATGCTTTATGGTTCATAAATGTTTACGTTTTTTTGTCTGTTCAACCTCAATCAGAACTCGTGTTAGTCAGTTAATATTATAGAGTTCATATAAAAATAACATTAATGGGATGAACCTTTTGTTTTATGCTCTTTTTGTGTGGGGAAGATCTTGTTCATTAAAATTGCTAGTTGGCTCAGGGTGTTATGTAAGTTTGGTGTGTTGATCAAATTAGCATAATCCAAGTTGAATTCTTTACTGGACATCAAATATGTCTTTTAACTAACACTACAAGCAATATTGCTGATCTGTCTGATTAAGAAATTGAGCAGCCAAGCTCTATTTGAAGTACCTGATAGCTAGTCATTCCTCTTATGTGTCATAAAAGCTTAGCAGCATTGTTATTTTTCATGAAATCCCTAAGAAGGTAGACTGCTCAATATGGAGACATTATGAAAATTATTTCTTGCTCCCACTAACTTCTTGGTTTCCTGCACGTTCAAATGCATTTTGCAGTTCACCCTATAGAAAATGAACTGAAAGACCCCACCCAGATGAAGTCCATAGTGCGGACATCCCTCGCATTATGCTCATCTGTCTATATTGCCACCAGCTTCTTTGGAGTTCTTCTTTTTGGAGATCAAACGTTGGATGATGTACTTGCCAATTTTGATGGTAATCTTGGAATTCCATTTAGTTCACTGCTTGACGATGTGGTTAGGATGAGCTATGGTATCCACCTGATGCTTGTCTTCCCAATTGTATTTTTCTCCCTTCGCCTTAACCTGGATGGGCTTCTGTTTCCGTATGCCATTCCCATTGCATATGACAACAGGAGATTCATATCAATAACTGCAGCTCTAATGGGATTTATCTTTGTGGGGGCCAATTTTGTGCCTAACATCTGGGATGCATTTCAGTTCACTGGAGCCACAGCCGCTATCTCTGTTGGTTTCATCTTTCCAGCAGCCATCACTCTCAGGTGAGCAACTATGAATTACTTGAACTATTCTTCACTCTTCAGCATCTCTCACAATGTTCAATATGACATTTGTCGAAATAGTATCCCTCTTAAGATCTTAGTTGACTGAGCACTTGAAGCCAACTGGTATTCGTGTGTATTTTTTTTTTATTTAGTTATTACACCCTGATAATATAAATAGGCTATCAGAGAGGTAGAAAGGTGCTTGGATTCAGGGTTTGACCTAGCTTAAATTTTTTTGAAGAGATGATACTAATCTACTTATCTTATTGTACAAGTTTTTGGTCACAAGAGTTTATTAGATGACTAGCTTGGCTTCCCTGAAGCACGATTTGGGCTGTATTAACCTATGGGTTCTATAATTTTACTTGAAAGTGGACGTAGTTCATGCCATGAAGAAAGGCATAACCCACAACCACAAGAGTAATTGAGTATGACTCTTCATAGGGCTGAATGACCACACAATTCATAAGGCCATGGCATATACAATGACAGAAGACATGATGACTCACAACTAAAATATTCAATCCACAAATTGAATAAAGCAATTCATAAATGTGGTAGGCCTAAGAACCTCAATTTGCCAATATTGTTGTGCAACAACAGGAAACATGAGAATGCACGCTGCCAGTTTGAACTGGAAGCAATCTTTTCAAGTTTGGTGTGTTATAATAACTGCTACTTATTCCCTATTTTGTTGTTTGCTTTATAGGGACACCCATGGAATTGCAACAAAGAATGACAGAATAAAATCATGGGTGATGATACTTTTAGCTGTCTCATCGAGCACAGCAGCCATCTGTAGTGATGTTTACAGCATTTTCAAATTTGACAGTGGAGTCGGAAGCTAACCTGAGGCAAATGATGATGATAACTGGTCATTTTAACACAACCCTCTCGAAGAGATGCATAGCAAGCGAGCAAAGCCAATGGAAATAGAACCTCTTGAGTATGGAAAGAGCTCCAGATTCTCATTTGATTCAGTGCTAACCATTATTGTACATTGAAACAGGCAATATTTAAGTTTCATGGTCCTGATGCGAATCAGGATATGATCAAATAGCTTTCCCCGTCTCTGTTGCTGCAAATTTATTCCAAGCAAGCAAAATAGACAAATTTTGTGGCATTTTCATGTTTGTGAACTTATTGAAATGAATTTTCCGATCTGATTAATCTAATTGGTTTCGAAATTAATTACTTCTCATGTTTAGTCCAGATTTTCTCAGTGATCTTGGACTGGGTCTGATCAAGTTTTCTGAAGGGGATATTTTGTTTTAGCTTAAAAGGAACAGACACAGAAAACATGCTAATGGTACTTGATACTAACACAATGGTACTTCATACATATCTCTGGCAGAAAAAATATCAGACATACATATTTGAAACTAAACTGCAAATTGCTGTTGTTCAAATTGATTTTAGCATGTATTGATGCCTAATTAGTTCATGAACTTGTACGTATGCAGTCAAGAAGAAAAATCCATGATACAATAAGTAATTACAAGAAAAAGAAAAAAAAAAGTAAAGGAAATTTTGAACTTGTGTTATTAACTTCAAATATATAATGAAATGGGGAACCGGAAATAACACTGCCTCATATGGGCTCTCAACAATAACCTTCAATCGTGAACTTCAAAATAAAAAAATAAAAAAACACATTAGCAACCAATAGAAAGCACCTCTGCATGAATGTATAATGTATTATAAAATCTCTATAAATTAATATTCGATAAATAATAATCTCTATTAAATAATAATTATTTTTATCCTGATTTAGATTAACAAACTAAATTAATAATTTCGATAAAATAATAAGATAAATAATTTTTTTTGAAAATTTTATATAACACTTTGATCTCATTCATATAATAAATTAATAATTCTCTGAAATTACATATTATATTTTCCTAAAATATAATTCTATTGTTATTTTTCTAAATATCAATTACATTGAAGATATTAATACAATTAAATTATATTTGTAAATGAAGTAGATATGGATTAGTTTATACTCCTTAGACTTTTAATCTCTTTTCTTAATAGAATAAATTTATACTTTTATGAAATAAAATAAATTTTTAGTTGATTAAATAAGTGTTATTTTGAATTGTAAATACATTCGATAAATTAATAAATTAGTAATTTATATATTTTTAAATTAATAGAATTTGCATGGTTCTAAGGTTATTAATTTATCTTATTCTTTTTCTTAATCGGTTTTTCTTTGTTATAGATAGGGTTAATTTCACTCTTACTATTTGCTTGTAAATTATGCTTATTGAAATGAAAAATCCTCTATTTTAAAGAAAAATAAAAGTCTTTAAATTATTGACACAAAATTCATTAAGCTTTTAATGATTATATATATATATATATATATATATATATATATATATATATATATATATATATATATATATATATATATATATATATATATATAATAGTGAGATTTTTAATATGAATACATTGATTAGAGAAGGTATAAAAATTATTTTATGAATTAATTTTATAAAACTCTTCAGATATGTAATTGTGAGTAAATCACTACCAAAAATCTGCTAAATAGAGATGGAAAATAATGACAGACTGCTTTTCATGACTAATTAGCAACAGATTTGCGTTAAGCAACCACATAATCAAAATTATTACAAAAATAAATTAGAGAATCACGACGGATTTGTGGGAGATTTAACAATGGAATGATATTACTATGATTTTAAAATTGGAGAATTTTCTCTACAACTGTATGAATATTGATTGGATTATATATATATATATATACACATCAGTGTTCAGCTTCTTGAATCGACAAGGATACATTTTTAGTTGATGTCTGCTCGTTGTTTTAAAAAATTTTGCAACTAAAATTTCTTCCATATTTTTGCTATGATTTTTGTTGAAGTATAGAGATTCAAATTTTACTTGCTTCTCTTTAGTATAGTTTATAGACTATGTTTGGTTAATAAAATAGTCAAGAAATAGAATAGCTATTCTATATGAAATAATTATTCTAAATTTTAGTTCGAATTTTAGTCAAGAATACTAATTTCATAAAATAACAATTCCATAATTTTCATGCAAAAAGCAATTCACTACTATTGTTTTGTTTTTTTTTTTATTTTCAGATTTTCATTTTTATTTTTTAAATTTTAAGTCAAATAAAAATTTTATTTATTATGCATTTAAATTATTTCTTAAATAAAATTTAGTTAAATTATATTTAATTTATTATTAATAGTGAAATTAATTTATAAGGATATTATAATCATTTATGTGAATAGAATAATTATTTTATACTATGAACTAAATTATGGAATTAGAATAATTATTTTATTTTTACCCTATTCTATTACTCAAGAATAACTATTGTATTTTTTGTATATTTTATTCAACAAACCAAACATAACCATAGTTTCGCGATATAAAGAAATAATATACAAATTTCGATTAAAATACAGAGATACACTACTACAATTTTACGTTTTAATTCGTCGCTAAAATGTAAACATCTGTTGCTAATTGATTTAGCAACGGAATTTCTATCGTCATTTTCCTTGCCGCTAAATTATTAGCAACGGATTTATGGATTCCATTGCTATTTTGCAACAGTAATTTTTCTTGCTTTTTTTGCAAAAAAAATCATTAAATTTAGCAACGAAAATATTTCGTCGCTGAATCTGTCACATTTCCAAAAAAAAAAAAAAAAATTCATTGCTATTTTTAAAATGATCTTTTAAATTAACAAAATCTATCGCTATTTTATCGCAAATCTATTAGTAATTCATAACAATAAATAAAAAAATATATTTTAAATAATAATAATATTAATTTATTTTATTTTTAGGTAATATATTACTAAAATTAAAATTATTTAATTAGACAAAAGTAAATATCATTAATCAAATGAAATTATCATAAATAATAAATAATAAAAAAATTCACAAGAAATGTTATACAATATAAACTTACTAAAAGTGTGCACAATAATTGCTAAAATATGATTTGTTTAATTTGTCAATCATTCTATACAAATACAAAACTGTCACCAGCACGTTCCAATTCAAGCACAAATCATAATATACTCAATTCTTTCAACGCATGATTAATAGAAAGGCAATAAGTGGTATTAGCATATACTGACTCATTGCATTTGGAAAAGTCTAACTGAATATTGTGTGAACTCTCCCTAGTGCTTCCAATGCCACCCAAATCACCATATCACGCCCAATTTTTCATTTTCTAAAAACAATATATATATATATATATATATCAAATAATAATTCAGCAGAAAACAAATAACTGAAAAAGTTATTTTTCTTTAAAAATTTTTAATAATTTATCTTTTTTTTTTATACCAGAGAGAATGGAATACCTTATAGAAATATATTAGACTACACATCAAAAAGAACATTTTTTTTTTAATATTTTTCGCCAAATTGATGATAATGATTTATGATTTGAAAAACTCAATATGAAATTTTTCATTTCCTATATTCTTAAAAGATATAAGAATATTAACCAAATGACACATGACTGGTAATTTATCGCATCTTTTAATACAGCGCTACCAAATTCTAGAAATCCATTACTTTCTAAGTTTATTATGTATAATTTACAAAAATTAATATTAAAAATTCTTTCAGGAAAAACGAAAAACTTCAATAACAAAACAACTCATGGTTACCTATGATGATGCTTTGTTCTCATTCAAAGCATTCAATATCCACATAGAGAAGTCAGGATGTGTTTTTGGAATAGAAAAAACACAAATAACTTGGTCTTTTTCACCTTGCATTCATTATTCATATTAACAAGAATTAGATGAAGGCGTCCTATACTTATTTGATTCAATTCTAGACAAAAGGAGCTCAAATTTGGTTTGTAGATAAGGACAAAGGAAACCATCAAAGTAGGAGGAAAGCTAATACATGAGATAAAAAAGATAGCCTATAAATGAAAAGATTTGGGTTTTGTACATGGCTGAAAATTAAGGTAGCATATTTTACATCTTGTATTGAACAAGCAAGAAGCTGGCTTATGAAGAAAAGGTCATTGTGCACGCCAATTTTCACCATAAATTAAGTCATGGATTTAAGAGATTTCAATAAGGAAATGAGATTATTACGCCATTGTGAGAATATAGAACTGCGAGTTGGGTAATAATGATTGGACTAAAAATCAAATTTTGGGTATTATTATTTAGTTCTGAGATTTGATTTAATTAACTATTTAATTTTTATATTTTATGAAATTGACAATCTGATCCTTAAGTTTTTATTTTATCAATAGAATTAGTTATTCCGTTTAAAACTTATCCAATTTCAATTAAATTAAGATGAAATAGAGAAAATGTAGAGACTAAATAGTTAATTAACTCAAATATCATAGATTAAATAGTAGTTTAAATAAGGCTATTTTAACCTTATTTACGTTCATTTTAATGGTAAATATGACCAATTTTGGACGAAATGACTAATTTCATTGACGGAATAAAATTTTAGAGACTAAATAATCATTTTCACAAAATATATAAATTAAATAATTAATTAGATCAAATATCAGAAACTAAATAATAATTTATCTTTAATTTTTTTACTAAATCGTGAGCTGCCGACTAAAAAGAGTTGAATAAAATTGTAGCACTAAAAGCAAAACAACATATCAAAACTATATAAATTAACACGTTGTATTGGAAAAATGTCTATAATTAATTATATTGAATTAAATAATCGATGTAAAATTAAATAAATAATAAAAATTAGTATACCAAGTATAATTATATATGTATTACAATATTATCTTTAAGTGATGATCAATTAAAAATAAAAAAAAAATAAAAAGCATAAGACTAAAGTTAAATCACAAAATTAAATAACATATTTCTAATTCTTGAACTTTAATTATATAATATAATATAATATAACTGTATATATATTTAAAAATTTTAATTTAAAATAATAAAAATAAAAAGAAAGTAAAATTGTGCTTTCCATTAGCATAATATATAATTAACTTAAATTATAAAATTATATTAGGCTTGAATTTAAATGAAAATAATATATGAAAATCCAATAACCTTTAAAATTTGATAAATAATATAGAAATGTGATGAAAAGGTTCTTTGATAGGAAATTATAAAATAAATCTAAATTCTACTATAATAAGATTTCCTTATATGATAATAATAATAATAATAATAGATGTCTAACTTAGAGAAATATGTAAAATTAGTAAAAATATTCTTGTTTTCCTTCGTATATTTATATTTATTATAGATTATAGATAAATTTATAAGCTATGATTCTTTTTTTTTTTCCCCAAAGATATAAGCTATGATTCATGACCAAGAAAACAAATAATTACAGTAATATTTTAAATAGTGGTACTAATAATAATATAAGTTACGAAAAGTATTATCATAAATTATCTAAAAAAATCACTAGTATCATTAAAATACTGCCGTTAAAGCTCAAGAAAGTGGAAGTCGATGTCCCCCGGGTGAGGGCATGGTAAGTACGGTCTTGTATCGTGAAACTTGATTTTTGAACTATTCAAAATGAATTCCTTTTAGATATTCATCGTGATTTTAATAATATTATTTTAAATTAAAATTTTTATATATTATTTAAAATGAATAATCGCTATTTGATAAAGGACAAAATATACTATATTAGACTTAAGCTTAACAAAGCGATATGTGATCAGTCCGGCTCAGTTTGAGGAGAAAGTAATTTATTCTTCACTCATATAGTAAGTCCCAAGTAAGCTAGTTAAGACAATACGAACTTAATATTTAATTCAAATTAAAATAACACTTCTCGTCTAAATAAAGATTGAACCTACTATCTATAAATATTTTAATTATAAAATCTAAAAAGTAAATTGAATGATATTATAATATGACTATATTCAATAAAACATATGGAGAAATTATCTCATTTAAGTTTATTTTGCTTTATATCATTTAATTAAATTCAATTCAATACATGTTAATATTTTTTGTTTGGTTGAAATTAGCTAGATCACTATTAAAATGACGAAGGCTACATTATTGAAAATGAACTTTTTTTCATATTTATTTGTTGCATACGTAATCATTTGCAATAAAAACGAGTATCATAGTCATACATGTTGAATTATATTTATATTAAATTTTAATGTAATATTATAATATTAGTTATTGGAGAAAAAAGTAAAGGAACAATATTATTAATTTTCCTTGGGTTGAGCCGCGAACTATATCGTTCTCTTTAAGACATTTCATAGCTCTATCCAAGAATATGCAAGAGATAGAATTAGGAGTAAGCAAAACCGAATTAAAACTAAAAAATTGAACTGAATTTATTGATTCGGTTCAATTCAATTTTTTATAATATTGATTCGGTTCGATTTATGTTTTATAAAATCGAAGTAAATTTGGGTTCGGTTCGATTTTAACCATAAAAAGTTTAATTATAACCGAACCGACCGAAATTATACATATATTCTTTTATATTAATATTTCAAATATTATATTTATATGTATAATCAGATAAAATAAGAATAAGGTTAACTAATAAGATTATTCTCTTAACCTTTACCTTTAGCCCTAGGTTGTCCCGTCCATTTTCTTCCTATTGCCGCTTTCTCCTCTCTACCTCTCACCATCCTCTATTGGCATTGCCGTTTGTTGTGTGAACTGTGAAGTGCGAAGGCCGCTCTTCGCCTCTCCTGTTTGTGCAAACTAAGGCAGCTACACTCTCCGCCTCTCCTTCTTTCATTTCATTCCTTCGCTGATTCGCCAAGGTGCCTCATGCCCTCATCGTCATTCACCAATCACCATCTCTGATCTCTCGACTCCCTCTCTCTCTCTCAAATTTATTTTCTTCACCATCTCTGTCTCTATGCTGTGTGTTTCTTCTCTTCGTCGTCACTGTTGGTCCTTCATCACTAATGATTCAATTCGCCCAATCATGGCTTGCCGTCAATAATTCATTGATTCATGTTTGCATTTGTTTTTTTTTAATTGTAATTTTACTTCAATTTTGGGATTGATGCTAATTGAGTCTTCGGGGTCTTCTTCTCTGTAGCCATCTGGTTCATTCTTTGCCAATAGCTTACTACCATAGTCACTGTCCATTGGTCCCTTAGTGGGGTTGGATTTCACAGCTAGATAACCTGGATTTTTGTATATCTCAGAAAACTGAGATCGATAGTTTGGTCTTCAGTTCAGGTAATATTCATTTAGTTTAATTTTTAGTTTGTAATTAACACATAAATATCTATCTAAAATTATAGTAACTTTTAAATATCTATGATAACTAATTGATAAAATTTATATTATATGCCTTATGAGTTTGTTGATTATGAATTTATGATATTTGATTGATCTGTGCAATTGTACTATGACACTGTGTTGAGCTTTTATTTGGCAATTATTTGTGTTATAATTTGGTCGTTGAATAAAATGTTCTTTTCATTGAATAAACTTTGACAATTAGATAGCCTAATTTTTGTTTTGACAATTAGATAGCCTAATTTTTGTCTATCTTCATGATATATAAAAATTGTCTTTATAGTAGAGGAAAATTAATTAGCTTTAAGTAAACAAAGAAACTTGAGATTAATTATATAAGTATTATAAGAAATTAATTTGCTAATTGAAATGAATTATTTGTCATTTAATTAATGCTCAAATTGACATGAATTTTGCAAAATATATAACTCTCATATTTGTTATTTATTTAAGTGATCAAGATGATTATTGCCTAAAAGGTTATTCTTATTTTTTGTAGGCAAGATGTCAGAAGCAGACAATACTAACACTTAAGGAATGTCGTCAATACCTCCTCATACTAGAAGTCAAACTGAGATCGGGGCAACTTCTAAATTGAAGAAGAGAAAGAATATAAAGCCAAGGTCAGAAGTGTGAAATCATTTCAGCTCATTCATGGAAGAAGGTACAAGAAGGCAAGTGCACTTATTGTGAAAAGGTATATAATTGTGATCCTAAAAGGAATAGCACCTCTACACTTAAAAATCAGATGAGTGCTTGTAAAAAGCATCCATATAATTCACAAACAATACAATCACAATTGTCTTTGCAACCAATCATAGATGGAGAGGGTGAGCACATAGGTAGCCTTAATACTTGGAAGTTTGATCAAAAATTTATTAGATCAAAATTAGCTTTTATGATAATTGTTGATGAACTTCCATTAAAATTTATGGAGGGTGAACGGTTTAAAGCTTTTATGACTGCTACACAACCTAGGTTTAAAATTCCATCTCGTTTTACTGTTTCACTAGACTATTACCAATTGTACTTAGATGAGAAGTTAAAATTGGTCAATTATTTTAAAAAATCTGGTCAAAGAATTTGTCTTACCACGGATACATGGACTTCATTGCAAAAGATTAATTATATATGCATTACTGCTCACTATATTGATAAAGATTGGAACTTGCATAAAAAAATTATCAACTTTTGCACTATTAAGAGTCATAAGGGGAGGTATTAGATAGGAAAATTGATGTATGTTTAAAAGAATAGGGAATTGCAAAGGTGTTTACTATTACAATTGATAATGCTAATTCCAATGATACTTGTATTCAATCGTTGAAAGTGAAGTTGATTTCTCGGGATTGTGATTTGGTAAAAGGGAAATACCTTCACATGAGATATATTGCACGTATAATTAACTTGGTTGTGGTTGATGGATTAAAAAAAATGAATCCATCAATAAAAAGGGTTCGGGATGCAATTAGATTTATGAGGCAATCTCCTGCTAGATTGGCAAAATTTAAGGAGTGTTGTGAGTTAGAAAATATAGAAAGTAAAAGTTTGTTGTGCTTAGATGTGACTACTAGGTGGAACTCTACCTATTTAATGCTAAATATTACCCAAAAATTTGAAACAGAATTAGAATCGGTGTAACAGAATTGGACTAAATCAGTTGCCGCTACCGTAAATTTTTAAAAATAATTAGCAAATTGATATAATTCAACAAAAAATAGAATATAACGTCCAAAATATAATATATTAAATTAATTAACACTTAAATTAATATAATTATAATTAGAAAAATTCAAATTACATAAATAATAATAATAATAAATTAAATTCAAATTACATAACTAATAATAATAAATCAATATCATTTTATTAATTCATGAGATGAAAAATGAGTATTCAGGATGATCTGAATTATTTATTTGCTATTAAATTTATTTAAATTTTATATAAAATCATTATTTAAATTTTTCAAAATAAATATATAAAAACAAAACATAGTCAAATTGTAAAATTTAATTAATAATTTACATCCACAAATAAAAAATTTATAAAAAAATAAATTTTGTAAAAATTATCAATAATGTTTTAAATATATTGAAATATAAATAATGCAAAAAACAATATACCAATAATTTACATTAATAAAATATAATAAATATAAAATAATAATCTTTTAAACAATATATTTATAATTTATATTAATAAAATAAAAAATTCAAAATATAATAATAATATTTTTTATTAATGCCTCACTCTCGCATCACTAAATAACGGTCATATTAGTGTATATTGGATAATTCATTACTAATTCATAATTAATTCCTATTAGTATTTAATTCCTATTAATATAGGTGTAACAAGAAATTAACATATCAAATCTCTTAAAAATTTAGAAAAGACGGTCAATATATAACATACTGACTGTTATTTTAAACCACAGTTGAACGCCCTTTTTATAAGTATAAGAAGATATAGATAAGCAATGTGGGACAAACGCTAGAAAGGAAAAAACATAAAACCACAAGTTAAGCATAATTCACAAAGCTTCAACATTAATCTATATTAATATTATACATATTAGCTTTCAATTTTTGCTATGTTTCGGGAATAGTTTGATTTCAATTATTACTCATGATTTTTTTTTTCAATTTCTTTCATTTAATGATAAGCTTTTAAATATATTTATTTGTCTAAATTTGGCCTTTAATTTTATATATTTAATTTTATCATAAATTTATAAGTGTCAACTACGTTATATAGAAAAGAGTTTTTAATGTATAAATAAATTCTTTAATTTTACAAGCTAATTTTTAAGATTAGTATTATAAAGTCTATACTAAAATCTTCAATTCAAATGGTTAGGTTTGATTATATATATATATATATATATATATTGTGAGTTATGGATTAATTTGTGGATTAAAAAATAAAAAATTTAACTCAATCTATAGTGCAGTTTGAAAAATACAAATCGATCTAATACATGACACTTATTAGATTACAATTTAATTGCAAATTGATATAGATTGATTTAAATCAAAGGAATTGAACGGTTTATGAATATCTCAACTAAAAATACAAAAGAATTTATAAATAAATTTTAAAATTCTAGGGACCCGTTGCGTATGGCCTTAGTTCATGTCCGTGTGCCAATGATTGCGCAAAAGATTTGGGAATAGTCTTCTGTGATTTGCTGGTTACGCACGTAAATTCAAAACTCATTTTAATTTCTAAAGCATGGCACCGACAATGAATTTGTATTTAACTATTTATAATTCATATTTAAAAAAAAAAAAAACAGTACGGGCAAAGTCCGAAATATCATTACAAAAACAAAATTTAAATAAAAGAAACTTGATAAATAAAAGTTACTAATATTGAATATATTACAACATATATAATCTTTACTTGACAAATTATTCAGTGTATCAAGTACGTCTTAAAATAGCATACTTCACGCTCACATTTAGATAATTACTACTTTTATTTATAGAAGATAGTCTATATCTAAATATGAAAGAGGGCTTTACACGGTTTATTTAATAAATTTCCTCTTCCCCCTTTCACTTTTATTTTCTCTTTTTGATGGGGTATGTGCTACTATTACTTGAACATTTTTTAAGTAATATTTGTTTGAGTTCTATAAAAAAAAAATGACAGATTTTATAAATTATTTTAAAAACTTACAAAATGTTCAAAAATTTGTAGAATGTTATAAAATAAAAAATAATTATAGAAAATAGAGAAAAGAGATAATAATTTTTTTGTGTTTTACTTTATTAATTGTAACACTTATTTATAAATGTATAAAAAGTTAAAAAGATAGAAATAAAAATAAAGTTTTATTTATATAAAAATATTTAAATTTATAGAATGCTATTTCATAAAAAATGATTTTGTTTTATAAAATTCTCTAAAAATTTACGCAAAACAAATCATCTTTTACATTTTTTAAATTATTATTTTTACAAATAATGACTGGGTTTTACAAAAGATTTCAAAAGCTTACAAAAAGAAAAAAAAAATCATCTTGTTCTATAAAATAATGTGCTTTACATAATAATGATTGATTTTATATAATTCTTTAAAAATTTATAAAAATAGACGTTGTCTCAAATATTATTTTGTAAAATAATGATTTTTATATAAAATTACTTCACTTTATAAAAAATTTCTCAAATCTTACAAAAAAAAAAAAATTTATCTTGCATATTGTTTTGTAAAATCATATATAATTTTTTATAAAAAAATGACTTGGTTTTATAAAATTTTCTAAAAATTTATAAAATATAAGTTATTTTGCATATTGTTTTATAAAATTATAATTTTACGGAAAATGATTTAAATTTTACAAAATAACATGCAAATGTTTTTAAATTTTTTAAACATTTTGTAAAATTAAGTATCATGAGAAAATACCATTTGGTGGGCATGCCAGTCAAGTACTGTTAGCCCTTCCTCTAAGAGACAAGAAAACAACTCATCTCAAGGCTGCCAAATGGAAACAACAACAAATTATGTTTTTTTAAGAAGAAAATGTTTTGGGTATAGAAAATGTCAAACAAACAGTGATTTTAGCCATGATTAGCATTCAATTGATAATTTTAAATATATAGACTAAAAAAAAAATTCCAATTTATATTTAAACTTATCTATGAGTATCCTGTTTGGAAAAAATAAAAAGAAATGTTAGAAGAAACAATGCATATGGATTAGCTAGTGGTGCACACCACATACATCAACTTATTCTCATTAATTAATCATAACTTCCATTTTTCAGTCCTATTATTGTGAAAATGTTCAAACTTATACCCATTCAAATGAAGTTGGCCTAGTAAAATACTATAATTGATTAATTAAGAATGGTAAATGGCTGCTGTCACCATTGTTAACTTCTATTAATTAATTAATTAAATATTTATATGCATATAAATGTAAAAATAAAAATAAATACAATACAATAATTCTAGACCAATTAGCAGTGAAACTTCCTTTAAAAAAAAAAAAAAAAAGCAAAGCCATCCCTAAGTTGTGATTGAATTTGGACATTGTTCAAAGTCATAAGCAAGAGAAAGTACGAAAAAGATAAGATGTCCAAAAACATGCAAAGCACACACCTCAACAACTGCCTGTTTTTAATGAATAATTGGGTGATGAAGAGAAGAACTCTATAGAATGTGTAGACACTATCAACAAAAGTGGTTGAATTCATCAATTAATTAATTGTTTTTCAACAAAATAAAGAAACACTTGTCCTTCCATTATCTATTGCACTTTACCATCATTACTCATAACACCAAATCACCACTTTCATTTGCCAATATATATATATATATATATATATATATATATATATATATATATATGTATATAGAATGTTGTTCTTTTTATTTTTTATTTTCCAACTAATTCCTTCTCAATTTTCTTTAAAAATAAAACATTAATTTTTAAATTTAGTTTATTCTATTATTTTTTTTATCAATTAACCATATCAACTTTTAATTATTTTTTTCAAAGGGCTTTTACGGTGTCTCATGGATAATTTATTTTAATTAATTTGAAACCATTAGATAATGTAAGTTTAATTATAACCATTATTGAATATGGTGACTAGTTATTTGTTTAAATTTTTAGTCTTAGGATATAAAGATTTAAATTTATCTATTGTCCAATCCAAACATGAATAATTAGTATAATTGTATCGATTTAACTAGTAATAAAATCAGTAACTATTAATTATATAATTACAGTTTTTAACTATAATAAATTAATAACTAAAACATTGAATTAAATAGTTGTATTACATCACAATTTGTTTTGATAGAGCCTAGGATTCCAAAAGTGTAGAGTGTCGGCTCTTTTCAAGGACATGTGATCATACAATATATGTAATCTCACATAATCACTAAATTAATGATGGTACAATTTTATTTCAATAAAGTTTAATTTATATATTAATTTAAAATTAAAAATAAATAAAAATAAGTTTTATTTTAGTAAATAAATAAAAAATTTTGTAGATATAATATAAAAGTGCAAAGCTATGGTTAAAGTTTAATCTTTGTATAATAATGTTAGCTAATTGGGTTAATCAGGGTCATAATTTGAGTTTTAAAATTCTAACAATAACCTGTCCAGTTGTTAAGTGCATTATTATTTCTCTAAAGATTAACCTTTAATTTATATTTAAAATGTATTAAGTCCTTTTGTTCGCTCTCACCTAACCTTGCATCATAATCATGTAATAATACATTCAGTTAAAAAAAAAAAAATCTTATAATAAATAATACAAAACATAACAAAGGGGCCTAATTGTCATATTATTAATTTTATTATTATGTCCTTTAAGATTTATTAAATTATTATTATCTCACAAGAAACTTCTATAATTTTCCATAATGTATTCAAAAGATACTAAAAGCAATCATACAACAAGCTGTCCTCCATGACCGTGAGTGTTAATTAATAGTATTATTATCCTTAATCTAATTCATCAACGAAATATTTAGCGATAAAATGTCATATCTATTGATGCTTCATTGAACCTTTCCTATAAAATTCATTGACCATTGTTTTTATTTTTTTTCCTCCATTTTTTTAGTATTTTTTTTTATAATAGAAGTACAATAAATTAAAACAGTCTACATAACAAGAATAGCTTTTTTTTAATTTTTTATTAAATTAATGATAATTTTTTATAATTTAAAAAATTTAAATATGAAAATTTTACTATTTATACTTTTAAAATAAATTAAAATACTAATTAAACCACACTTGAATGGTTAATTAGAAAATTTATTTGCCAGAATTTGTATTTTTATTTTTGATACATAGATTAAACTAAAATGTTTGTTGACCATAATTTAATTTCCTAAAGAAAATGAATTTTGTTTTTGTGATGATGATGACAATATGTCTGGACCACCATGTCGCCACGTGTAATAATCTCATCTCACTTTCCCTGCGCCACGTACGGTTTTCGATCGAAATATTACTCTTGTTATTTTGTACTCCTGGTTGTCTATCCTCTTTTACATCAAACAGCCAAACGTGTCCCAATGATCTTACGGCTCTCATTTTTCTCCTCCTCCGAGGATTCCGATAATAAATATATAAAAATTAAAAATTAAAAAATATAAATTTATCCGCGCTAAAATGTCGTATTTGCCCCTTATTCCCTTTACCCTCAGTATGTCGATTAATGTTCCCGCTTTTTGCAGTGTCTTTTTACTCTTTTTTATCAAATAAAATTTTCTTTATGGTATTTTTTTTTCCTTTTTGAATTTTGAAACTTGACATCGAGTAACGTGTCACAGGATTAGTGTCCATACTACTAAGCGTCATGAGTCCTTATGATACGCCGTTACTGAAAACTAATCGTGGCCGTCCAATTGGTGACGAAGTAATAGTCTAGAGTGTACATGATAGTAACAGTCTAACAGACTAACACGGACATTGATTCGAAGAGCGCAACAGCATAGCCACGTTAGTAATTATAACTGTTGGCTTAATTGACGATGAGATTCCAAATTTATCCTTCGACAAGCATCACTTCTCATTGGCTAAAATTTGTCGGTGGCATAAACAAGGACAGAGGGTAATTTAGACAATTTATTTGTGGTCTGATTATTCTCGGCTAAAGTATGTTTGCTTGCATGCGTAAATATACGCTAGCTAGCGCGTGCTCAGGCTAATTCGGTCTTAACACCTCAAATAAGATATAGATAAATATTGATGTTTTGATTTATTGGTAAAAATTAGTATTTGACAAGTTTTTTTAATAGCTTTTCTTCCTAGTTGGCATAATAATAATAATAATAATAATAAATATAATAATATATTATATTACGTTAATTTGTTCAAATACCTTTTAATGATATTTAGTTTTGCGTCATGAAATTGATAATATTGAGTTTTTTTTTTAGTCTTTTGAGCATTAATTTTATAATTTATTAATTAAAAAATTACACAAATTATGAATTACATAACGAAGATAACTCTTTATAATTCTTATTATATTAATGAAAATTATTTTTTATTAATATTAATGAAAATTCTCATTATAATGGGAACTCAAATGTTTTTAAAGTGCATGAAAAAAATTATAATGTTCCAATATATCCCTTCATATGCTTATCCAATATATATGTGCCAAACACATCAAAAAGTATATTCAATAAAAAAAAATGATTATACATATATATATTTTTAAAGGAATTATTTTTTTAAAAGGAATTATGGGCCAAAAATGATAGTAGAAATCAATAAAATGTGGCAAAATATGAGCACAATTGTTGTTGAAATTATCTTTTTAGAGAAAACACAACTTCTTTTATTAATGTTATTAGAAAAAATAGTTTGAAAGGGTTCTTTAGCTAATTTAAATTTCTATAATTAAAATAAGTAAAATTTATTTTGAAGGAAATTAAATGTATTTTAAAAGTAAGTCAAATTTATTCTAATTACAATTAAAATAAATTTTGAAAGAAAATTAATTATATATAAATAATTAATAGATTGACTTAACAAATAAGTAGAAATCATATAGTAATGTGAATGAATAAAATAAAACAAGTAACTAAGGATTTTTATAAAAATAAAAAATTAAATAAATATTTATTATTATTATTATTATCAAAATAAAATAGTATAAAAAAATAAAAGATTTTTTGCATAAATACATTACTCAGCTAATGTCATAAAAAGTTATTACAATTAGTAATGACAAGATTAGGATTCTCTTAACAAATTACTATAAATTTGGTGAATCATTCAGATTCACCGAATGATTCTCCCTCTTAAGTCATGGCACGGACGTATCAGTACTACCAAACAAGATTGCGCCATTAAATCCGAAATTTATAATAAACCTAAAATGAATAATTTGAACCGCGTAAAAACCACGCTCTTTCAACAAAAAAAAAAAAAAAAAAAGGATTTCAGTTTTAAAACAAAGAAAAAGACATAAAACTGAGTCGTTTTAAAGTTACGAATTAACGGCACTTAACAATGACAAGGGACACGGGACTTGGTCATAGTTTCAGTTAATTAAGCTCGCAAACGGGACGGCTATGGATTGTTCCTAAACCAACCGATTATCTTAAAAATTAAAACATTAAAACGGTAATAATATTCCAATTTTAAAAAGACAAGAAATAAAAAGAAAAAGGACCGCTTTGCACGCGCGTCTGAGTTTGTCAACTGAAAAACGTCAGACCGTCCCCTCTCTTTTAACTTTCTCGACCTGCGTTTTCCCGTGTGATCATTTACTCAATAAATGAAAAAAAATTGAGTAAAAATAAAAAAAATGAAGAGTTAAAATTCTTTTACTCAAATGAAATAAAAGACTAAATTATAATCTATAAATTTTACTAAATTTATTATTAAATTTTTTAAAATAAGCGAACTTAAAATTAAATATCTATTTATGTATTTATTAGTATTAAATTATACTTCGATACACTAAAGAGGTATATTTTATTATAATATTACAATGTTATATGGTTTTGGAATAGCCACTGTCAATCCACTCTGCTTTAAGATCGTTGGTTTTCTGTGTGTGCCTCATTGATAAGCTCTAGTAGAATATGTTGCACAAACATGGATTTATGCCATATTAACGTTGCGAAATTTGATATATTTAAAAAAAAAAATATTAATACTCTTTTTATTCTTAAAAAATGATAATTAAAAAAAAATCATCATTTTTAAAGTAATAATAACTTTATCATAAGTTATAAAAAAACTCCTATTAATTACAATATAAATTAGAAAAATGTTTCTCATACTTAAAAAATGAAAAAATATATTATCCATTTTATCATATTTTTTTATTAGATTGCTAAATGATCACTTATTTATGAACAAAATAAATTTTTGTAATAGTCTTTTTTTCAAAATAAAGGAAACATATCTTAAAAATTAATGATTAAAATTAGAAAGTCTAATTTTATATAACCCATTTAACACTTTTTATTCATAATTTTATATATTTGTATGTGAAAAAAACAAAGGAAAGAGTCTTTGTCGGGGTTTTTGTAATTTGAAAAATTTCAAACCCAAAATTATATAAATATTACTAAAACATTAAAATTTAAATTCCGTAGACCTTGCCAGGTTTGGTTTTTAAAAAAACAGAAAAAATAAAAACAAAAACAAAAATAATGCTTTGTTTTTTCAGAAACTCCATTTGAAATTGACAGGAGAACATGCTGTGAGTGTCTATTTATGTTTTTCCCTTTTTTATTACTAATATTTGATAAAAATAATAAATATATATATATATATATATAAAGGTTTTTTAAAAATTTGATTCTTTGGTGAGAATATCAAATATCAAAGAGGTGTTGAGCTGTTATCATCTTTAATTTTTCCTAAATCTCTCTGTACACCACACTCTCTCTTTCTATAACTTGTTCTTTCATGTCGTTCTGAATACGTTCTCGTATAGCAAGCTGTAATCGAATGAGAGCTTTTTTGGACTTATCTTTATGGTCATAGCTCTCCATTACCTATCTGACATTTTTGAGTTTTTATTTTTTCTCTCAAAGGAAAGATTAGATATTACATGTTAGATCCCCATGTCAACATAATTTAGAGACGCCTTGCTTTGTTGCTTCTGCTTCGTCTTCCACGCGTCTTTTTTGCCCTTCTCATTTTTATCTGGTTTTCTTCTGACAATGATGTCAAAGTTTTAGCGTTTTGAGCCTCGAGAGAGAGAGAGAGAGAAACAAGGGGAAGAAAGAAAGAAAGTGTTTTTCGGATTGTATTGATTTGCTTATTTTGTTCTCTTTCCTCTCTTTCTTTGTTTGTGTGTCTGGTTTATTTTTATAGATCAGACCCAGAACAGAAAAATTAACAACAATGGCACCCTCGTTCGATTGGTGGGCTAAGGAGGGCCATAGAGGCACACCCGTTGTCGTCAAAATGGAGAATCCCAACTGGTCAATGGTCGAGCTTGAGGGTCCATCTGAGGAAGATTTCCTCATCGGTGACTCGCCGGTACGTGCCAGAGATAAGTCTCGTAATAAGAATGCCAAGCAGCTCACCTGGGTTCTTCTCCTTAAAGCCCATAAGGCTGCCGGTTGTTTAACCTCCATTGCCTCTGCAATGGTCTCCGTTGGCTCAGCTATCAAACGCCGTCTCCGCTCTGGCCGTACCGACACCGACGTAGACACAGAAGTCGATACCGACGTCGACCTGGGAAATGAAAACCCAACTATCAAAACACGGTTTTATTCTTGTATCAAGGTGTTTCTATGGCTGTCAGTTCTACTCTTAGGGTTCGAAATGGCTGCCTATTTCAAGGGCTGGCATTTTGGTGCTCCGCATCTCCAATTGCAGTACCTATTAGCAACGCCGTTTGGGTTTAAGGACATTTTCGATTCCTTGTATTCTCGGTGGGTTTTGATTCGAGTGGAGTATCTCGCTCCTCCCTTGCAATTCCTTGCCAATGTGTGTATTGTGCTATTCCTTATCCAGAGTTTGGATAGGCTTATTCTCTGCTTAGGTTGTTTCTGGATCCGATTTAAGAAAATAAAACCCATCCCCAAACAGGACGCAATTGCCGATCTTGAATCTGGTGAAAATGGTTTCTTCCCTATGGTTCTTGTTCAAATCCCCATGTGCAACGAGAAAGAGGTAAATTGATTTTCTTTTTCACATTTCGAACTTTAATTCTACTTGGCCACTTGCTGGCCAATTTTAATTTAAGCTTTAAATTGTTTTGCATCTAAACTTAATTTTGTTTTCAAGGCCTGACTTTTGTTTTTATTACTTGTTAGGTTTATCAACAATCAATTGCTGCTGTATGTAATTTGGACTGGCCTAAATCAAAAATTTTAATTCAAGTACTAGACGATTCTGATGATCCATCCACTCAATCCTTGATTAAGGAAGAGGTGAACAAATGGCAGCAAGAGGGTGCTCGCATTCTGTATAGACATCGTGTAATTAGACAAGGGTATAAAGCTGGTAATCTCAAGTCTGCAATGAGTTGTAGCTATGTCAAAGACTATGAATTTGTTGCTATTTTTGATGCTGATTTCCAGCCCACACCCGATTTTCTAAAAAGAACAGTCCCTCATTTCAAGGTACTTTAATTTGATTCTTAGTTTTAGTTTTTTTAGACTGAATTTGAGCTAGGAACTATACTTTTATCAAATGAACACTTAATATGGTATTTATTCAATTATATTGTGCTGGAACTTCAGGATAATGAAGAGTTAGGGCTCGTTCAAGCTAGATGGTCATTTGTGAATAAGGATGAGAACTTATTAACAAGGTTGCAGAATATTAACCTAGCATTTCATTTCGAAGTAGAACAGCAGGTGAATGGTGTTTTCATTAACTTCTTTGGGTTCAATGGAACGGCTGGAGTGTGGAGGATAAAGGCTCTGGAGGATGCTGGCGGGTGGCTAGAGAGGACTACTGTTGAGGACATGGATATTGCTGTCCGTGCTCATCTTCATGGCTGGAAATTCATTTTCCTAAATGATGTTGAGGTATAGTAGTACTCCTTGCTTAGTTTATTATTGTGGAAGCTTTTACCATTGGTTTCTGTGAGTATATATATATACAGTCGAAAGTACTAGTTTTTGACTTATATGGGATTAATAGATAGTCCCTTTTTCTGAGTTCAGTGCCAGTGTGAATTGCCTGAATCATATGAGGCCTATAGAAAACAACAACACAGATGGCATTCTGGACCCATGCAGTTGTTTAGGCTCTGTTTGCCAGATATTATAAGATCAAAGGTAAATACTTACTGGAGGTTTTCTTTCTGATTACTGATGATTACAAGTTTCCCATTGTGTTTCAACTCCAATTGCTAATTTTGTTTCTAAATATTTTTGCAGATTAGCATACAGAAGAAGTTCAATTTGATCTTTCTGTTCTTTCTGCTCAGAAAGCTGATCCTGCCCTTTTATTCTTTCACCCTATTTTGCATAATTTTGCCCATGACAATGTTCATACCAGAGGCTGAGCTTCCAGCATGGGTTGTGTGTTACATTCCAGCCACCATGTCATTTCTCAATATCCTCCCAGCACCAAAATCCTTCCCCTTCATTGTCCCTTACCTTCTATTTGAGAACACTATGTCAGTGACCAAGTTCAATGCCATGATCTCTGGTCTATTCCAACTTGGAAGTGCCTATGAATGGGTTGTTACTAAGAAGTCTGGTCGCTCTTCTGAGGGTGATCTTGTTTCCTTGGCTGAAAAAGAGCAGAAGCATCAAAAAGGGCTTTCAGTGCCAAATGTTGAAAATATGAATGAGGAACTTTTACAGAAGGAACAGAAGGCTCTAAAAAAGAAGCATAATAGGATATATACAAAGGAACTTGCATTGGCATTTCTTCTTTTAACAGCGTCAGCAAGGAGTCTCCTGTCTGCGCAAGGGATACATTTCTACTTCTTGCTGTTTCAAGGAATATCATTCCTGCTGGTTGGTCTGGATTTGATAGGAGAGCAGGTGGAGTGAAGGATATAATTAGATGAATTATTTAGGGGTTATATGGCTTATATAGATGCAGTAAAACAAGGATGGGTATCCAATACGAATGTCACAGAACAAGAACTGAGTTTGGGAGATAATTAGCGGGCGAGAATGCTTCCTTTTCTTGATTGGCCTCCACCCTCCCCAACCTCAATACGATCCTGCCCAATACAAGAAGAAATTGTGTTAAAGTGTACGGGAGAATGACCGACTGCAGTTGGGAAACAGAAAGATCACATAATGTCAAATGCTCTTTGATTATATGTAAGGTCTCCTTTTATTTTTTGTTTTTTCATTCTTTTGTTTTTGTTTCAATTCTTTTGTAAGAAAAAATTGTTAAAACATGGAACAGGGAGTTTTAGTTACATTTTTAAGGAGGATGGCAGAACTCCATAGGGTGCTTTTTTTACCGTAATTAAATCCAAATTTGTGAATTCAATTGTAGTTAATTTTTCAGTATTGGTCAAGAGAAGAAATTGAATCTCAGATCAGATTTTGGTTTTCCCCAGATTCTGAAGGTTTTCTTGATGATGGAAGTAAATTTGGTCATATAATTCTCTCAATTTTCTCTGAATTGGTACTTTGCTTCCGCTCACCTTTGAACTCACTAATTCTTGATCACCTGTCAGTGTATAATACGTACCATACCAGGAATCCATTTTACTTTATTTTCTCAACTCTCTTGTGTGTTGAGAGACATTTCCAAGGTGTGTAGAATTTTATTTTCTTTAGTATATAGTGTGTTAGTGTTTTGAGAGACATTTTAATGGCACGAGTTACTGAACCCTTATCTTCTGGCAGGTCCTGTTGAGGAATACTATTATGTGTATGGTTAAAAAACAAAACAATGGCTTACTGATATATACTCGCCTTGCTCAATTACTTTTCCAGCAAAACATAATCAAATTTTATTGGTATTGGTTTAGTACATTTATGGAGATTTGGCATTATTAAAGTTTGTAAAGATTATTAAGCTGGGAGTAATTATTAATTAATGTTGCTAATAAGCCCACAGAGAACCCTTTGAGAAGTATATTGGGATGCACATGGGGATATGTTTTACATAATATTTTAGGCTGGTCCATTTCAAAATTGTCCCGGCCGAATTTATGATTGGGATGCAGCTGGACCACCGCCATTGATATGGACCCTTGTAATTTGCTTAAAAAATTTTTGATTTGATTTCGCTATGGACAAATTTTTTTTTTTCCTTTCCCAAGCCCTAATACTAGAAGGACAAGGTAGATTCATTTTAGGGTCTTTTAGAACCAGGGTTTAGAGTAATAATAGTTTATGTAATAATGTTTTTTTAGAAAAAAAAAAAAAAAAAGGAAAAAAGCAAAAAGATTTAAACTTTATAAACGGTCAAGGCCGAAAATCCATGGCATTGAATATTGGAGAAAATGCGATGGTCCATCCTACCAAGTGGAAGGAGTGGCACATCTGTGAATTGGATGGGCATGTGGCATTTGTTTCTGTGGGGTTTCTTCAAGACGGCAGGTTGTTGTTGTGTATTGGACGCCCATGCATATTTGTTATCTCTACCTGCACTGTTGTGTAATAAATCCAGCTCACCCATAGAAGGTGACATCAATTAATTAATTAATTAAAAAATATACAATTAACTTTTTGCTTTTTTTTTTTAATCAATTAATTCCAATTCATTCAGATTATATATGTTGAATCTGTCAATTATTAGTTTTTTTTCTTTTTATTTTTTTGTCAGTGAGTAGAGTGAGAATTTGAATCTAAATCCATTATCTAGGCATCATATGCTAAGTCTATTATCTAAGTATTATATGTACTTACTAAAAGTGTGCTTGACTATAAGATTTTGATCTAATAATGTCAAAAATGAGTTTAGGAAAGGCTATAAGTTGAACTTCAAATTTGTTTTTTCTTATTGAATTATATGTTTAATAAAATAAATGACTTTCTAAATTTATTTTTTGTACATATTAAACACTTATAATTAATATGTGTTGTATAAAATATCTCTTCGAAAAAATTTAAAAAAAAAAAAAAATAAAAGAAAGAAGGGTTAGCTGTTTTGTCATGGCCAGTGAAGACGGCGTTGTTCATTTATGCCTCCTCTTTTCAATGACCTTAAAGCTGGCATGGAAACTGCTCACAAAAGGCCAATATTTTCACATATCATACATCTAATATTGTATTCCACTTCTACTTCACATAAAAATCTACCTACCTACCGCATATGACACGGTGATTATTTTAAAGATGGTAAAACTAGATTCATTTCAATAAAAAATTTGTTTTCACTTAGAATTTCACACAATCTCTATTTTATCTATAGTAATAACGGAGATGATATTGAATCTTTTCGTTCTATCCTACTTCGATCTCCACCTCTATTCCACACATTATATATATATATATATATATATAATTTCATATTATATACATAAAAAATTATTAGTTTTCTTTAAATTATATTATTAAATATGCAATATTATTATTTTTAAATATTAACTAATAATATATAATTTGGCAAAAAAAACTAATAATATATAAAACTTAATATAAATATGTGTAATATTTTGTTAAAATATATAAATTATGAAGATTTAATATTAATAAAATTATAAAAAAATAAATGGAGATTTTCATCTTCATCCCGAATCCGCCATGAAAATATTGCCACTTTGGCAAAAAAAAAGCTAATAATATATAAAACTTAATATAAATATGTGTAATATTTTATTAAAATATATAAATTACGAAGATTTAAAATTAATAAAATTATAAAAATACACATGGAAATTTCCTTCTTTATCCCGCATCCGCCATCAAAATTATTGGCACGCTCTACCTTAGTTCCAATCGTTAATGAACAAGAATGAAAATCTCCAAACTCATATCACCTCAATGTCATTCTTAGATTATCTTGGCTTTATTTTGTTTATATATTTATAGTTTTATTCCTTTTTCTTTTATCTAATTTACTTTTTTAGGTCAAAAACTTTTTTTTTTTTTCTGAACTTGGTATCGTTGGTGATTTCGCCTCTGATATTTTAAAATAACTAATTTAATATTTACAGTCCACAAATTTACACTAATTCCTATCTAGAGCGTGTCCGTTACACACATAATGATGTGGCAAAAATATTCTGAGTCTGCTGATGTGGATTACTTTTTGACCAAAACTCCCTCTCGCTCTCTATTTTGTTGCCTTATTCTCTACTATTTTTGTAGAAAAATATAAATGTAAAATTGAAACAGCCCATAAAAAGAAAAATCGAAAAAAAAAAAACGGAAAATTAAGAGCATCGCGAACGGATATGGCGATGGCATGGATGAATCGTCGATTTGTTTATTTGGTACTCTATCGCTGCTCATGACCATTAATTCTTCTTCTTTAAGCTCTCTTCTTCATACACAAACTTCTAAGAAAAAATCTCTCTCTCTCTCTCTCTCTCTGTCTCCCGTGTGTGTCTCTCTCTAAAGCATTGACATTCTCTGCTATCTCTCTCTTTTTGATTTGGTTGATTTAATCACTTGGATTGTGAATTTGTAGGTGTTAATTGAATGGTGGGTTGTGATTTTTCAAGTATTATACAACTGTTCTTCATCTTTCTCACTCCTTTAAGCTTAGTGGCACTTGTGATTGCTGTCAGTACTAGCCTTTCACAGTAAGGGATTCCTGCAGAATTAGTGCTTGGCATTCTTGGAGCAGTGCTTGCTTCCTATTTTCGAAGGAGCTTCTTCCCTTTCCATTCTTGCAGCAGGGTGTTGTCCTAATTGATTGTTTCATCCAAATTGCAGATTTGTTCACTAAGTCTGACACTCGTGCTCCACATTCATTCTTTTGGGTTGATTTTTTTTATTTGGTGAAATCATATGCTTCAATTTTTTTTTAATACAATGAAATCATCATTTTTTGAGAATGTCCGTATAGTGAGAGAGAACCCGACTTAGACAAAGAGAGAGTGAAGAAATTCGGTTAAATTGCACTTATCGTCTCTAAATTTATACTCATATTTCATCGTTATTCCTAAATTTTAATTTGTAATGAAAAAATACGTCAACTTTGATTTCGTTTCACAGTTGTTTCTAAGTCAATTTTCCGGCTTATTCTACGTGACAACCATTTCACATATTTTTAAATTTTTAATATGTATGAAATTTAATTAAAGAAAAAGGAAAAAGTGAAAAAAATATTTAATAAGAATGAAATTTGATTGTAATGTGTCATTGGAAATGGTGAAAAAATTAAAAAATGTATAAAATGGTTGTCACGTAAGATTTCCGGCAAGTTAGAAGTTGGAAAAATGACTCAGGGACAATCATGAAATGAGATCAAAATTGATATATTTTTTTTGTTGTAAATCAAAATTTAGAAACAATTATGAAATACGGTATAAATTGAGGGACAATGGATACAATTAACCGAAGAAATTCATATCCATCCGTAAGTGCAAATCTTCTCAAGCATCAATTTTTCTCTGTTACTAACATAACCTCTCAAAAATCCAATAAATTTCATATCTTTCTGAAACCAAATCCAAATATGATAATTGTAAATTGATTCATAGATAATTTGTTACTAGGGCTTGATTTATTTGTGTAGGTTTGTTTAACTATAATGATAAATGTGTTGGGAATTAATGTAGAAATTTAAATAATTAGTCTGTTCTATTTTTCAGTTGATATTTTTAAGTTAGTTATTAAGAGTCTTAGTTTTTTTGTTTGTTTTTATTTAGTTCCTTTATTTTCTCTTTTCAGTTTTTTGGATCATATTTTTGATAGTGCCAATAATATCTGCTTTTATTAAGTTAGTTTGTTATCATGTAAAAGCCTATTTAAAAGCATATTAAGCACTTTAATAATATATCAGTTTATTTTTCTTTTTTATTTTCTATATTTTTTCTACTATCAATCCTCTGTTCTTTTGTGCTCTTTCTAAAATTCAACTTGGTATGAGAGCTCAAAATGACGTTAAGGGACTTGTGAGCTAAGTGAGTTCTTTCCAAAAAAAATTATCAATAACCATGGAAGCTGAGACACCTTTCATACCTGTTGCTCCACCCGTGTTTGATGGAGAAAATTATCATAGTTGAGTTGTTAGAATGCAAGCATATTTAGATGCAAATGATCTCTAGGAAGTAGTAGAAGAGGACTACGAGGTTCCTCCTTTGTCAAATTGTTGGGAATTAATATAGAATTTAAATAATTAGTCTGTTCTATTTTTCAGTTGATATTTTTAAGTTAGTTAGTAAGAATCATAGTCTCTTGGTTTGTTTTTATTTAGTTCCTTTATTTTTTCTTTTCAGTTTTTTGGATCATATTCTTGTTAGTACCAATAATATTTGCTTTTATTGAGTTAGTTTGTTATCATGTAAAGCCTATTTAAAAGCATATTAAGCACTTTAATAATATATCAGCTTATTTTTTTCTACCATCAATCTTGTGTTCTTTTGTGCTCTTCCTAAAATTCAACTTGGTATCAAAACTCAAAATAACCTTAAAGGACCTGTGAGCTAAGTGAGTTATTTCCAAAAAAAATTATCAATAACCACGGAAGCTGAAACACCTTTCATAGCTGTTGCTTCACCCGCGTTTGATGGAGAAAATTATCATAGTTGGGCTATTAGAATGCAAGCATATTTAGATGCAAATGATCTCTGAGAATCAATAGAAGAGGACTACGAGGTTCCTCCTTTGTCATACAATCCAACTATTTCAAAAATGCAAATTCATAAGGAAAAGAGGCTAAGAAAATCAAAAGCAAGATCATGTTTGTTTTCTGCTGTCTCATCAATAATTTTCAACAGAATAATAACCATGAAATCAGCTAAAGAAATCTGAGACTTTCTCAAAGAAGAGTATGAAGGCAATGAGAGAATAAAAAGTATTGTTGATATAGACCTAATGTTAAATACAGGTCGTATAACCAGATGAGTCATATGAAGAAGGTTTGCAAAAACAAACAACAACAAACTTTACAAGCATAGATTGAAGATCATCAGTTTCAAGAAGATTTGTTTTAATTAATTTTTTTTTATGAGACTAACAACTCTCAAAACTGCAATGGTTTTTTTTTTTTTTTTTTGAGGGACCAGTAAGTCTCAAAACTGCAAAGTCTTTTTTTGAAGAGACTGACATTGTCTCAAAACTACAATATGATTGGTAGCTTGTTTACAAAATCATTTTCTTCTGCTAATTTGGATATTCAATTTTTTTTTATTTAAATTTATGCATTAAGGAGGAGTATGTTAGAAATTAATATAGAAATTTAAATAATTAGTCTGTTCTATTTTTTAGCTCATATTTTTAAGTTAGTTAGTAAGAGTCTTAATCTCTTGATTTGTTTTTATTTAGTTCCTTTATTTTCTCTTTTCAGTTTTTTGGATCATGTTCTTATTAGTACCAATAATATATGCTTTTATTGAGTTAGTTCATTATCATGTAAAAGTTTATTTAAAGGCATATTAAGCACTTTAATAATATATCAATTTATTTTTCTTTTTTATTTTCTGCATTTTTTCTACCATCAATCCTCTATTCTTTTGTGCTCATTCTAAAATTCAACAAAATGGATGGGAATAAAGATGATACATTGAAGTGCTTGAAAATCAGCAAGAATCACTAGATTTCAGTGATTGAACTTGTGCTTTAAATTTTACATCCAAAGCTCTCAGCCTTGATCCTGTACTTTCCATCGACGATCTCTTATCGGCGATTGAAAAGGATTCTTCCTCTCCCTATCAAATGGCTGAGAACAATAATAGGCCCACTAGCACCATTGCCAACAATGAATCTGAAGTTTGTAATAGAGTTCCCTCAACTGGGTCTTCTCCTTCTTCTGCTTCTGCTTCATCGTCCTCAGTTACGTTGAGAGGGTTAATTTAAAAAATAAATTTTGATTCCACATCATACCTTTTTTCTAGTTTCACTTGCTCTTATTTGCGCATGATTGCACTCTTGGTATTGACTAGACATTTAGGGGGCTTACGGTTAATATTTGTTATGCTGAAAAGTTAAATTAGTTATTTTTAAAGTTTAAGAGGTAAAATGATCAATGGTGACAAGTTCAATGGAAAAAATATGCACTACCTTTTTTATCATTTTCATCTTATCATGTTTATATATTTACATGCAATTTTTTTTTTTATCTCATTTACTTTTTTATCATTTTTAATTTATAAATACATTAATAAATAGTGCATGTTATAGTCTACGAAAACTATTCATTATTGTGACTTCTTTAAGATTTCAAAATTACAGTTATGCCATTTTATCTTTTTTTTTTATTTTTTTTAATTCATAAATATTTTTAATAAGTTAATAATGATCAAAACTATAGTGAGTAATACTTTAAAATATTAAATTTCAAACTAAAATATTTTCTCATTATCCTAATTAATTATAATTTATCATCTTTTTTTTTTTCTTTTTCGTTGTTTCCAATTAACATTTATTTTTGAAGTAATAATTTTTTTGAGCATTAGAGAATGAAGGAATCGATTATAGGTTTATTACTCAAGAGAAGTATAAATTTACCATTAGATTATATTTTGGTGTGAATTTTTGAAATAATAATTGTTAATTATTAAGTATCTTTAATTAGTATAATTATGAAAAAAATTATTAATATATTAAATATAGGATATTAAAACTAATAATTTCATAAACCTTTTTTATGGAACAAATTTCCTAAAAATATTGAAGCAAGTAAGAACTCAAATTTTTAGTTATGATGATTTTTATTTGAGTAGTATTTTCAACTATTTTTTTTTTATTACAATGGAGGGAAAAATTCAAAATAACACTACACAACTATCCTTCTTGGCCATGAAACTCCTATTGAATCACCTTGAATCAACAGAACAATACCCTGTAGAGGAGATGCAAATTCAATCACTCCTCTGTCATACTTGAAAGTTTCATTTGCAAGTCAATATACTTGTTCCCTTCCCTAAAAATATGATTAACCTGCAATCTGAAAACGTGGACACCATCCTTCTACAGAATCTACACTCATGCACCAAATATGTGCATTTTCTCCATCCTGAGTTAACCATTTTACCACTAACTGAGAATCAACCAACAAAACCACCTGGGTATGACTCCTATTTTTCGTGCAAGAAGACTCTTAAACATAGCCCACAATTCTGCGTCTACTGTTGAGCAAAACCCAATCTTCACTACAAACCCAATCAACCAATCACCAAAATGATCCCTTAAGAACCCCCCTCCCCTAGCAATGCTAGGATTACCTTTGGAACATCCATCGATATTAAGCTTGACCCATGAAGCCGGTGGAGGAGACCACTCGATAAGCCTGACTTCGTAGTGCATAGAAGGATTACTGTTGTAAATCATCTTCATAGCAGTATTAATTTCCTGAGTATAATTGTGAAGTAAACTCATTTTATAATCTGGATCCATGGTAGTGTTTCGAAAAATTTTCTTATTTCTCCAATGCTATAACTACCAGAGGGTGGCTCCAAAGAATGGAGCTTTTACTTAATTAAGTAAAAAATATATATATATTTCTACATATGAGTTAGGTGGTATTCTACATCCCCACTCTAGGTGGCGATGTCTTTTTTTTTTTTTTTTTTTCATGATTGCCACTACGTCAGTGGAAATAATATCTTTTTTTTTTTAATTTTTAATTTTATAATTTATATTTATCTTATTAATTATGTAAAAATTTTAATTAATTAAAATTATGAATTTTTATATATTATATAAATTTAATATGTTCAATTTATAATTTTCAATTATTAAAAATTATAAAAAATATTTTTTAATTTTCACAATTATAAAATTTTTACATAAATATTATTATTAAAAAAATTTTGTTAATTTTTGTACATAAAAATTATTACTAAAAATAATTTTTGTATATAAAATTTTCATATATAAAAAATACTTGCCGATCATGTATGTAATTTTTTTTAATAATTTCTTATTTAATTTTTCAATATTATTCACTTTTTAATATTTTATAAGAAAGTTATTTAATTTAAAATTTCTTTTATTATATCAAATTTATTTTGACTATAAAATTAATTTTTGATATTTAACAATATATAATGAATATAAAATTATTAAAAAAACTTGATACAATTGATATTTATATGAAAAGCACATGTAAAAATATAATTTTATTAATATGTTAATAATTAAATTATTAATATTAATAATTTTTATGTACAAATATCAAAAATTTTTTACAATTTTTAATATTTGAAAATATTAAATCTATATATATATATACAAATTCAAAATAAAATAATAACCATACCTTTTTTTTAATGTTTAATTTTATAATTTATATTTATTTGATTAATTATGTGAAAATTTTGATTATAGATTAGGACATAGAAAAGATGAGAATATTGTTGCAGATTGGATGACAATAATAACTAGAGTGGGCTTTGGGAAAACATATATAAAATGGGCCCCAGCCTATGGATATCGTTGTATTAAATGGGCTGGACTGGGCAATGAACTGCCCAAGATTTGCCACGTATTAATTAATGAACTTCAAAACGCGCCCTGGTGTATCCATCATTTCATTGAATTCTGAATTCCAAAATCATCTAATCACGTAGAAGAAGAAGACAAAACTGAAGATATGGAATTTGATTTTGATTGAATAATAAATAAATAAAGACATTTCTTATCATGTTTCAAAGACTCCAACAAGTATGAGGTTTCTACATTCGCTCTCTCACTGTACGGATCTGCATCTGCTGGAAATGGCCTATTTCTGAAAAAGCTTACTCAAT